>SJYW01009625.1:268566-301283 GCA_006410735.1 Raphicerus campestris | reverse complement strand
CGGCGCGGCGGGCTGCCTCGGCGGAGGGACCGTCTCCACCTTCCGTCCCCGCGCGACGCGCCGCGGGGGCCGGCCCCGGCAGGGGCTGCGCTGCGAGCCGCCGGCTGTGGCGCGGAGCCGGGCCTCTGCGGTCCTGCTCGGGCCAGAGCGTCTGCGCAGCCGGAGCTGAGCCTGGAGGAGCACGGGCGGCGCAGGTGACTCCGTCCTCGCCGAGTGGCTGACCTTTGAAGGCTCGAGAAGGCTTTGGCTCCGAAGAATTTCCCAGTCCCGCTGGAAAACTGATTTCAGAGCTTAGGGTACAGACGCGTGACGTGGCGGATTTAATTCTGAAGCTTACATTTAAAACAATATTTCCAGACATTAGTAAAAACAGTTCATTAAAAGCTGGTATATTTAAGGGCTGTGTAATATGCTGGATCTCTTCGTGTCGGGAGAAGAGTTTAAAAGAACTGCTTTTTATGAGTAATACTACTTAGAACAGAGAAGATAAAGCTGATTTTGAGTTACTGAAATTAGTTACTCAGCACGGGTCCTGCATTACCTGTCTTTCATTTCCCTTAGATCTGTGGTGATTGTATTTTAAGAACTTTTTCAGAAGACAAGAGAGAAATGTTTTGGAAATTGATTGAGAAATGTTTGCTGCCATTACTGTTAGTAGCTAAGCATTTTAAAAAAAATTATTGGTAAAGATTTTGGAAGTAAATCTCCCCCCTGCATTCTTCCTTTCTTCTTCCTCTTGGTTTCTCTTTTTTAAACTCTCCTTGTATCATGTTCCATCCTGCTTTTGATTCTTCATTGCCCTTCATTCCAGCATCTTAGGGTTCCATAATAAGCTCAGTCAAGCATATTCACCCACAACTTTCAGAAGGTGTCCTGATGCAGTGATTTCTGCTACTGAGGAAAGGTATAATTATTTCTTAGAGGCATACATTTCAGTTTCAAATTTGATTACCAGTGTTGCTTCTTTTTCGATGTTGGAAATTACTGCATGATGAGGACCCAAATTTGTGTGAGTGTTCTAGCACCAGTAATGCTCTGCTAAGTTTTTTCTTTTAGACCGTAATTACTGTATCCATTCTCATTGCAGATGAAGGGCTTCCACATTTGTCTTATTGTCACCTTCTCCCGCCTCCTGTTTATTATATTCAGGGTTTTGCTGTGGAAGTCTGCTGTAGTGAAACAAATACTTGTTATGTTTTGTCTCCGAATTCCTTGGGCAGGCGCTGGTCACCCATGGCTTTATTTTTCTCTTGCTCAGCTTAATATTCCTGACCCCTGACCTCTCTTACTAGATCTCTTACTATGTAGATAAGAGTGCTCTTGGCTTTGAGGGTACAGACACTGATAATTCTGTAATATGTTCTTATTTGATATAGCGTGATAAGTATGTTCTTAAGAATCCACATTCTATCCAAAATCGTATTTTGAATCCAAAAGCAGTCATTTCAGTGAGATGGAAAAAGGAGTTAGGGGTTCATTTTATGCATTCATTATTTCTACAGGCATGTGACTGTATTAAGGAAACGAGAGACACAGCCATTTATTTGGCCTTTACGTGAAAGCAATGGTCTGTCACCACTGTCGCCAGCAGCAGTATTAGCACAATACTTTGTGTCATTAGGACTTCCCTGGTGGCTCAGACGGTAGTGTCCGCCTACGAGGCGGGAGACCCGGGTGCGATCCCTGGGTCGGGAAGATAGCCTGGTGAAGGAAGTGGCAACTGACTCCAGTACCCTTGCTTGGAAAATCCCATGGACGGAGGAGCCATGGGGCTGTGGTCCATGGGGTCACAAAGAGTTGTACACGGCTGCGCCACTTCACTTTCACTGTGTTGTTCTACTTATTACTCATTATTCTGATAGAATAACGGCGCTTGAAGCAGCTGTGCTGCCCACAAAAGCTTTTCTTCCCTCATGTCTTCAGGACCTTTTGCAGTATATGCACAATGCAATTCAGGTTCCCTAGTTAGTTATATTAAATATACTTCATTATATCAAATATGGGCCAGAATACTGGAGTGGCTAGCCTATCCCTTCTCCAGAGAATCTTCCCAAACCAGGGCTCAAACCAGGGTCTCCTGCATTGCAGGTGGATTCTTTACCAGCTGAGCCACAAGGGAAGCCCTGTATAATAGTTTTGCTCCAAAAATCAGTTGAGAGGATGAAAATTTATTTACTTTCTCATTGAACAGCCTTTTAATGTGCACCAGTATGTACAAACTACTGTGTTAGGTGATGGGGTGGTAAATCCTTCCCTTAGTAGCTTATGGTTAAGCAGAGTGAAAAAGCCATCTTAAGAATGAAACTGATTGTAATGGGCGCAGTGCAGTGTGAAGGTCAGAGTGTGAAGGGGAGTAGCCAGAAAAGGCTTTGTGGACTAGCTCCTATTTGAGTTGAGTCCTGAAAGGTCATGGGTGCTTGTCCAGTGGCCAGGTGCGGGGATGGCAGTGAGGAGAGGAAAGCAGGAGCAGCAGTACTCTGAAGCTGCAGGTGCAAATGATTGGCAGAGAGAATGCCGAGAGGTACTGCAGGATGGGATGATGAGGTATGTGCATAAGTGAAGTAGGGCTTGGCAGCCTTTCTAAGTCAAATCTGTAGACAGTGGGAAGCCATTGTGGGGCCGTGAGCTAAGGAATAACATGATCAGTTCTACATTTTAAAAAGATAACCGTGCTCTACATTGCATGTTATTAGCGAAATGCAAATTAAAGCAGTGAGATACCATTCGGTTCAGTTGAGTTCAGTCGCGTCCGACTCTGCGACCCCATGAATTGCAGCACGCCAGGCCTCCCGTTACATGCCTGTTAGAATGGTCAGAATCCGGATCACTGACAACATCAAATGCTCATGAGGAAGTAGGGCAGTAGGGGCTATCATTCATTGCTGGTGGGAAAACGGTATAGAACAGCCACTTTGGAAGACAGGTTGACAGTTTCTTAAAAATTAAACATTTTTACCATAAGATCTAGCAGTTATACTCATTGGTATTTAGTAAGTTGAAAACTTAATGTCCATACAAAAACCTGCATGTGGATGTTTATAGCAGCTTTATTTATAATTGACAAAACTTGGAATCAACCAAGAGGTGTCCTTCAGTAGGTGAAGGGATAAATAAACTTCAGTACATTCAGGCAGCAGAATATTTTTCAGTGCTCTAAAGAAATGGGCTGTATCAGCCCATGAAAAAATGTAGACGAAACTTAAATGCAAATCACTAAATGAAGCCAATCTGAAAAGGCTACATGCTGTACGATTCCAACTGTATGACACTGAGGAAAAGGCAAAACTATGGGGATGGTGAGAAGATCAGTAGATCAGTGGTTGCCAGGGATTGAAGGGAGAGAAGGCTAGAGGCAAAGCACAGAGGATTTTTAGGGCAGTGAAGCTGTTCTGTGTGTTACTGTAATGATGTTGCTGCAGTCGGCAGTTTGCAGTACCAAGAGTGAGCCCTCACGGGAACTGTGGGCTTTGAGTGATGCTGCTGTGCGACGTGCTCACTGACTGTAACAAACACACTACCCTCAGGGAGGTTGCTGGTAGAGAGAGGCTGTGCGCGTGTGCGGCAGAGTGTATGGAGACTCTGGTGCTCAGTTGCTAAGTCGTGTCTGACTCTGCAACACACCGACTCCAGCACGCCAGGCTTTCCTGCCCGTCACTGCCCCCCGGAGTTTGCTCAAATTCACGCCGTCGCGTCCGCAGTGCTATGTAACCGTCGCGTCCTCTGCCGGCCCTTTCTCCTTTGGCCTTCTATCTTTCCCAGCATCCGAGTCTCTTCCTGGGAGTTGGCTCTTTTCATCAGGTGGCCAAAGTTTTGGAGCTTCAACTTTAGCAACAGTCCTCGCAATGAAAATTCAGGGTTGATTTGCTTTTAGTATTGACTGGTTTGATCTCCTTTTGAAGTCCAAGGGACTCTCAAGAGTCTTCTCTAGCACCACAATTTGAAAGCATCAGTTCTTTGACACTCAGCTTTCTGTATGGTCCAGCTCACACCTGTACAGGACTGCTGGAGAAACCACTGCTTTAACTGTACAGACTTCTTGGTAAAGTGATGTCTCTGCTTTTTAATGTGCTGTCTAGGTTTGCCGTAACTTTCCTTCCAGGGAGCAAGCGTGTGTTAATTTCATGACTGTGGTCACTGTCTGCAGTAATCTTGGAGCCCAAGAAAATAAAACCTGTCACTGTTTCCACTTTATCCTCTTCTGTTTGCCATGAAGCTGCGGGACTGGATGCCATGATCTTAGTTCTTTGCATGTTGAGTTTCAGAATAGCTTCTTCACTGTCCTCTGTACTTGGAGACTGTGCTTTCTAGGAACTGTATACTCTGTTTTCTCTTGCTGTGAACTGAAAACTGCTCTGAAAATAGTTTATTTAAACAGAAAACAAATTCAGGCTTTAAGGCTATCTTAGGTTCATTTCCTCATCTAGTCTGAATGAGTGGTTTCACTGCAGTGCATTCTGAAGTCAAATATTAAGTAATTTTAAAATTTTGTGTGACCTTTTCCCCCTGCTTAAATAAAATTAAGAATAAAATAATTTCTGAACTATGTGATATGNTCATTTCCTCATCTAGTCTGAATGAGTGGTTTCACTGCAGTGCATTCTGAAGTCAAATATTAAGTAATTTTAAAATTTTGTGTGACCTTTTCCCCCTGCTTAAATAAAATTAAGAATAAAATAATTTCTGAACTATGTGATATGATACCTTAATCCAGTTTTCATTAAACTTTCCTTTTAAAAAAAAAAAAGATAACTGACATTCTAGAGAATGGATCAGAAGAATGAAGGGCAAGAGTCAAAGATCATAGCTAGGCTATCAAAATTTTCTCCATTAAGAGCTAATTATGGCCTGAACTAGGTCCTAATCAGTGAGGTTGGAGAGGCTCATGTATTATAGAAATGTTAAGTTGTCCTATTAGAATTGGTCACATCTGGATACCTTAAGGATTGTGAAAAAAATCTCAAATGATTCCTAGATTTCTGGCTTGAGTGAGTAGGTTAATGGTGGCACTCTGTACCAGGACGGAGACTAGGACAAGAAGGAGGTTTCTAGAAAAGATGGTTAGTTTTGGGTGTGTTGGATTTCAGATGTCTGTCTAGTACTTGGATTTCAGATGCCTGTGGAAATCATGTCTGTATAATGGAGATATAGGTTATTAATTAAACCACATGTTTTGAAAAAATAAGTGCTCCCTTACTCACATTGTTAATGAAAATTTTCAGTGATACATGCTTTGGCAAAAAAAAAAAAAAAAAAGTAACAAATGTATCATTCATTTTTCTTGTTGATTTTTGCACTGCTCCTGTGTTCCCGTTCTGTTCGCCTAGTCTTCCGGATATTCTTCGCCCACTCGGAGGTTTTACCCATTCAGTGTGACTCAGATGTACAGTGGCTATAGCATTATGCTTTATATGGGCTATAAATGTAATGTGTATTTCAGGAAAGGATGTGTATAACATTCAAGGTCTTGCAAATGTATACCTACATGTTGAAACCATTGGTTTAAGTATCATTAATAAGAAGACATGTAATTGTTCAGCAGGCAGCATACATAAGTAACTGCTGAGCTCTAGTAAGATAAACCTCTTCTTAATAATCTTGCATTCTAACCGCTAGAGAGTGCTTTGAAAGACAGTCGTGAATAGTTTAGGAGTAGACATAGTCAGCACTAAAATGAATTCTGGGCAGTCTGGAAGATTGATATATAGGCCAGAGTTGTTCAGAAAATCTCTGGAGGAATGAGACTTTCATATGGGCTTGTTAAAAAAATTATTCTTGTTTTTTAGGTATAAAACTCAAAACATGAACAACCATATATATAACCAGTGTTCGAAGCTGATTTGGCTAGAACTGGAATACAGTTGCCTAC
The DNA here is from genome assembly GCA_006410735.1 of Raphicerus campestris. Taxonomy (NCBI): domain Eukaryota; kingdom Metazoa; phylum Chordata; class Mammalia; order Artiodactyla; family Bovidae; genus Raphicerus; species Raphicerus campestris. Next base: position 295,417 of record SJYW01009625.1, on the reverse strand, counting down.
AGCATATTCCAGAGGAACTGGAAAAGTCCAAGTGATGGATGGCAGAAAAGATCCTCCATTCTTCAGTGAAGACGACGTGGGGCAATTTGGCTACAGACTTCCTGTTTATAATACCATGGATCTCTTCATTGAAACACTGACAGGAACTTGTTTTGANACAAATTCAGGCTTTAAGGCTATCTTAGGTTCATTTCCTCATCTAGTCTGAATGAGTGGTTTCACTGCAGTGCATTCTGAAGTCAAATATTAAGTAATTTTAAAATTTTGTGTGACCTTTTCCCCCTGCTTAAATAAAATTAAGAATAAAATAATTTCTGAACTATGTGATATGATACCTTAATCCAGTTTTCATTAAACTTTCCTTTTAAAAAAAAAAAAGATAACTGACATTCTAGAGAATGGATCAGAAGAATGAAGGGCAAGAGTCAAAGATCATAGCTAGGCTATCAAAATTTTCTCCATTAAGAGCTAATTATGGCCTGAACTAGGTCCTAATCAGTGAGGTTGGAGAGGGTCATGTATTATAGAAATGTTAAGTTGTCCTATTAGAATTGGTCACATCTGGATACCTTAAGGATTGTGAAAAAAATCTCAAATGATTCCTAGATTTCTGGCTTGAGTGAGTAGGTTAATGGTGGCACTCTGTACCAGGACGGAGACTAGGACAAGAAGGAGGTTTCTAGAAAAGATGGTTAGTTTTGGGTGTGTTGGATTTCAGATGTCTGTCTAGTACTTGGATTTCAGATGCCTGTGGAAATCATGTCTGTATAATGGAGATATAGGTTATTAATTAAACCACATGTTTTGAAAAAATAAGTGCTCCCTTACTCACATTGTTAATGAAAATTTTCAGTGATACATGCTTTGGCAAAAAAAAAAAAAAAAAAGTAACAAATGTATCATTCATTTTTCTTGTTGATTTTTGCACTGCTCCTGTGTTCCCGTTCTGTTCGCCTAGTCTTCCGGATATTCTTCGCCCACTCGGAGGTTTTACCCATTCAGTGTGACTCAGATGTACAGTGGCTATAGCATTATGCTTTATATGGGCTATAAATGTAATGTGTATTTCAGGAAAGGATGTGTATAACATTCAAGGTCTTGCAAATGTATACCTACATGTTGAAACCATTGGTTTAAGTATCATTAATAAGAAGACATGTAATTGTTCAGCAGGCAGCATACATAAGTAACTGCTGAGCTCTAGTAAGATAAACCTCTTCTTAATAATCTTGCATTCTAACCGCTAGAGAGTGCTTTGAAAGACAGTCGTGAATAGTTTAGGAGTAGACATAGTCAGCACTAAAATGAATTCTGGGCAGTCTGGAAGATTGATATATAGGCCAGAGTTGTTCAGAAAATCTCTGGAGGAATGAGACTTTCATATGGGCTTGTTAAAAAAATTATTCTTGTTTTTTAGGTATAAAACTCAAAACATGAACAACCATATATATAACCAGTGTTCGAAGCTGATTTGGCTAGAACTGGAATACAGTTGCCTACAGCATATTCCAGAGGAACTGGAAAAGTCCAAGTGATGGATGGCAGAAAAGATCCTCCATTCTTCAGTGAAGACGACGTGGGGCAATTTGGCTACAGACTTCCTGTTTATAATACCATGGATCTCTTCATTGAAACACTGACAGGAACTTGTTTTGAGCTGAGAGTTTCACCCTTTGAAGCTATTATTTCGGTGAAAGCGAAAATTCAAAGATTGGAAGGTACTAGTCTTTTTTTTTAATTTTTAGGATATGAGGATTAAATTTGTTCTTCAAGATTGTGTAATCCTTTTTTAGCTTTTCTTGTGGAGAAATGTCAACCGTACATGAATTAGAACCAGATAATGGCTCCTCACATAGCCCTTCTTGCGCCTCAGCGGTTAGCATGAACTGTCTTGCTTCCATTCCTGCGTCCTCCCCACTCTTCCCTTTCTACCAGATTTTGTGAAGCAAATCTCTGGCACTATCTTAATGGTGTGAAAAAACATTTTGAAACGGTTCTCAGCGGCTTGTGACGGTGAGCGGGTTCTGCCGTGACCGCCTGCAGCGATGATTCCAGGGCTGTTTCCTTTCTTGCAGTGCTTTGTGAAGACTGTGATTTTTTAATGTGGAGATTTTCTGAGGAGAGTTTTTGGTGTACATTTACATAGATTTGACGTGTCCTCAGTATAGAGGGATACTGAATGTTGTATAATATCTCTTCTTTGACTGGTGTATTTGTGAAAAGTGTTACGAGTTATTTTGTGTTAAAATTAGTCTTTTTCTTTGGCAGATTTCTGAAAGAAGTGTTTTTTGCCATTTACAGTTGTTAAAATACAGTAAACACTAGAAATTTGTTCCATGTAACACTAAATGAATCTTTGCATTTTGAGCCAGCTATAACTAGCTTATAATTTAAGGCAGAAACTAGCCTTGCCCTCCAGCCCAGTTTAAGTTCAGCATTAAAGAAGGATGAGGAGGATTGGAATTTGTTATCTTTGTAAAGTCAAGGATCTTGGTATTTGAGCTTCTGAGTGATAGTTCCTTTTTGACTTTGTTCTGCTTTTTTATTTATATGATGTTGTAATGGTAACTTTTTAGGAGCAGGAAGATTAATAAAAAACCACCTCTTGTGTTCTAAATAATCTCGGCATTATTTTCTTGCTTTCTTGCATAATCTCTGAGCAGCTGAAGCACTCTAGAGGGAATCCTGTTTAATTGTCTTAATGTCAGAAGAGTAAATTTAGGCTTAGGGAAGATTAGGGACTCATCCAAGAGAACTGTTTACTGACAGGGCTGGACAAGAGCCAAGATGTAGGGAGACATTGTCAGGATAACAGCAGTGTGCTTTGAGTTATTAGACGGTTGGAGCCTAGTTTAGACATGCGACACAAGTATGCTTATTGAGAGATGAAATGAGGTGACATAAAATCGCTCCTGTCTTTGTCTGCTAGGGCCACCATAACAAAATACCATAGAACAGGAGGCTTACAGGACAGAAGCTTGCTTTCTCACGGTTCCAGAAGCTGAAAGTCTGGGCTCAGGGCGCCAGCACGGTCAGGTTCTGGTGATGCTTTCTTCCTGACCTGTTGGTAGGCTTGTTTTCAGTCCTCACACAGGCACATCTTCTTATAAGGATGCGGACCCAGCCATAAGGGCCTCACCCTCATGACCTCGTCTAAACCTGCTAACCTCCCAAAGGTCCCATCTCCAAATGCCGTCACTCTGGGGGCTTAGACTTGGAGATGTAAATCTGAGGGATGCAGCTCAGCTCACAGCACATTCACCAGTGGCCGTGCTCCGCATGCTCAGCCAGGCCCACTCTGCGGCCCTGTGGACTGCAGCCCGCCAGGCTCCTCTGTTCATGGGAGTTCCCAGGCAAGAACACTGGAGTGGGCTGCCGTTTCCTTCTCCGTGGACTGTTTCCGACCCAGGGATCAAACCTGAGTCTCTTGTGTCTTCTGCACTGGCAAGCAGCTTCGGAGGAGAGAGAATCCTTATTACAGAAAATGCTGCTGTGTTCCTCACTTAGGCTGGGAAATGCCTTCAAACCAGGATTAACATGCTCAGCGATCAGAGAAGCAGCATGGAAGCAAAACTCACACCTGCGACTCACCGACCTGTGAGCAGTTCACTCCGGTACCTGGAGACTTAGGATCAACTCTCTCTGCCAAGGGTTGGACTGCCGTCAAGGGAAGGAAAGGTGGTTGGCATCTCTAGTGGTCAGTGGATCTTAATTCCTGTTCCCATTCCCCGTCCTTAGAGCCCTCACCCCTTCTTTCCTTCCTGTTGAAGCTTTGGTAACTCCTTGCAGCATGTGGGCAGGGGCAGTCACTCTTCTTCAGGAGGCTTCAAGAGGGATTCCTTCATGTAAAGTATATTTTAGTCCTGTAGTAGGGGATCTTTCTATTTCTACCCTGGACCACATTTGAGAATGACATTTTGGGTCAGTCTCCCAAGACAGAGGAATATGGAATAGGCCAGAGGTGGCACTGCGCGGTCTAATCGTTCAGGACAGGGGTGGCTCTGCTGGCCTGCTTTCCCTGTTGGGCAGCTTTGGGAAGTTGGGAACTGGAGCATCATAGGAGATGAGAGGGCCGATGGAGAGGGCTGCAGAGAAAGGGCTGAAGGAGTGTGCTGGAGAGACATGGTGGGGCCTGATGAGAAAGGAGCAGGCCTACAAGGGCCTTTAAATGGGCCGTGACGGGCCAGGGGCACTGGAGCCAGGCTGCCTGATTGCAGATTACCAGCCGAATAAACGACTCTGTCTTTACGTCAGTTATGCTAATTAAAAGTGGGAATAATAATAACGCCTTTTTCAAAGAATCGTTCTCAGAATCCAGTGAGTTGAAGGAAAGCACTTAGAGCGTCTGCGCCCTGTCAGTCTGCGCGGAGAGGAGAGTGCGGAATGTGCTGAAGAGTGTAAACGCCGTGCCCTCGGGAAGAGGCGCGGCTTAGTTCTCCTGAGTTTCCTGAGAAGGGGAATTGTTTGGAGCTTATCATTACGTAGAGCAGTGATCTGCAGAGAAGAGTACATAGTACTCAGGATAGGAATTTGGAAAGAAAAAATGTGCCAAGACATGTAAGGAATTGTTGTCAACTGGTTCTTCATTGCTGTGGGCAGTGGAGTCCCTGGGCTTGCTGTCACGTCATTGGCCTCACTGCTTCCTGATAAAGATTCCTGCCCACGGCATAGGATGGTTTTCCTGGACAGTTCCATGAGTAGATGGGACCATGTTAATGGTTCTGGCCAGTGAGCCGGGAATCCTCCATCAGCCTGAGCCGCCGAGGGGCTGTCGTGAGCAGAGCCCTCATCGTGACATGCAGTAGGCATGTAACTTAGGCAGAAAATCAGTTACATGCCGCTTAAACCGGTGACAGTGTAGGCATGGTTTGGGGTAAGTTCAGTTTAACCTCCTTTATTTCGCCTCGCACAGTAGGCATCCATGTTTTTGCTTTGTGAATAGTCACCCAGATGCCACTGCTGGGTCAGCCTGCGCTCCGCCCCGTGCCTGTCTCTGTCGCAGCCTCCCGTGCACACGCCCTGCCCGTCGCCCGCTGCGTCCCCCTGCGCCCGCGCCGCTCTGTCTGTCTGTGAGGCCTCGGGCTGCTCTAGCCGCCTTGCTTCGCCTCCTCTGTCCGCTTTGGGTTTCCCTGAGAACTCCAGAGAAAGAGTCCGTGCTGTGGCCCTTTCTGCTGCAGTCTGCCGCTTTATACTAGGGACCTGTTAGTGTGGTGCTGAGGTGTTGGAGACGGGAAACTGTCTGCTGTCTAATGATTCCATCTCAGGCTTTTAGCAGGCCCATGTGTCTGGGGCAAAGTGTTTCTTAGCATCTTACCTTTCCCCACCAGATGATCACTTAGGTGAAAAAGCAAGACTGGAGGAGTCTGGAATCACTGAAATATCCTTGCACCAGGTGGGATCAGCCCCTAATAAAGTGAGTTGGCCTCCATTATGGAGAATGCTCTGGAATTTTTCATCATGTTTATGTCCCCCTCCCTCTGCCTGAGCTGTAGGAGAATCTTGACTTCTGAGTAAGAACCTAATGGAGTTTCTAGAGAGAAACCTCTCGAAAGTGTTACAGCTCCATTAAGGCTACGACTTAAGGGATTCCTCAGTTCCGCGTTAGCCCATACTCAGCCTCTACCAGATCATGAAACTCCCATTTAAATTTTCCTTCCAGCTTCTGTCTCTGGAGGCTTCTGCTGCAGGTAAGCGGATCTTGACTGTAACTCTCTGGATTTTCCTGTCTTTAGATTTGGAGGTGGTGGTTTGCCGTCCTGCCTCATTTCCCTGGTGGCTCCAAGTAAAGTTGTTGAATTTCAGTTTGTTCAACCTTTTTCTTATTGTAAGGATGGGAGTGGCAGCCTACATGCCCTTTACATGTTTTGCCTAAAACCGGAAGTCTAAACTTTCTTCTAAATGTAACCATTTATGATTTAAAATTTCCTTCCAAGAACTGTGTTAGCCAAATCCTGCAAGTTTTCATAAGTTGAATTTTGTTTACATTAAATTCTCAGTGTTTGTCTTGCCAAAAATATTTATTTTACTTTTTAAAAATTATGGTAGGGACCCTAAAGCCACAGTTATGCATAGGATCGGGGACATTTGATCACTTTTTTAGAAGATGATTTATTTTAATTGGAGGCTGATTACTGCGCAGTAACGTGGTGGTTTTTGCCGCACATCACGTGAGTCAGCCGTGGGTGCTCCTGTGTCCCACCGTCCCGAACCCCCACTCCCTCCCTGCCCCACCCCTCGGGCTGTCCCAGACGCCACCTCTGAATGCTCTGCCTCGGGCCCGGCCATGCCCTGGTCCTGTTTCACGTGTGATGATAGACATGCTCTCACACAGCCCCACCCTCGCCCTCTCCCCGAGTCCACACGTCTGTCTTTACACCTGGGTCTTTTCTGCTGTCTCCATATAGATTCGTCATGACCGTCTTTCTAAATTCCACATATACGTGTCAGTATACTGTATTGGTGTTTCTCTTTCTGGCTTACTNAGTGTTTTTTGCCATTTACAGTTGTTAAAATACAGTAAACACTAGAAATTTGTTCCATGTAACACTAAATGAATCTTTGCATTTTGAGCCAGCTATAACTAGCTTATAATTTAAGGCAGAAACTAGCCTTGCCCTCCAGCCCAGTTTAAGTTCAGCATTAAAGAAGGATGAGGAGGATTGGAATTTGTTATCTTTGTAAAGTCAAGGATCTTGGTATTTGAGCTTCTGAGTGATAGTTCCTTTTTGACTTTGTTCTGCTTTTTTATTTATATGATGTTGTAATGGTAACTTTTTAGGAGCAGGAAGATTAATAAAAAACCACCTCTTGTGTTCTAAATAATCTCGGCATTATTTTCTTGCTTTCTTGCATAATCTCTGAGCAGCTGAAGCACTCTAGAGGGAATCCTGTTTAATTGTCTTAATGTCAGAAGAGTAAATTTAGGCTTAGGGAAGATTAGGGACTCATCCAAGAGAACTGTTTACTGACAGGGCTGGACAAGAGCCAAGATGTAGGGAGACATTGTCAGGATAACAGCAGTGTGCTTTGAGTTATTAGACGGTTGGAGCCTAGTTTAGACATGCGACACAAGTATGCTTATTGAGAGATGAAATGAGGTGACATAAAATCGCTCCTGTCTTTGTCTGCTAGGGCCACCATAACAAAATACCATAGAACAGGAGGCTTACAGGACAGAAGCTTGCTTTCTCACGGTTCCAGAAGCTGAAAGTCTGGGCTCAGGGCGCCAGCACGGTCAGGTTCTGGTGATGCTTTCTTCCTGACCTGTTGGTAGGCTTGTTTTCAGTCCTCACACAGGCACATCTTCTTATAAGGATGCGGACCCAGCCATAAGGGCCTCACCCTCATGACCTCGTCTAAACCTGCTAACCTCCCAAAGGTCCCATCTCCAAATGCCGTCACTCTGGGGGCTTAGACTTGGAGATGTAAATCTGAGGGATGCAGCTCAGCTCACAGCACATTCACCAGTGGCCGTGCTCCGCATGCTCAGCCAGGCCCACTCTGCGGCCCTGTGGACTGCAGCCCGCCAGGCTCCTCTGTTCATGGGAGTTCCCAGGCAAGAACACTGGAGTGGGCTGCCGTTCCCTTCTCCGTGGACTGTTTCCGACCCAGGGATCGAACCTGAGTCTCTTGTGTCTTCTGCACTGGCAAGCAGCTTCGGAGGAGAGAGAATCCTTATTACAGAAAATGCCGCTGTGTTCCTCACTTAGGCTGGGAAATGCCTTCAAACCAGGATTAACATGCTCAGCGATCAGAGAAGCAGCATGGAAGCAAAACTCACACCTGCGACTCACCGACCTGTGAGCAGTTCACTCCGGTACCTGGAGACTTAGGATCAACTCTCTCTGCCAAGGGTTGGACTGCCGTCAAGGGAAGGAAAGGTGGTTGGCATCTCTAGTGGTCAGTGGATCTTAATTCCTGTTCCCATTCCCCGTCCTTAGAGCCCTCACCCCTTCTTTCCTTCCTGTTGAAGCTTTGGTAACTCCTTGCAGCATGTGGGCAGGGGCAGTCACTCGTCTTCAGGAGGCTTCAAGAGGGATTCCTTCATGTAAAGTATATTTTAGTCCTGTAGTAGGGGATCTTTCTATTTCTACCCTGGACCACATTTGAGAATGACATTTTGGGTCAGTCTCCCAAGACAGAGGAATATGGAATAGGCCAGAGGTGGCACTGCGCGGTCTAATCGTTCAGGACAGGGGTGGCTCTGCTGGCCTGCTTTCCCTGTTGGGCAGCTTTGGGAAGTTGGGAACTGGAGCATCATAGGAGATGAGAGGGCCGATGGAGAGGGCTGCAGAGAAAGGGCTGAAGGAGTGTGCTGGAGAGACATGGTGGGGCCTGATGAGAAAGGAGCAGGCCTACAAGGGCCTTTAAATGGGCCGTGACGGGCCAGGGGCACTGGAGCCAGGCTGCCTGATTGCAGATTACCAGCCGAATAAACGACTCTGTCTTTACGTCAGTTATGCTAATTAAAAGTGGGAATAATAATAACGCCTTTTTCAAAGAATCGTTCTCAGAATCCAGTGAGTTGAAGGAAAGCACTTAGAGCGTCTGCGCCCTGTCAGTCTGCGCGGAGAGGAGAGTGCGGAATGTGCTGAAGAGTGTAAACGCCGTGCCCTCGGGAAGAGGCGCGGCTTAGTTCTCCTGAGTTTCCTGAGAAGGGGAATTGTTTGGAGCTTATCATTACGTAGAGCAGTGATCTGCAGAGAAGAGTACATAGTACTCAGGATAGGAATTTGGAAAGAAAAAATGTGCCAAGACATGTAAGGAATTGTTGTCAACTGGTTCTTCATTGCTGTGGGCAGTGGAGTCCCTGGGCTTGCTGTCACGTCATTGGCCTCACTGCTTCCTGATAAAGATTCCTGCCCACGGCATAGGATGGTTTTCCTGGACAGTTCCATGAGTAGATGGGACCATGTTAATGGTTCTGGCCAGTGAGCCGGGAATCCTCCATCAGCCTGAGCCGCCGAGGGGCTGTCGTGAGCAGAGCCCTCATCGTGACATGCAGTAGGCATGTAACTTAGGCAGAAAATCAGTTACATGCCGCTTAAACCGGTGACAGTGTAGGCATGGTTTGGGGTAAGTTCAGTTTAACCTCCTTTATTTCGCCTCGCACAGTAGGCATCCATGTTTTTGCTTTGTGAATAGTCACCCAGATGCCACTGCTGGGTTAGCCTGCGCTCCGCCCCGTGCCTGTCTCTGTCGCAGCCTCCCGTGCACACGCCCTGCCCGTCGCCCGCTGCGTCCCCCTGCGCCCGCGCCGCTCTGTCTGTCTGTGAGGCCTCGGGCTGCTCTAGCCGCCTTGCTTCGCCTCCTCTGTCCGCTTTGGGTTTCCCTGAGAACTCCAGAGAAAGAGTCCGTGCTGTGGCCCTTTCTGCTGCAGTCTGCCGCTTTATACTAGGGACCTGTTAGTGTGGTGCTGAGGTGTTGGGGACGGGAAACTGTCTGCTGTCTAATGATTCCATCTCAGGCTTTTAGCAGGCCCATGTGTCTGGGGCAAAGTGTTTCTTAGCATCTTACCTTTCCCCACCAGATGATCACTTAGGTGAAAAAGCAAGACTGGAGGAGTCTGGAATCACTGAAATATCCTTGCACCAGGTGGGATCAGCCCCTAATAAAGTGAGTTGGCCTCCATTATGGAGAATGCTCTGGAATTTTTCATCATGTTTATGTCCCCCTCCCTCTGCCTGAGCTGTAGGAGAATCTTGACTTCTGAGTAAGAACCTAATGGAGTTTCTAGAGAGAAACCTCTCGAAAGTGTTACAGCTCCATTAAGGCTACGACTTAAGGGATTCCTCAGTTCCGCGTTAGCCCATACTCAGCCTCTACCAGATCATGAAACTCCCATTTAAATTTTCCTTCCAGCTTCTGTCTCTGGAGGCTTCTGCTGCAGGTAAGCGGATCTTGACTGTAACTCTCTGGATTTTCCTGTCTTTAGATTTGGAGGTGGTGGTTTGCCGTCCTGCCTCATTTCCCTGGTGGCTCCAAGTAAAGTTGTTGAATTTCAGTTTGTTCAACCTTTTTCTTATTGTAAGGATGGGAGTGGCAGCCTACATGCCCTTTACATGTTTTGCCTAAAACCGGAAGTCTAAACTTTCTTCTAAATGTAACCATTTATGATTTAAAATTTCCTTCCAAGAACTGTGTTAGCCAAATCCTGCAAGTTTTCATAAGTTGAATTTTGTTTACATTAAATTCTCAGTGTTTGTCTTGCCAAAAATATTTATTTTACTTTTTAAAAATTATGGTAGGGACCCTAAAGCCACAGTTATACATAGGATCGGGGACATTTGATCACTTTTTTAAAAGATGATTTATTTTAATTGGAGGCTGATTACTGCACAGTAACGTGGTGGTTTTTGCCGCACATCACGTGAGTCAGCCGTGGGTGCTCCTGTGTCCCACCGTCCCGAACCCCCACTCCCTCCCTGCCCCACCCCTCGGGCTGTCCCAGACGCCACCTCTGAATGCTCTGCCTCGGGCCCGGCCATGCCCTGGTCCTGTTTCACGTGTGATGATAGACATGCTCTCACACAGCCCCACCCTCGCCCTCTCCCCGAGTCCACACGTCTGTCTTTACACCTGGGTCTTTTCTGCTGTCTCCATATAGATTCGTCATGACCGTCTTTCTAAATTCCACATATACGTGTCAGTATACTGTATTGGTGTTTCTCTTTCTGGCTTACTTCACTCTGTATAATCGGCTCTAGTTTCATCCACTTCATTAGAGCTGACTCAAATGCATTCTTTTTAAAGGCTGAGTAATACTCCATTGTGTATATGTACCGCAACTTCTTATCCTCTCCTCTGCCAATGGAGATCTTAGTTGCTTCCATGTCCTGACTGTTATAAACAGTGCTGCAATGAACATTGGGGTACACGTGTCTCTTTCAATTCTGGTTTCCTCGGTGTGTATGCCCAGCAGTGGGATTGCTGGGTCATAAGGCAGTTGTATTTCCAGTTTTTAAAGGAATCTCCACACTGTTCTCCATTGTGGCTGTACTAGTTTGCATTCCCACCAACAGTGTAAGAGGGCTCCTTTTCTCCACACCCTCTCCAGCTTTATTGCTTGTAGACTTTTGGATCCCAGCCATTCTGACTGGCATGAGATGGTACCTCATTGTGGTTTTGATTTGCGTTTCTCTGATAATGAGTGATGTTGAGCGTCTTTTCATGTGTGTGTTAGCCATCTGTATGTCTTTGGAGAAATGTCTGTTTAGTTCTTTGGTCCATTTTTTGATTGGGTTATTTATTTTTCTGGTATTGAGCTGCATGAGTTGCTTGTATATGATTTGATCACTTTTTATAGTTTATACTCACTCCCAATATTCTGACCAATATTATAACATGTTTTCATTTGTCTCCAAGATCTAGCAAACTCTTTTACTCCACTTTTTAATGAAGATAAAAATATAATTTTATATATTACGATGTACAATTTTGCATATTGTAAAATTCACTATTTTAGTATTATATCCATTTTCTAGGGCTGCCATAACAACGTACCACAAACCAACTGGCTTAAAGAATAGAAACTTATTGTCTCATAGTTTCAGAGGCTTAAAGTCCAAGATCAGGGTGTTGGTATTATTAGTTTCTTCTGAGGGCTTTTAGGGAAAATCCAGAGCGTGCCTCTTGCCTAGCTCCTGCTAGTTTCTCGCAGTCTTTTTTGTTCCGTAACTTGTGCAAGCATCTCCCTGTGTGTGTCTGTGTCTGTCTCCAGATTTCCCCTTTTTATAAATGACACCAATCTTACTGAATTCAGTTCAGTTCAGTTCAGTCACTCAGTCGTGTCCGACTCTTTGGGACCTCATGCATCTCAGCACGCCAGGCCTCCTTGTCCATCACCACCTCCCAGAGTTCACTCAGACGCGCGTCTATCGAGTCGGTGATGCCATCCAGCCATCTCATCCTCGGTCATCCCCTTCTCCTCCTGCCCCCAATCCCTCCCAGCATCAGAGTCTTTTCTAATGAGTCAACTCTTCGCATGAGGTGGCCAAAGTATTGGAGTTTCAACTTCAGCCTCAGTCCTTCCAATGAACACCCAGGACTGATCTCCTTTAGAATGGACTGGTTGGATCTCCTTGCAGTCCAAGGGACTCTCAAGAGTCTTCTTCAACATCACAATTCCAAAGCATCAATGCTTCGGCACTCAGCGTTCTTCACAGTCCAACTCTCACATCCATCCATGACCACTGGAAAAACCATAGCCTTGACTAGATGGACTTTTGTCTAGTGTGAGCATACAGAAAACTGTCAGCCACCTGTAAGCTAATAGAAGTGGCTTCAGAGTGAAACTTACGCTTTGATCTTGGATGTCCCAGCCTTGAGAATTGTGAAAAAATAAATCTCTGTTGTTTAAACCACCCAGTCTGTTGTATTTTGTTATGGTAGCCTACGTAGACCAAGACACACAGACGCACACACACACAGACACACACACACTCACAGATACATGTACACTTGCATATTGTTACAGTTGTTTTGTAACAGTAAAAAACTTGGATGTGTGAAAATATATCTTAGTAAAGGGCTGGGTAAATAAAACTTATGACAGAAACATATATTGGAATATCATCTAGTTTTTGTATACAATGTGTATTTTCATTTATTGATATGAAAGATGTATGCAGTATGTTAAATGAAAACTTTAAACAGCTCAAAGTATGTTCCAGTTTTATTAAAAAGAATAAATGTTTAAAGAAAATTTACCCCAAATATTGAATATAGACTTTATTGGACTTAGGACTACATGTAGTTTAATTTTCTTTTGTATATTTTTGTGTTGTCTTTTTAATAGTTGTTTTTATCATAAACAAAAATTTGAATTTGTGAAAAGTTCTAAAAACACTGAACAGAAAAATCATATATATGGAATCTGTCTTTTGGGAAGACATGTTTGTTTAATAGGAATTAATTTTTCTGAATATAGTTAAGAGCTGAGGTTTAAAGGCAAAGGGCCACCTTTAGAGAGGGGTGCCATTCCTCTCTTTGCTAAATCTGGCAGCCCTGTATTACGGGAATCTGGTTCACTTTGTATACTTGAGATTCTAAAAGTGTTCATAGTAGGAAGAACCCAGATACTTTTCAGTGTGCAAGTGCGGAGGTTAAGGGTCACAGAGGCTGATGACATCCTTAAGGTCGTCCAGCAGCTCAGGAGGCCGTCAGGACCACAGCCCAGCCTTGCCCAGTTCTTGCCACCCTGTCTTGCGTGTCAGCCTTCTATATTTTTGGCTTGCTAACAGAGCTAGATTCTGTTAGCAGGGATCACAGGAGTCAGTCTAAGCGGTGTTGTTGCTTTCTCTTTAATCCTGTTGTAAAGTTTTTTTTCTTTAACACAATAATGCTGTACAATGTTGGCTGAATAAATAATGGTCTTGCCCACCCATGGGCTTCCCTGCTAGCTCAGTTGGTAAAGAATCCNATGGACAGAGGAGGCCCATGGACAGAGGAGGCTGACGGGCTATAGTCCAGGGCTTGCAGAGTCTGACCACACTGAGCGCACTCTGCAGCGCTTTACAACTGCAGCTTTTGAAGTGCACTCTTCTCTTTGTTTTGACACGCTGGGTGTGCACTAGTGAGAATGCCATTGTGCAGTGACACACAGGGCGCTCGCAGTGCTGAGTCGTGCCTGGGCCACTGTGCTTTCAGTGCTAAGCCGCAGCGCGCAGCAGCGAGAGCGCCACGTGCAGTTTCGGTAGCGGCGACAGCTCGGCCCTTGGAGTGCAAGAGCAGCACGCCTGATGTNGCAGGGCGCTCGCAGTGCTGAGTCGTGCCTGGGCCGCTGTGCTTTCAGTGCTAAGCCGCAGCGCGCAGCAGCGAGAGCGCCACGTGCAGTTTCGGTAGCGGCGACAGCTCGGCCCTTGGAGTGCAAGAGCAGCATGCCTGACGTGTGACCGAGGGCGGCTGTGTTCCAGTAAAGTTTTATTGGACACAAATATGGATTTCACATTTTCACATTATGAAATGTTATTTTGATTTTTTTCAACTATTTAAAGTTATAAAGACTATTCTTAGCTCACTTGTCAGTAAGAAATAAGTGGTGAGCTAAATTTGATCTTGGTCTCAGTTTGCCAATTCTTGCTCTAAAAAAAGAAATAGAATTATTTGATTTGTTTTGATGCAACATCTAGTATCAGTCATCACTATTGATCTCAAATCTTTCTACCTTACTGCTTTAGAAATAAAAGGAANTAAGAAATAAGTGGTGAGCTAAATTTGATCTTGGTCTCAGTTTGCCAATTCTTGCTCTAAAAAAAGAAATAGAATTATTTGATTTGTTTTGATGCAACATCTAGTATCAGTCATCACTATTGATCTCAAATCTTTCTACCTTACTCCTTTAGAAATAAAAGGAAGCATTGCAAAAGTTAATTAAATGGTAACTTATCTGTGAAAGTCGCATGAGGACTTGGCTTCAGGATGAACAGTATTCTTGTTGAAATAAAGATTGCATTTGCACATCTCTTTTTCTTTAATCATATTATTAGATTAAAAGACTTAAAAAAAGTTAAATATAGCATTGAAGAAAATACAGCATTTAAACATAAAGAAAGATATTCTTGGATTAAGTTGATAAATTAATGTGTTATCCTAGTTACATTTTTCCATTTAGAAAAAAATTGAGATTGGCTTCTCAGTGAATCATGAATCTAGGCTTTGTGAGAGAAAACACAATAATGTGGTACTTTAAAAAAATTAGGTGAACTTAAAAGTGTTTTTTATCTGCTAAAATGCACCCCATGAAATATTTCTCATGTGTGTATGTATGTGTATATCCACACAGGCACAGAAACACAGAAACACATTGATCTCTGTGGGAAAATGGTGAAGGACCAGTGTGTTATTACAGGAAGATTGAGTCAGAAACCTCTTTCAGTATTCAACATGGATAAATTTATAATGCCATGAGATATAATGAGAAGTAGTTGAAGTTAGAGTATTATAAAATGAGCAAGAGTAGAATATACTTGAGTCATTCCTTCCAACTCCAAGGGAGAAGCGGCAGAAATCTGCACTTGGCGCTCTGTGTCAGGTGTGGTTGGCCTCCAGGCGCCTTCACGCACTCTGAGCTCTGTCACTTACCTGGGTAAGCATGATGCATTAAGGTTTGGCGCCTGGGGAAGCAACAGTACAAAGAACAGGCTTTGGAACCAGAGAGATGAAGGGTTTTAATCTTAGCTGCATCATGTATGAGTTCTGATCTTACTAAGTATTGAACAAGATCATTTAACTTCTCTCAACTGCAGGCTCCTCATTTATGAAAATGGGGTATTATATCACTTCATGTAAATTTTGTGAGGATTAGAAGTATTATGTGGAAAGTGCCTGGCAAATGAGGCATTGAGCAAATAGCAGCAGTGTTAATTTGGTCTTACGTCACTGTGCCAGCTTTCGGTTTAGACTCGACATCTCTTGTATTTAGGTGGGAATGATGGTCGAAGATCATGCAGAGGGGTGAATTGATTGTGGAGACCGACGCCCGTCGTGATACCTCCTGAGACCCACTGTTGCTGAGTCGTGTGATTAACCCGGGATTTCAGGATGCCACCAGTTCCACATTAGTTTCCTAAGTGCAGATTTTAGGGATGGACGTGGCCACTCTCAGCTTCCCCTCTGTGATGGTAGCACGCCCTTCAGAAGTGGTGTGGCGCACGCTTTGTCAGGGTTGGCTCAGACTGCTTCCGTTTCTTAGCAGCCACGTAGAGCAGGCGCCTCCCGGGCTCTCACGCGGCCTTAGCACCGTGCTCAGCTCCCCTGCAGTGCGCTGGGCACTGGCCAGCACGCCTCCGCGCTGTGCTCTGCTTAAAGTCTCACTCACTCTTCAAGCACGCTGAGATTATGTAGCCATCTAAGTTTTCCCATTATTGAAAAAGTTGAATGAAATGACAATTATTTGTGTTCTAGCAAACATTTATTAAATGTTTAATAAATCTAGCAAACATTAAATACGTGCCAGGCATCGTGCCAGGTGCTCAAACTGGGCAGATGAAAAAAGCCCAGTATTCAGACCTGCTTTCAACTTCCTCACTTATAGAGGAGTAAGAGGGAAAGATGGGCATAGAATAGGAGGACATGAGATGGCACCATTATACTAGGGCATTCCCGATGCTAAGATACGGAGACGTGTTGCTGTGATTCATCAGTAACTGGAGTGTTTTACATCTGTAATAATTTGTCGTGACGTGACCAGAGTGTGTTGCTGTGAGTCGTTCCGTTTCCAGACAAAGTCTTCACTTATGGCATATTGACTTTAAAGAAAAGCTCAGTTGTACTAGATTTTCGATTAAGTTAAATCATGATACTTATCCCCATTTATGTTTTCTCATAAGAAATACAATTTTGAAGTACACGTGCCTTGAATTTCCATTGAGAAAATGAACCTATTTTATCATTAGCATCATCTGTAGCTTTATATTGTCCTTAAATATTTTTAGTCATTGGGGTATCATTGGGGGTATAGCATTTCAATAGCAATTATCATTTTCTTTGCAGTGGTGGTTCTGTGTATAGTTTGTATGCTGATGAAGATGAGGAAACAGAGCCTACTCCTTCTGGGCAACAGATAATTGAAAATTCAATAACTATGAATAAGATGAAGCTGCTGAAGACTAAGATGGAGAGCATGAATCTCAGCAAAAAGGTGAAGCCTGGCCAGGCCTTTCTTCAGTCTATCCTTGCAGGGCTCGCAGCACTGAGGTCTGTTGGGAAACAAATTTATATAAAATATTATTCATCTCAAGTTTCTGACCTCATTTATTAAAATGTTAACTGTAAAGAATTATTTTTTTTTCAGCCAGCAGTGTATTTAATGTGATAATATTGCACTCAAAATAACTCATGGCTTTAAAAAATTTCATGATTCTAGAACTAAGAAGGATAGTAAAGGAGAGTCTAACCTTAATTTTGCAAGTTAGTTTTTAAGATGTTGTTAATATTTGCTTATTATGGATAGGTCTGTCTGGGTTTTGATAGGACTGTTTCACTATCCTAGATATTGTCAATTTTCCAAAATAATTGAATGAATTCTCTCCAGTAGTGAATGAGAGTTACAGTTTTCATGGATTCCTACCAGTATTTGATATGGTTCTTATGTTTTATTTTTGTCATTCTGATTGGAGTGTAGTGGCATTACATTATAGTTTTAATTTTCATTTCTCTGATTAATGACGTTGAGCACCTTTCATATATTTATTGGGTGTTTGGATATCCTTTTTTGTAAAAATGTGTATTCAGTTTTTTTTGCCCGTTTAAGACATTGGATTGTGTTCATTTTGCTCACTGATCTTTTTGGAGATTTGTATATATTCTGTATATTAGTTCTTTGTCATATGTATAGTACTACTCTATAACTTTGCTTTTCACTCTGTTGGTAACTTTTTCTTTATTGAAATGTACTATGTACATAAAATAAAATTCACAAGTGTTTAATATCGCTTGATGAATTTTTACATTTATATACAGGCATGCAAGTACAACTCAAATTAAACTAGGACCTGTTTTTCTCTCCAGGTTTTCTTATAGCCTTTCCCAGTCAATGCCTACCTTTCCCTACTCCCCAAATAACTACTGTTCTTACCTGTGTCATCACGAATTAGCGTCTGCTGTTCTTGAACTTGGTATAGATGGTATCCTATGTAATATACTTTATTTTTTTGGTCTGGTTTCCTTTGCTTAACATAACACTTTTGGAGCCCTTCCTTGTGTGGCATGAACTGGCCCATTCTCCTTTCCTGCTGTGCACTGATCCGTTGTGTGACTATGCAGGCATACCTCGGAGATATTGCAGACTCGGTTCCAGACCGCCACAATAAAGCGAGTATCACAATAAAGTGAGTCACACGAATTTTTTGGTTTCCCAGTGCATATAAAATTTATATTTACACTATACTGTAGTTAAGTGTACAATAGCGTTCTGTCTAAAAAACAATGTGCATACATTAATTGAAAATATTTATTGCTAAAAAATGCGAGCCATCATGTGAGCCTTCAGTGAGTTGTAGTAACATCAAAGATCACTGATCACAGATCACCATGAGAAATATAAAAAAAATAATGAAAAGCCTGAAATACTACAAGAATTACCAAAATGTGGCCCAGTGAGCAAGTGCTGTTGGGAAAATGGCGTCAGTGTGGACTTGCTCAGTGCAGGGCTGCAGCAAACGTCGGCTTGCG
Organism: Raphicerus campestris; assembly: GCA_006410735.1. Taxonomy (NCBI): domain Eukaryota; kingdom Metazoa; phylum Chordata; class Mammalia; order Artiodactyla; family Bovidae; genus Raphicerus; species Raphicerus campestris. The sequence goes on along the minus strand of SJYW01009625.1, from coordinate 277,246 downwards.
GGAAGCACTCTCTGCACTGCAGCAAGACGAGGTATGCCTGCACTCCGCTGAGTCTGTCTCCTTGTGGCGTTTGTGGCTTGCATCAGCAAAGCTGCTTGGCGCATCCTTTTATCCACGTCTGTGGTGGACACATGCACTCTTTTCTTCGGGGCGTGTAGCTGGGAGTGGGCTTGCCGAGTACTTCTGGGCTCTCGATTCTGTGCTGTTGGCCAATATGTCTGTCTTTATGCCAGTGCCACACTTTTCTGATTACTGAGCTTTGCAATAGGTTTTGAAGTCAGGAAGTGTGAGACCTGCAACTTTGTTCTTTGTCAAGATTATTTTGACTCTTTGGAGTTCCTTGTGGTCACTTAAGAATTTTAGGATGGATGATTCTGTTTTTGCAAAAAGAAAAAAAAAATCCATTGCGATTTTGATAGGGATTATATTTAATCTTTAGATCCATGTGACTCATGGCTCTGAACTCCTTAGTTTACAAATATGTGGAATATTATATTTGTTTATTGATTTATAGTTTAATATCACTGTAGTCAGAGAACAGATGATCTCAGACCTTTGAAACAAGTTGAGGATTGATTTGTGACTAAGCATACTGGCAAATGCCACTTGGGAAGACTGTAGTCTAGTCCCTGCGTGTGTGTGCGTGCATGTGTGTGTGCGTGCGTGTGTGCACGTGCGCGTGTGTGCTGTGTGTGTGCATGTGCGCGTGTGTGCGTGCACCTGTGTCTGTGCACGTGTGTGCATGTCTGTGTGTGCACATGCGTGTGCGCGTCTGCGTGCGTGTGTGTGCAGGTAGTGGTCTGCATATGTCATTTAGACACAGGTGTTGTCTGTGGGGTTTGGACTCTGGTCACTTTCTGATTGTGGGGGTCTGTTCTCCATCAGTTATTGAGAGAAGTTCTTGAGAAATCTCCCCTGTGGGTGTGAATTTGTGTGTCTCTTTTGGCGTGTTTATTTTGCTTTATACATTTTGAAACTGTCAAACTAGGTCAGATGATCTAGTACAGATTTGTATGATATCCAAAGAATTGTGGTATCTTTCTTGTAGTTTGTATTATTATAAATATTGCTATTTATTTTTATAAAAATGTTTATCTTGTAACGCACTTGTCTTAAAAGCTGTTTTGTCTAGTGTTAGTGTAGCTAAGCTAGCTTTCTTTTGATTTAAATTTCTATCATATATCCTTTCCATTTTATTACTTTTACTCCTTCTATGTTTCTATATTTAAGAGTTTTTCTTATAATCAATGGATGATGATTTATTATTATTTTTTTACCCAAACTGACAAGCTTTCATTCTGCACCGTTGAATATAATGACCACTGCGTGTGAATTTTTATCGTCTTCCTGTTTGCTTTCTGTTTAACCACCTGTTCTGCGTTTCTTTCTCCGCTCTCTTTCTTCCTTTCTCTAATCTGCTTCTTGTTTCCAGTTTTTATCCTATTACCTTATTTAGTATTAGTTTCTTCAGATGGTTACTCTAGAGATGATGTGTACATTCTTGACGATAGTATAATAAAAATGATTTTTATCCCTTTTCTTTTAATGCTATAATCTTAGAACACTAACTCCAGTTATACATATGAACATCTTTTGTGTCATTTTGTCATGCATTTTAATTTACATATATTTTGAACACCTCAAGTTGTTTGATATTGGCAATATTATTTATATTTATCCACATATTTACCTTTTCTGTTGCTCTTTGTTCTTTCCTGCAATTACTTGCTTCCTTTAAAGACTATTTTCCTTTTGTCTGAATCTTCTAGCGCCTTTTTTTTTTCATTTATGACTCTTGGCGATTAAATCTCTCTGTCTTTGAACTCTTACTTTGCCTTTTTTTATTTTGAAAAATGTTCAGTCATTCAGAAATGTTATACCTGTGAACATCCATGGAAATTTTACCTAGATTCAACAATTTGTTTCCACATTTGCTTTCTCAGTTTTTTTTTACCTGATTCATTTGGGAGTTAGTTCCCCCTAAATATTCAGTATATAACTCCTAAGAATAGAGTCTTCTCCTATATAACTGCAGTACTGTTATCATACACATAATTTATCACTGATACACATTATATAATCTATATTCATATTTCTTCATTTCTTAATAATGTATTTGCTAGCATTTTGTTTTATTTTGATTTTTTTGTTCTCTTTTCAATTTGAGATCCAGTCAAGAATCATGTGTTGTATTTAGTTGTAATGTTTTCTTGGTCTGCTTTTTTATGCAGAATTATTTCTTGACCTTTTTTTTAAACATTCATGTGAAATAGTTTTGAAGTGTTGGTTAGTTTTGTAGAATATCCTCAGTTTGAATTTATCTTACTGTTTGTTTCATCATGATCAGATGCAAGTCAGACATTTTTGGCTGGATATGACATTATCTACATTCTCTTATATTTCTAGATTGGGAGTTTTGGTATTCATCAGGTATTCATTCTTTGTCATGCTTATATCAGTCCATATCTGAAAGATAAGTGCTAAGGCTTCATATTTTTAATTTTCAACTTTAACCATACATCATGAATTGTTGTGACACTTCTGTTAAAATCAACTATATTGGGAACCCCTAGACCACTCCTAGATTTGATTATTTGCTTGAAAGACTCACAGGATTAGCATATCGTTTTACTCATGGTTAAGATTTATTTTAGCAAAAGGTTACAAAGCAAAATCAGCAAAGGGAAAAGGAGCATGGTGGGTGAAGTATAGAGGAAATCAGGTACAAACTTTCCCAATGAAGTCTCATAGATGTATACAAGTACTTTGTCAGTGAGTTTTATCAGCACCTGTGGAATGTTGTCATGGGAAGCTCATTAAAGACTGTGCCCAGGGATTTCATGAGCAGCTCTTTAAAGAAGGCACCCTCTGCCTAGCATGTACCAAAATTCCAGACTCCCAGAGGAAAAGTCGATGTTCAGCATAAACCGTATTGCTTGCACAAACAAATAAGGCACAATGAGTGTCTCTTACAAGTTAGGGTAGCAGGAACCTTCTTGAAATACAAGTTTCTAGAAGCCAGCCAAGGGCCAGACTTGCAAGCGGGCGTTTTGAAGGATAGCAGTTTAGGTCATCTGTTAATGCTCTTCTGCAGTAGCTACCCTATCCAAACACTTGACTCATCTTACTAGGAAAAGTTGTTGGGGATCTGAAATAGGTCAGCTATGCCAAATCTAATATAATCAATTTTCTTCTCAACAAAACTGACAATCAGTAGTGATGAAAAAGAAAATTGGTTTTCTTTAGCATTGTTGGAAATTATACTCAATGAGGCAAGATAGCAAAATTCCTCTCCATCACAAGCTTAAGATTTTAATCTTTTTAAAATATTTTAGACTGGGGTAATCCAAATGCCTGTATGTAAGTAACCTTCTCTTGGATAGTTTTTGTTCCNCAGTTTCCGGAAGAGAGCCTTAGGAAAAGTTCTCCTCTGTTAGACACTACAGAATTGTTTTTAGTAAGTATTTGCCTTTCACTGTGTTCTACTAGTTATACTTGTAGTGATTCGGGATGCTTTTTGTTTACATGTTAAAGAAAGAAGTCTAAGGTTGAATTCTTTTCATAACTTCCTCTTAAAATGTCTTTCTAGTTTATAAAAAATTTTTTGACAGTTGAATTTTAGATAATGTTGAAGTCGCTCAGTGGTGTCTGACTCTTTGCGACCCCGTGGACTGTAGCCTGTCAGGCTCCTCTGTCCATGGGATTCTCCAGGCAAGAATACTAGAGTGGGTTACCGTTTCCTTCTCCAGGGGATCTTCCCAAACCAGGGATCGAACCCAGGTCTCCCACATTGGAGACAGACATTTTAACCTCAGAGCCACCAGGGAAGCCCATAGTGCCTTAAGATTATTTTAATTTTAAACAATTTATCATATATTTTAAAATGCTAAATATTTTAATTAATGTTTTTCCCTAATAAGAAATTTTATTTGAGCCATCAGATTTTACTCTCTTCCATCCAAGTACTAACCAGACCTGACCTTTCTTAGCTTCCAAGATCAGACAGGATCAGGCACATTCANTCCCACATTGGAGACAGACATTTTAACCTCAGAGCCACCAGGGAAGCCCATAGTGCCTTAAGATTATTTTAATTTTAAACAATTTATCATATATTTTAAAATGCTAAATATTTTAATTAATGTTTTTCCCTAATAAGAAATTTTATTTGAGCCATCAGATTTTACTCTCTTCCATCCAAGTACTAACCAGACCTGACCTTTCTTAGCTTCCAAGATCAGACAGGATCAGGCACATTCAGAGTCATATGGCCATAGACAGCTTTTACTCTCATGAAGGTAAAGAATAAGTACAATATTAACAGATGTGACAGCCAGGTCCCAAGTTAATTTACTTTAAAAATAGATTAATTTAAAATGAAAGTTCATCAACATTTTTGTATAAAATATAATTATTTCATGGTAGGTGGTCTCTCCTGTTTTCCATTAACTCACCGTATAGATGTTTTGTGTTTCAATTGTAGTCTGCCCGTGGTATTGGAATGAATGGAAATAATACAACATCAGGGAAAAGAGCAGGTAAGCTACAGATAATTTTGAAAACAATATAAGGCTAATAATCATAGCATTATGCATTCTATGAATTTGAATTTTCAGAGTAATGAGAGGAACATTCTCTGTGGTATATACAGAGAAAACTTCCTTAGACTTTGTTCTGCTGAAGAAAATGATTAAGAGAACTGACCGAAGGGCATATTTGAAGAATAAAACAAAAATGGAAATTGAGGTCTCTCTTGTCTGGAAAAGGACACGGTCTGTGTGAAAAGATAAGATGGGTGAGAAGTTCCCATGCATCTCACAGTTTACCTGCTCCCGGGCCACTCCAGAGCCATGCTGCGTGCAGGATGAGTTTTGAGAAGGCGCCCTAGAAAGGCGTTTCTTGAACTCATAGTCCATTATGACGGACAGTAAGAGCTCCATTTGGTGAGCTGGTTATTTCTGGGTAGAAGAAAGGGACGGTCTCTTTGAGGAGCCCTTTCCAAAGCACACTAGCAGGAATGACTACATGGTTAGCGTTACTTCTGCCGGTAGTATCTTAAAGGTGTACAGGCCAAACGCTTCTGAAGAAGCCATCGCTACCATCTCTCTGTTCCAGTACCCAGTCTAGAGATGGCACCTCTAGCCAGTATGGACCACGTTCGTAGCCCAAGGTTCTGAGGGGCACACGATGCATTACGATTGGCATGTGAGCTTCATGTATTTAGAGAGAGAACTAAGGTTTGTTTCCACTACTGGATAAAGCCCGAGGTTCTAAAGTTGTAATATATCTACTTTTTTCATTTTTTTTAAATTGTAATTTACTATCCTAACCATTTTTAAGTGTACAATTGAATGGTATTAAGTACATTCACATTTTTAGCCAACCAATATCACAGTGTATCTCCAGAACTCATTTCATCAAAATGGAAACTCTGTACCCGTTAAACTTTAACTCCTCATTACTCTCTCCCCCCAGACCCTGGCAGCCACCGTCTGTTTTCTGTCTATAGCGTAAGGGAGATCATTCAGCATCTGTCTCTCTGTGCCTGGCTGGCTTTATGCCGCGTAATGCTCCCAGGGCGCGTCTCTGCCGTAGTAGGCCAAGTCACTCAGTCGTGTCCGACTCTCGCGCCCCCGTGGACTGCAGCCCGCAAGGCTCCTCTGTCCATCGGATTCTCCAGCGTAGCCTGTGTCAGAATCCCCGTGCTTTTTAAGCTGAGTGACATTCCGTTGCATGGGTCTGCAGCATCTGGCGTACCTGGGCCTCTGTGGATGGACACTTGGTGACTCCCACATTTCAGCTACTGTGAATAATGTTACTACAGACAAGTGTGCCAGTAGCTCTTTGAGGCTCTGATTGCAGCTCTTTTGAATGTGTATCCAGCAGTGGCATTCCTGGACCATAAGGCAGTTCTGTTTTAACTTTTTTAGGAATTGCTGTATTCTTTTCCGTAGTCGCTGTGCAGTGTCCCATTCCCAGCAGCAGTCTGCCAGGTTTCCAGCTTCTCTGCTTTCTCGCCATACGTGGTGTTTTCTGTTTGTTCGATGGTGGGCATCCTAACAGATGCGAGGTGGTATCTTACTGTGATTCAGATTGGCGGCTCCCTGATGCTTAGTTATGTTGAGTATCTCTTGATGTGCTATTTGGAGATCTTTGGAGAAGTGTGTGTTCAAATTCCTTGCCCTGGAGGAGGGAAATAAAAAAAATACCTTGGCCATTTTTGAATTTGTGTCTTGGTTTTCTTGTCACCATATATTCTGGATGTTAATTCCTTGTGTATGATTTGCAGACATTTCTCCCGTCTGTAGGTCACCCTTTCACTCTGTTGATTGTGTCCTGATGCTCAGCCGCTTCTAACTGTCATCGGGTCCAGCTGGTCTGTTTTGTTTCACTGCTGCCTGTGCCGGGTATTGTGCTCAGTAAACTTTTACCGAATCCACCGTGAATGAAGCTTTGCCTTTACTTTTCCTTCTAGAAGTTGTGTAGTTTTAGGTCGTAACGTTAGGTCTTTAATGCGTTTGAATGAATTTTTATACATGGTGTAACGTAAGGGTCCAACTTCTTTCTTTTCCATGTGGATATCCAGTTTTCTGGGCTTCCCTGAAAGCTCAGTTGGTGAAGAATCTGCCTGCAGTGCAGGAGAGCCCAGTTCGATTCCTGGGTCAGGGAGATCCGCTGGAGAAGGGATAAACTTCCCACTCTAGTATTCTTGGGCTTCCCTTGTGGCTCAACTGGAAAAGAATCTGCCTGCAATTTGGGAGACCTGGGTTTGATCCCTGGGTTGGAAGATCCCCTGGAGAAGGGAAAGGCTACCCACTCCAGTATTCTGGCCTGGAGAATTCCATGGACTGTATTGTCCATGGGGTCGCAAATTTTTCATCCAGTTTTTGAGGCTATATTTGTTTAAAGAAAAACACACACACAAAGCAACTGTCCTCCCATCACATTGTGGTCTTAGTACCTGTCAGAATCGTTTGACTATATTTGTGAGGGTTTATTTCAGAGTTCTCTGTATGTCCCACTGATCTACATGTCTGTCTTTATGCCAGTGCCGTACTGTTTCTGACTAATGTGTCTTCTTTTAATATTATAATTATTTTCCTTTGTGCACGTGTGCAAAGTTGCTTCAGTCGTGTGCAACTCTTTGCGACCCCATGAACTGTTGCCCGCCAGGCTCCTCTGTCTATGGGATTCTCCAGGCAAAAATACTGGCGTGGGTTGCCATCCCCTTCTCCTGGGGATCTTCCCGACCCAGGGATGGAACCTGCATCTCTCACGTATCCTGCATTGGCAGAAGGGCTCTTTGCCATAGCGCCACCGGGAAAGCCGTAAGTAGATGTCAGTTTTCTTTTGACATCTGTTTAAATCTGCCTTGTACTAATCCGCAGCGCAGCCTCTTGGAAGTTTGAGTTGTACTTGGTCTGTCTCCCTAAACTCTAATTTAAGCTACAGTGCTTTCTTCTGAAACTGCTGTTGCTGAAAAAGATCTGCGTAATTCTCAATCCAGTGGATGATTCTGTATACTTACCTGGATGGTGATGGCCCTTCTTCTTAAAAGTTTTTCTTTCTTTTTTTATTCTGGGCTGTTACATTTTTGTAGATTTTTGGTTTTGTGTTGTTTTAAACTTCAGTTTTCTTTTGAACTTGTTTTGCCAGCCCCTCTGCTTGTCCCCAGATATATACTCTTGATTGATTTCATTGAGGTCAAGCCCTCAGCTGCTGCCTGCAGCTTATGAGTCTCCAAACTAGAGCGCTGTGTCTTGCTGCCAGTTCCTTCCTGCCATACAGCAACAACAGTATCATTCTCAGTTACTTAGAAGAGTTTGTGAAAATTCTGGCATAAGTTTTGTTGAATTAAGTTTTTCCATTGTTTCTCTTTGCTTTTCACTGTAAAGTCTTCCTTGGACATCGTGCCCATGTTCATCGTTTTGGTTTTCATTTTTAGGCAGATGACCACCAAACTTGTATCACAGACACTGCCTTATTACTCTATTGCCTGACTCTTCTGTTGGGTGAATTTTTATAGATCATGGTGTGAGACCAAATATTAAAGTAGGAAGTGCCAAACAGGTGCCTTAATCCAAATATCTTCAGTCTCATTCTGAAAAGCAACTTTTCACATCAGCATTACTTTATTGACTTTTTCTTTTTTTCATATATGTTCATTACATATTTGAGAGAAGGCTTCAGAGAAGAGTTAATGATGGGTGATATCTTCTTACGGGATAAGGAGAATTGTACTAAGTTGACACTGAGCAGTTTAGAAGAGGGGATGGCACTTGTAAGTGGATCTGGTGCGTCATTCAGGGTGGGAATGATGCGGCGCGTGATAGAAAGTGACCCTGGAAAGTTATAGTGGCATATTGGGCACAGAGTCCTTGAATGCCAGCCCGGCACAGCACATGTGGCTGCTGATTGTTTTTTGGGGGGGTGGGGGGTGGGCTGCAGCTGGGCTGCTCTGCCCCTTCCTGCTGGGCGCGTCTGTGCTCTGTCTGCACATTCACAGGAGTTTCTGAGTGAAAAAAGGGTTGGGAAACAAGAACCCCAAGGAAAGAAAAACATGAAAATATGACTACGCTGAACTAAATATTTGTCAACAGATTTTTTTTTAAATTTTTGTTTAAGGACCAATACCCTAAGCCTGAATTCCAGAGATAATTGCAGTTGGATGGGCTTCAGC
>SJYW01009625.1:249123-266220 GCA_006410735.1 Raphicerus campestris | reverse complement strand
GGGGGGCTGCAGCTGGGCTGCTCTGCCCCTTCCTGCTGGGCGCATCTGTGCTCTGTCTGCACATTCACAGGAGTTTCTGAGTGAAAAAAGGGTTGGGAAACAAGAACCCCAAGGAAAGAAAAACATGAAAATATGACTATGCTGAACTAAATATTTGTCAACAGATTTTTTTTTAAACTTTTGTTTAAGGACCAATACCCTAAGCCTGAATTCCAGAGATAATTGCAGTTGGATGGGCTTCAGCGGGTATCTGGCGGTACATGCCTTCCCTCTATGTCCGTGCAAATGCCTGTCTTATTTTCATTATTTAAGAAGAGGAGAGTATCCCATCACCTTTGTGAAATGTTCTTGATGGCTCTTAAGTGCCCTTGAAGGATAGAGTGCTTATTAGCTTGAGTTGGTGCCTGACCACCATTAGGAGTCATAAGTCAGTTTCCAGTTTGGGGCAGTTTTTTTTTTTTCCCCCAGTTTTGGGCAAGATCTGGGAGTGAATTTTAGACTAGTCATAAAACATTAATTTTATTCTGCTTGTATATACATAACGCAATCCAGACTGTGGCAAAAGGCATACTGCCAATTAAATGTAATTCCAGCTTTTTGAACCCTTGAATATTTTTCGCTGCTACATGGCGTTAAGGCCGGGCCTCCCACACCTTCTTGGGGGCAGGGAATGGGCACCATTCCCACCGACACTCTGCACGGCTCTTCTTCTCGCCCCTTCCCTTCGTTTGGCTTCGTTTGCTTTTTCCTTCTGGCCTTTGGGCGCCACCAAGCGCTGTGTCCTTGTACTTCTGTGTAACAGCTGTGGGTGATGACATTGAGCCTCTCTGCTCATGAGTGGGGTCTCTTGGAGTTTTGCTCAGTTTTAAAAGCATTCCACTTAGTATTAAAATGATTTAATTCTTTCTCATATAATAGCAGATGTACTCTTATATTTAAGATTAAAAATCAACCTGTTGCTACAGCCCAGAGTTTAGTAAATATTTTTTGAAACTGTTGTAGTACTGTGAAATTGAACAGTGCAGCCTTCAAGTCACTATGATAATACCGCATTTTATATAACATTTTAAAAATTCAGAATGCTTTTTATTGTGAGAACTGAGTTGACCTTTGAACACTTAGAAACTTAGGGAGAAAAATACATGTCCTGTTATCTTAAAAATGAACAAATTGAAGTTTTAAATAGTTTGCTGATGGCTTGGTGCATTTAGTTTTTGTGGTATAATTAGCACCAAGAGCTCAGTTTCATGATAGCCTCATGCTCTTTCTTGGCGTGAAAGAACAGAGTGATTTTAATACATATGTTGTTCCTCAGAAGCTTCATAAATACGATTTTGAGCCAGATATTTCTCTTGATTCTCTGTCAGAGTTTAGTGTAGTTTATACATACTGCCTTCAGAAATAATCAGAAAGGTGTTGATATGTATAAAAATGTAAAAAAAAGTCTTAGTGGAAATTAGCACGTCTTAGGAGAAGTAACAGTCCCAGTTCATCTTTATTGCAGACTCTGGATAATTGTAGATGTGCTGAAAAGCACAGATTAATAGTTACGGCGAGAGGCTTGCTGGGACAGGAGTGTGTTTACTGTTTTGTTGTATAGTATTTCACATTTAGAGTTTTATTTCTGTATTAATCAAGGCGTCCTTTCTCTGAACAGGAGAATGCACTCATCTCCTCCCACCTGTGAAAGCCCCTGTTCAAACAAAGAAGACAACAAAGCATTGCTTGCTTTGTGGGAAGAAGACTGGACTGGCTACCAGCTATGAGTGCAGGCAGGTTGGCCCGCTGAAGAGCTGAGATGCAGGCTTTGGGGACCCAGCACAGAGATCAGCAGAAAATGCTCTTTAAATTGCCTCTTCATACTGCCATTTAGATGGTGTTCAAATAGCAGTCCTCGGCTGCACTCCTTATTGGCTGAAGTAAAGAGCAAATAGATAGGTTATGCATTTCCAAACTCCTGCGATCCTCTCCTGCTCTCTAAAGTAGGATATATAAACCAATGGAAGAGTGTGTTCTCTTTGTCTTATGATAGATAGACTTGGTTTTTCTTTGAATGTAGCTTGGGAGAATGCCTCTTCCAAGATTCTATTTTAAATTGAATAAAAAGGACTAAATTTAATGTTAATGTACTGTTAATTATATGGTACACTTTTGTTTCAAAGGAGATGAATAATATGTTTACAAAAATAATGAATTTTTTCTACCAATAACTCTTTAGTAGTATTGATTAATATGCTCCAAGGATGGTGACTGCCTTAGCTTGAGGCCAGGCATTAAGTAAAGCTGCTGCTTTTTAGAGTGTGTTCTGTTTAAATGGAAACAGCTTACCTTGTTGCTGACATACTTTAAAATCCGTTCATGGCATAGCTAGGTTTTACGTAATTTGATTTTCTTATTAGACTGATTTCTCAGAAATTCTGTGTGCCCAGGCCTGCTGGACATGAGGGAAGGCGGTGCACGCATGCGTTGGCTTTCGCAGTCTCACTGCTTCACAGAGGCCGCCTCCTCTCTCACTTCAGAGGAGCGTCTTCATTACACGCTCGCACATTCGTGGACAGTTCACGTGTCCTTTTTTGGGGGGAGGTGCCTGTGCTTGCTTATAAGTATAAGGGAAATGGCAATTCTGAAACTGCTAAAGAGAACCAGGAGGCTCCTGTTGGACTACCCGAAGTCANGCGTTAAGGCCGGGCCTCCCACACCTTCTTGGGGGCAGGGAATGGGCACCATTCCCACCGACACTCTGCACGGCTCTTCTTCTCGCCCCTTCCCTTCGTTTGGCTTCGTTTGCTTTTTCCTTCCGGCCTTTGGGCGCCACCAAGCGCTGTGTCCTTGTACTTCTGTGTAACAGCTGTGGGTGATGACATTGAGCCTCTCTGCTCATGAGTGGGGTCTCTTGGAGTTTTGCTCAGTTTTAAAAGCATTCCACTTAGTATTAAAATGATTTAATTCTTTCTCATATAATAGCAGATGTACTCTTATATTTAAGATTAAAAATCAACCTGTTGCTACAGCCCAGAGTTTAGTAAATATTTTTTGAAACTGTTGTAGTACTGTGAAATTGAACAGTGCAGCCTTCAAGTCACTATGATAATACCGCATTTTATATAACATTTTAAAAATTCAGAATGCTTTTTATTGTGAGAACTGAGTTGACCTTTGAACACTTAGAAACTTAGGGAGAAAAATACATGTCCTGTTATCTTAAAAATGAACAAATTGAAGTTTTAAATAGTTTGCTGATGGCTTGGTGCATTTAGTTTTTGTGGTATAATTAGCACCAAGAGCTCAGTTTCATGATAGCCTCATGCTCTTTCTTGGCGTGAAAGAACAGAGTGATTTTAATACATATGTTGTTCCTCAGAAGCTTCATAAATACGATTTTGAGCCAGACATTTCTCTTGATTCTCTGTCAGAGTTTAGTGTAGTTTATACATACTGCCTTCAGAAATAATCAGAAAGGTGTTGATATGTATAAAAATGTAAAAAAAAGTCTTAGTGGAAATTAGCACGTCTTAGGAGAAGTAACAGTCCCAGTTCATCTTTATTGCAGACTCTGGATAATTGTAGATGTGCTGAAAAGCACAGATTAATAGTTACGGCGAGAGGCTTGCTGGGACAGGAGTGTGTTTACTGTTTTGTTGTATAGTATTTCACATTTAGAGTTTTATTTCTGTATTAATCAAGGCGTCCTTTCTCTGAACAGGAGAATGCACTCATCTCCTCCCACCTGTGAAAGCCCCTGTTCAAACAAAGAAGACAACAAAGCATTGCTTGCTTTGTGGGAAGAAGACTGGACTGGCTACCAGCTACGAGTGCAGGCAGGTTGGCCCGCTGAAGAGCTGAGATGCAGGCTTTGGGGACCCAGCACAGAGATCAGCAGAAAATGCTCTTTAAATTGCCTCTTCATACTGCCATTTAGATGGTGTTCAAATAGCAGTCCTCGGCTGCACTCCTTATTGGCTGAAGTAAAGAGCAAATAGATAGGTTATGCATTTCCAAACTCCTGCGATCCTCTCCTGCTCTCTAAAGTAGGATATATAAACCAATGGAAGAGTGTGTTCTCTTTGTCTTATGATAGATAGACTTGGTTTTTCTTTGAATGTAGCTTGGGAGAATGCCTCTTCCAAGATTCTATTTTAAATTGAATAAAAAGGACTAAATTTAATGTTAATGTACTGTTAATTATATGGTACACTTTTGTTTCAAAGGAGATGAATAATATGTTTACAAAAATAATGAATTTTTTCTACCAATAACTCTTTAGTAGTATTGATTAATATGCTCCAAGGATGGTGACTGCCTTAGCTTGAGGCCAGGCATTAAGTAAAGCTGCTGCTTTTTAGAGTGTGTTCTGTTTAAATGGAAACAGCTTACCTTGTTGCTGACATACTTTAAAATCCGTTCATGGCATAGCTAGGTTTTACGTAATTTGATTTTCTTATTAGACTGATTTCTCAGAAATTCTGTGTGCCCAGGCCTGCTGGACATGAGGGAAGGCGGTGCACGCATGCGTTGGCTTTCGCAGTCTCACTGCTTCACAGAGGCCGCCTCCTCTCTCACTTCAGAAGAGCGTCTTCATTACACGCTCGCACATTCGTGGACAGTTCACGTGTCCTTTTTTGGGGGGAGGTGCCTGTGCTTGCTTATAAGTATAAGGGAAATGGCAATTCTGAAACTGCTAAAGAGAACCAGGAGGCTCCTGTTGGACTACCCGAAGTCAAGCTTTGATCTCCCAAAGAGAGGAGGCTCTTACAGAAATGTGGCTATTCACATAAACTTTTTTTGTGCTTTAGATGTGGAAACAACTTCTGCGCATCTCATCGCTATGCAGAAACTCACAGCTGCACCTACGATTACAAGAGTGCAGGGAGGAGACACTTGCAGGAGGCGAATCCTGTGGTCCGTGCGCCCAGACTCCCCAAAATCTAAGTCTTGCTCCGTGCCGAGCTGCTCTGCGCGAGGAATGGCATCACAGCGACAAGAGATAGTGTTGAGGCTGCGTTATTTTTGCTCGACTCCAAAAGACTTGCCAAGTAACAAAAGCTTATTATGTATACTGTTGGAGAATGAGAAAACTACTGTATTTGACACCTTTATTCTTTGGTGAATCAAAAAGTTTAAAAATAGTTTTAAAACCTTTATATGATGTAGCTCTGTTGTTACAGGTCTGGTGTTAAGTACTGTATACTCGATACTGCAATCTTACTAAACAAGTCTTCAAATGACGCCCTTTAGGCAGCTAGCGTTGACTGTGTGCCCAGCCTCCATGTCGTACAGAAACGAGCTGTCATGTAATGGTTCTGCTCAAGTCTACAGTTTTTTTGTGGGGGCGGTGTGGTGGGGATTTAAAAAACCTATACGCGAAAGCTCATTGAGTTTACTGGCAAGTTCCTTTTTATGTCAAGCTTTTTATAAAGAAGAACCTTTGGTTTTCCAGTGTGGTTTTAACACATGTATTTCTTCTACATTCAGACTGGCGTGTGGACATGTCTCCATTCTACGATACAAACACACCATGTTAATCATAGTATCTATCTCTTAAAATACTGCTTTTTGAGTGGTAGTCCCATTTGTTGCCATTAAATAGAGAACCCAACTTTTCACTTTTTCAAAAATGAGTATATTGGAAACAAAATCTCACAGCTTGGTTTGTTTTTCTTATGTTGAGTGCTATTACCAGGAAAAATTGAAATAAATATGCAATTTCATTATGATTTTATTTACGATAATTTTCTCTTATAAATACTTAAAAATAAAACCATTTAAATAAATCAGTAATTTATTCTGCTTGGAAAAAATGACTATCAGTATAAAGAATTCTTTTACAGTATAAGGATCCTGCTCCTCAGATGTAACTAATACAGCATTCAAGCTTTGAGGAGGCCGTTTGCTTTATCGAAGCTTAGTTGAATCTGATGCTGAACCCTGGCAACCCAAGTGGACTCTGCAACTCTGGTCCAACCCGAGTGGGATGTGCATGGGTTCAGTTCAGTCGCTCAGTCGTGTCTGACGCTTTTCGACCCCATGGATCGCAGCACGCCAGGCCTCCCTGTCTATCACCAACTCCCGGAGTTCACTCAGACTCACGTGCATCGAGTCCATGATGCCATCCAGCCACCGCATCCTCCGCCGTCCCCTTCTCCTGCCCCATCCCTCCCAGCGTCAGGGTCTCGGGGGCTGATACAGACGTGAGCAGCACGGAGAGCGCTGCTGCCCTTGCTCTATTTCTTGTGCTCCACTGGACCCAGCTCTTCGCAACCATGTGGACTGTAGTCCACCAGGCTCCTCTGTATGTGAGATTTTTCCCAGCAAAAATACTAGACTGGGTAACCATTTCCTACTCCAGGGGATCTTCCTGACCCAGGGATTGAACCGGCATCTCTATGTCTCCTGCATTGGCAGGAAGCTTTTTCACCACTGTGCCAGCTGGGAAGCCTTCTACTCCCCTCTGCTATTAAGGGTTAATAGCAGACTTTCTAAGGGGTGCTATCTGTACAGGCTAGTGAGGAATATTTCTGTGTCGTGCAGTTCACTTTTTCTTCCCTTGATCAAGACCACCTGTGCTTTAGATATTTAAAATCTTAAGAACTCTATGTTACGTGGATAGGCTGCTGAAAAATGGACCAAAGCGTTTTATTCTGTAGATAAAAGTAAATGCTCAGGACACACCTGATACATGCTTAGAGCACTGTGCTTTTTAAGCCAAGACCATGCATTGTAGAAATCACTCTTGCTTTAAGTTTACCAAAGATTTTGGTCAAAGTTGAGTGTTTTTACTAATTTCTAAGTCACTGAGAAATAAACCAATTTAATTCAAGGTATTGTATCCTTATTGGGAGGCATTTCTTAATGTCTTAAGTTCTTATGAGGAAATGATCATAATTTTTAGAGACCTCAGATCTATCTTTACATTGCTAGTAAAACCATGATAAAAATAAATGCTTTTATACTGTTTAAACTAACTTTAATAAAATCTAGCTTCTGGATTTTTAAAAACAGTAAGCATTTGGTTTTAGCAGCACTAAAAATGTCTGAAAATTTTTAACTTTTAACTTGCACATATTTCACATAGTTAAGTTTAGTGAATTTTAGTCATTCTGATATGGGAATTTTACACACTAGGATGTTTTAAAATTTTATCAGTGTTGTGACTTATGGAGGTATGTAATTATGAAAAAGACAGGAATTAATTTTCTGATACATGTTTAATAATATGGTTTTATACCATTATGACAGATAATTCAGTCTTATATTTAGCAGTGTTTTCCAAATAATGACCCCTGTACCACTCCTGGAACATGAGATGATTTTAAGTGGTACACAGCTGAACATTTTAAGAATAATTATATATTTTTAATGTGTACCAGAAGAAAAATGTAACTCTAAGTAACAAGTGAGTAGAAACTAAACTGATACAGGTTAAGAAAGCTGGTTGAAAACTGACAGACAAGGTTACAAACAAGGAAAACCCTGCAAGCAGATGGGAGTGGCCGGAGTGCAGGGGAAGGTGTGAGGAGCTCACTTGCTGTGAACATCATGTTGACCTTTCAAAGTGGTGAAAGTAAGTCACATAGTCTAGGAAGCTGTAAAAGGATGAAAAATGAAAGTAAAGGTTTCACCAAACACCTCCCCGAGCGCGTAGTGACTTCTAACTTTACTTTTTTGGTAGTTACCGTCATAATAGCCAAGGTAAACGGATGTTAGGTTTCGATACCACATTATTCCAGGTAAGGAATTTGGCATGACAGTACATTTTAGACTTCTACTTCAATGCTCATACTGCCACGACACAAAATACCACAGACTGGGTGCTTAAACAACAGAAATTAATTTTCTCACAGTTCTGGAGGCTAGAAGTCCCGGTCAAGGCCCAGCAGGGCGGATTTCTGGTGAGCCCTCCTCTCTGCCTTTCGGAGAGCTGCTTTCTGGCATGGCCTTTCCGGAGTGCCCACGTGGAACTCTGGCGCCTCTTCTCATAAAGACATACATGAAGAGCGTGGCCTCCCTGGCGGGCCAGTGGCCAAGAATCTGCCTTGCAGTGCAGGGAACACTGGCTTGATTCCTCTTCAGGGAACCGAGATCCCACATCTCTGGAGCAGCTAAGCCTGTGAGCCACAATTAAGACCCATCGAAGGCAAATCAATACATTAAAAAAAAAAAGACATTAATACCATGGGGTCAGAGTTTCACTCTTATGACCTCATTTAATCACTTCCTTACTCCAAATACATCCTCATTGGGTTTAGGGCTTCAATGTAGGAATTTGGAGGAGACTCATATTTAGCCCACAGTCGTCAGCTGAGTTACATTGAAAAAAGTGAAAATGTTACTCCCTCAGTCTTGTCTGACCTCTGTGGCCCCATGGACTACAGCCTGCCATGGAATTTCTTCTGTCCATGGAATTGTCCAGGCAAGAATACTGGAGTGGGCAGCCATTTCCTCCTCCAGGGATCTTCCTGAGCCAGGGATAGAACCCAGATCTGCACTGCCGGTAGATTCTCTACCATCTGAGCCGCCAGGGAAGGCTTCCAGTCCACCGACTGCAGTTACCCGTCGATGCTACCATAGCTGCCACCCGCGCCTAGCGCCAGAGCCTCCTCACCAGGCTCCGTGAGTTCAGTGCTGCGCCCCTCATGGCCCAGTTTCTGTTCTTAAACATACTGTTCTTAGAGAACCAAGAAAATCAAGCACGTCCGCGTCAAAATGTGTCAGTGGCTCCTTGTGTTCTTATGCAAAGGCTCGACTCCCACCCTCCCTCCTAGGGAGGCCCCTGGATCCCGCCTCCGTCTGCTCTCCGGCCTCAGGCTGCGCCCGTACCCACGCCTCCTGGGATCTGCCCACACGACGCTTCGTTTCCTGGCTTGTTCGCCCATTAACACCTGTTCTGTTCTGTCAGGCGCCAGCTCCCTCGTTACTTTCTGAAGGAAGGCCTCCCTGATCTCTCTCTAAGTCAGTACCCTTTCTCTTACATTGACACTTTTGCTTCACAGAATATACCACCGTATCATTTTGACACTTGTGCTATCCTTTGAATGGCACGAGATGGCGAGTCCGTGAAGGCAGGAATTGCCTTCCTGTCCGTCTGTCCATCCTTGTTCGCAAGCATTGCATACAAAGGCAAAGTCGCTCAGTCATGTCCGACTCTGCGACCCCATGGACTGCAGCCTACCAGGCTTCTCCGTCCATGGGATTCTCCAGGCAAGAGTACTGGAGTGGGTTGCCATTTCCTACTCCAGGGGATCTTCCCAACCCAGGGATCAAACTCGGGTCTCCCGCATTGGAGGCAGACGCTTCCCCCACTGAGCCACCAGGGAAGGCCATATAAACCCTTATTAAATCGACTTTAAGTGATTACATAGTCTTTTCTGCTTTGCTTTTAGGTTGNGGGGATCTTCCCAACCCAGGGATCAAACTCGGGTCTCCCGCATTGGAGGCAGACACTTCCCCCACTGAGCCACCAGGGAAGGCCATATAAACCCTTATTAAATTGACTTTAAGTGATTACATAGTCTTTTCTGCTTTGCTTTTAGGTTGATTTTACATTAAAAGGCAACAAGTTAAAAAATTTATAGAAATATTATTGAAGACACAAAGAGTATGATAGTATGATATTTTCTTTTCCATAATTCAGGTTTTCCTTTGATTCCTTTCTTCTGCTCAAGAATACACCTGTCTCTGCCACTCTCATTCCTTGTTGTGCAGCTCATGGGGCTTTGTTTCCAGCTGCTTTGGTTTTCCCTTAATGTAACAAAGAAAATGCACTTGCTTTTTATCAGGTTAAGAATGTTCATGTTCTCAATCATACTGTTTGTTATGAATTCCTCATTTTTAGAAATAATTTAAATTTTTTATTAATGCATTCACTTTGGCCATGCCACACATGGCTTATGGGGTCCTCAACCAGGGACTGAGTGAACCCTGGCCCTCAGCTTTGACAGAGAAAGCGCAGGGTCCACTGGGCTGCTAGAGAATCCCCATGAATTAGTCTTGAAGACGTTCTTCACATAGTCATTTGCCTTCTGTTTTAACTTAGCCTGTTTTATTTTGAAATTCTTTCAAATTTACAGAAAAGTTATAAGCACAGGAATAAAAATGCCCACAGTCCTTTCACTGATTCCTTAGCTGTTTTTTCATATTTGTACTCTCTTTGAGTGTATATAACCATTTTCATTAGTCTCTTTCTGAACCATTAAGAGTAATATGCAGACATGATGCCCATCCAGCAATAAATATTCCAGAGTTTATTTTCTTCAAGGACGCTCCTATACAACTTCCATCCAACCCTCTGAAAAAGGAAATCAGTATTGACTTTTATACTACCGTCCAGTCTTAACACACCCCCTTCACACTTCACCAACTTAGCAGCGTTTCTTCTCCTCTCTTGTTCAGGATCCTTGCGGAAAATCTCAGAGGGCCTAGGAAACAGCGGCTTTGAGGCCTTCCTGACAGGTATAAAGTGTCTTTCATGTGCCCTCACACCTGACTGGTGGCTCGCCTGGTCTAGAAGTTGCCCCTCAAGTGTCTGCAGACGGCGGGCACTCACTTGTGTACCCGGCGTTGCTGCCAGGACCCCAGTCCTGGCTAATACTTAGGGCTTGATCGGCAGGTGGCTTGTTTTTATTTGGTTGTTTCTGGTGACTTTACAGACTCTTGTCTTAGTTTTTAGACGTCTGAGATTTCACTTGGATCAGTTTTCCTTGATCTTTGGTGTGTCTGCTTGAAGTCTCAACATTTGCTATAGCTCAGGGATTTAATTTAAAAAATTAATCTCTGCCATTGCCTCTGTTCTCTCATCATAATGATTCTGTTGGACGGTTGGTCCCCTAGACAGAGCCTGCATTTTGATTTTGTTTTTCATTTTTAACCATTTAAACACAGAAAAGTGAATACACACAAAGTGCATCACACAGAGCAGATCACCGCGTAAGCTGCTGCCCACGGTGAGAAGCACGAAGCACCGGTGGAGCCGAGCTCAGTCCCGCTCCCGGCCCTCCCGTCACTACCCCTCTTCTCTGCAGGGAGCCGCTGGTCCTCCCTGCTGGGATAGTAACTTTTTAAAAAATGGTTTTAGCATCTAAGCATGTATTCCTGCAGTTTTGCTTCACAGAAAGAACACCCCTTTACTTAGCGGAACGGTACGGCACATACTCACACGGCCTCTTTCAGTCTTGATTGTGGGGCTTATTTGGGTCGCATGTAGCTGTGCTGAATTTTTCATCAATGTATTATTTTACTGGGTTGGCCAAAAACTTCATTCAGATTTTTTGTACCATGTTACCGGAAAGCCCGAACGGTTTGGCCAACCCAATATATGACTGTGCCACAATTCCTCCCTCTCCTGTTAGCAGACATTTGGGTGGTTTCTGAGTATTACATACAGTGCTGCTGTGGACATTGGGACATATGTCTCTCGGAGCACATGTGTACACATTTCTTTGGAGTCTGTGCCTAAGAGCAGAGTTGCTGGATCACAGACCTATTAGATGATAGTACTGAGTTTTCCAAAGTAGGTTTTACCAGTCTACTCGTAACAGTTTCAGGGTCCCCTCAGTCTAAATTGCATTTAAATACAGGGCTCATTCGTTCACCGCTGGCTGCGCCTCTGTGGGGTGGGCGTCAGATGCTGTTCTAAAGGCTCTGGGCGCAGCGTGCTTTCCTTCTGTGCTTATATTCGAGAGAGGGAAACAACGGGAGGGAGCGCGCCAGGCGGAGCACCGCTGTTAGGATGCGTGCGTTCTCTCGGGCCGTCCTAACGCCGCACCGTAGACTGGGTGGCTGGACCACTTTGCTCTGCCAGGTGGAAGCCGGAAGTCTGAGGTCGAGGAGCTGGCGGGGCTGGTCTCCTGTGAGGCCTCTCTCCGTGGCGCCCAGATAGGGGCCTGCTCCCCGAGTCTTCCCGCTGTCCTCCCTCTGTGGGCATCTGTCCTCCCCTCATGAGGACGCCCATGCATAATGGGCGGGGGGCCACCCGAATGGCCTTACTGTAACTTATGCACCTTTCTAGAGGGCCTTTCTTGAGTGCAGTCACATGCAGAGGTACTGGGGCTTAGGCCTTAAACATACAAATTTTAAAGAGACATGATTCAGTCCGTAATAAATTAGACGCTGTGATGATGTGGTAACACATTAACCCCCCAAAGCTCAGTGGCTTAACACAGCCCAGTTCATTCCTCACCCCTGCAGCTGCGCAGGCCTGCCTGGCGAGGGGACTCCGTGCTGCGGTGTTTCCGCTGCGCGGCCTGTGGGCGCAGCGCGCCATCTCTGAGATTGCTGCAACAGCAGCAGAGAGGTGCAGGGTGGCATGGTGGCTCCCGTCCGCTCCTGCGAGGAAGCAGAGAAGCGTCCTTCTGCTCACAGCCCGTTGGTCGGAGCTGGGCATATGGCCCTACCTAACTGTAAGAATTGTGGGGGTGGGGATTGGACAGTTCATGAGCTGGAAATGTCTCAGCCACAGATGGTAACAAGTGCTAAGACAGAAACCAATCCGAGAAGGGTGACAGATATGAGTGCTGTTTTAAAAAGGGTGGTCACGTACAGTCACTATGAGAAAGCTAACATTTAAGGAAAGT
The DNA here is from genome assembly GCA_006410735.1 of Raphicerus campestris. Taxonomy (NCBI): domain Eukaryota; kingdom Metazoa; phylum Chordata; class Mammalia; order Artiodactyla; family Bovidae; genus Raphicerus; species Raphicerus campestris. The sequence continues at coordinate 253,651 of SJYW01009625.1, read as the reverse complement.
CACAAAGTGAAGAAATGGGGAGAAAGTGGTCTTTGCCTGAGGTAATGAAGAAAGGAGGGCAGACAGAATGGAAACCACAATTACAGAAAACTAACCAAACCGATCCCTTGGATCACAGCCTTGTCTAGTTCATGAACCTGTGACCCATGCCGTGTAGGGCCACTCAAAACAGACAGGTCATGGTGGAGAGTTCTGACAAACGTGGTCCACTGGAGGAGGGGATGGCGAACCACTTCCGTATTCTTGCCTTGAGAAGCCCATGAACAGTGGTCGGTAGGTCGGTAGGTGCCCAGTATGCTACTAGAGAAGAGCGGAGAAAGAGCTCCAGCGTTGGAAAAGACCTTGATTCTGGGAAAGACTGAAGGCAGGAGGAGAAGGGGACGGCAGAGAATGAGATGCTTGGACGGCATCACCAGCTCAATGGACTTGAGTTTGAGCAAGCTCCCGGGGTTGGTGATTGATGGACAGGGGAAGCCTGGTGTGCTGCAGTCCATGGGGTTGCAAAGAGTCGGACACTAATGAGCGACTGAAAATGAAGAAATACCAGAGCGGCCTGGGGGCTGGAGCAAAGCAAGCGAGGCAGATGACAGGCAATAAGGGGCCGTTTCCTGGCGCGGTCTACAGGCAGGAACTTTGGGCTTCATTCTGAACTGAGAAAAGTGGGTTTAAGTTTCGAAAACTCATACTGGGGATGATGTAGAAACAGACTGTAGGAGGGAAGTCAGGAGACGGAAGGGTGTAGCAGCCCATGGGAGGATCCATGGGGCTGGGCTGGGTGGGGCTGCAGCCTTCTCCTGGGCACTGCACCCTCTCCCGAAACCAACAGCAGCATCTCTCCCCCTCAGCTGTTATTTTTTTTTTTTTAATTAAACTATGAATCACTGGAGAAGAAATTCCACCTGCTTCAAACAAGTCTACCAAGCTAACCGCGTCTGTCTGCTCAGCAGCCTTGTTTACTATCTGCAGATGACTGACCCCTTCTTTCACTCTCCCGCGTCACTTTCCGTATCACTGGGCTGTTTCTATGAACATATAAGTATCTAAACAGAAAACCTTAAGGCCCACATCTTTTGCCTGCTGTCGTGCCAGTCCCCTGCTTCTCTTTACAACAAAAAGACAGCTGCTTGCTGCCACCATTTACTATCTCGAAACTCAAACTTGAGAAACATCAAGCTTGTATCCCTAGCACAGTCCTTTTTTAAAAAAAAATTGGAGGCTCCTTAGTTTACAATCCAGTGCTGGTTTTTGCCATGTGTTGACATGAATCAGCCATGGGCGTACTGTGTCTCCCATGCTGAACCCCCCTGCCACCTGCCTCCCCACTCCGTCCCTCAGGGCTGCCCAGCCTAGCAGTGTCTCCAGTGCTCTGTTCTCAAGCTCTCAGCAGACTGCAGTACTGCCAAACCCAAAGGTCGGCTTTCGCCGTGCTCAGCCTCTCAGGACCAGTGGCGCGCCTGCCGTGCCTCCCTCCTCCAGGTTTCAGGGTTCCCCTCTTTTGTTTCCTCTCTTACCTCTGGCTGCTCCTAAGTTTCCTTTGCTGATCTTCTCATTTCTAAAGTGCCATGTGACTAGCCTTTGGATTTCTCTTTTGCCAGAAATTATGTCATTAATATCCTTGGTCAGCAACTTTCAGTGATTTTGAGACTGTAGGACACAACCAGCACTCAGTTAAAAAATCAATTGAGTTGGGAGCAGAAGTTTAAAAAAAAACACACAAAAAAACCCGAACACAATAAAAGGAGGGTAGATTTGCCTCTTGGAACTTCTAGGCCATACCCACGGATCTGGTCAGGATGGGGATGTATTTCGTATTCTGGATCGAGGCCAGACGTTATCAAAGTCAGTGCTCTGTGTGATCTCATGCAATCCTGTGGCTTTAATACACTGACCAGTCAATTTTTACCTCTGTGTGTCTCCCCAGAATTCCACTGTCTTATAATCCATTGCTAACTGTACTTCTCCATTTCAATGTCTATCAGGCATGTAGCGTTTAACCATTCAGAATCAAATTACTGATTTCCCTCCCAAACTGCAGATACCCCTTCTTCTCTAAATGACAGTTCTCCTCCTTTGGTTGTACAGGTCTGAAACCTTCCCGTCATCCTTCACTCTGTTCTTTCACATCCACGTCTAGTCAATCTGAAAATCCCATTTACTCTATATTTGAAATATACCAAACAACATGTGAAAGAAAATTGTCACCAGTGTACTACAGGAAGTTCAAAATCAAGAAAGAATAGGCAAATAGCATGACGAAACCATGGACTTTGTAATTATTAATAAACGCTTAGAATCAGGAAACATAAATACCAGGGCTGGGGCTGCCCCTTCAGAGCTCTGTGGCACCTTCGCAGGTTACTGTCCCCTCTCTGAAAGTCCCCATTATTCCTTTATAGTCATCATTCTGCTGCTCGTATAGCCACTGAATTAGATGGAATGCCACTGGAGAGTGATATACAATCGCAGTGTATCTTATATCTTGTTTGCAGTGAAACAGTAAAAAACTAGAAATGGTTACACCTGTTTAACCATTTGGTGGATGGTCAGGTTTAACTGGTTGTTGGGGTAACACTGGCCATCTGGCTCAGGACTGACCTTTGCCCACAACTCTAGCAAAGACTAGGTGGTGCCTCTCTGGGGGTTTAGGCCATGGAGAGCTAGTAGTATATACTAGGAGTCCCATCACTACAGACAGACTTGGAACTGTACCCCCTTGGGAGTGAGCACCTGGTCACCCTGTACTTTCCTTATCAGCAAACTCCCATTCTAGGTGCAAAGACTTCTTTCCGGATGTGCTTGTAATTTCCTTGCTGGTAATCTTGTCCTCAACCCCAGTCCCTACATGCTGAGTCGCTTCAGTCTTGTCTGCCTTTGTTACTCCATGGACTATAGCATGCCAGGTTCCTTGGTCCATGGGATTATCTTGGCAATAAGACTAGAGTGGGTTGCCATTTCCTTTTCCAGGGTTATCTTACCAATCCAGAGATCAAATCCACATCTCTGCATTGACAGGCGGACGCTTTACCACTGAGCCACCTCCAGTCCATGTGGCAAGAATCCAGACCTAGGACCTGGATATATTCAAGTTGTCAGCTCCCATTCCCTTGGGACTCTGACCTATCCTAGTAGCCTCTTGCCAAAGGCCTGTACTATGATTAGCATTTAATGGGCACTGTATGTGCTGGGCACTTTAGAGCGGTGTGCCAGCATTATTTTATTTCATCTTTATTCAGTAGGTATTTTCTTAGATAGATGGAGAAAGGGGATCAAATGTTAAAACTGCCTACACAGTAATGGGTGAGCCAGGACTTTCCTTAGCATTCACTGCCACTGAGTACTGCCTGGCAGATCCTTCTGGGCCTACAAAGGTTCTTTGCCACTTCCTACAGAAGCATGGCAGGATTCCGCGGCCGTAGATCCGACAGCTTTCTTTGCTTCCCAGATATGGTCTAGGCATAAGGAATACCCGTGCAAGGTACTGCTCCTGCCTTCACGGAACATCTGCTGCCACCAGCCAGCAGCACGCTGCCTTGTAACCTGTTTTCCACAGTACAGGGTGAACATGCAGACGATTCATCACTGTGTCTTGTACTCTCTGCAGTGCTGCATTCTAGGTGTGCTACAGAAATGAAGATGGTATATGACCTTGTCCTACTGCCCCTGGTGGCTCAGAGAGTAAAAAATCTGCCTGCAATGAGGGAGACCTGGGTTTCACCCCTGGACTAGGAAGATCCCCTGGAGGAGGGCAGGCAACCCACTCCAGTCTTCTTGCCCAGAGAATCCCCATGGACAGAGGAGCCTGGTGGACTACGGTTCATGGGGTCACAGAGTTGGACACGCCTGACTAAGCACACGGCGGGGGTGGGGGGGGGTAAATATTGACCTAGAGGATATTTTGAGTCCACTGTTTTGACCCTGTCAATGTGCTCATAGATAGCTAAGTATGCCAAGTGATTGGAAATAAATGGAGGAACATGATTATTCGATAGTTCACACCTTGACCACAGAACGACTCTGGAATATTTAGAGGTATTTGCTCACATTTTGCGCATGAATTCAGGAAGAGTATCAACTACGTCTTTTACCCAGGTTATAGGGACTATTATGGGAGGACCTGTCAGTGTCTCAATCTAGGCTTCTGCAAAGTGTGACCTAGGAAAAACCACCCTTGGTAGAAGTAGGCACTACCATCAGAGCGACTTCGCTATAATGCGGGAAGTCTGATGCGGACAGCAGCTCAACGCCAAATCTAAAATTCACTCGGCTATGTTTGCACTTGCATACACAAAGACTAATCATGGAGAAACTGATAATATAAAGTGTAATTTAAAATAAAAATCGGAAGTCCCGTAAGCCATCCTCACACACCCTTTCTGTGGCGGGGGAGATGGTCGGCTGCGGACCTTCATTCCACAGCTGGGAGCAAAACCAAACGACTGTTCGTCGATGAAGCTCAAATCGCCATTACTCATTCCTCTGCTCTCCGTCCGGTCGCTAGGTTCGGGCAGGCAAGGCAGTATTTCCCTTT
>SJYW01009625.1:215206-245259 GCA_006410735.1 Raphicerus campestris | reverse complement strand
CTCTGTGGCCCCATGGACTACAGCCTGCCATGGAATTTCTTCTGTCCATGGAATTGTCCAGGCAAGAATACTGGAGTGGGCAGCCATTTCCTCCTCCAGGGATCTTCCTGAGCCAGGGATAGAACCCAGATCTGCACTGCCGGTAGATTCTCTACCATCTGAGCCGCCAGGGAAGGCTTCCAGTCCACCGACTGCAGTTACCCGTCGATGCTACCATAGCTGCCACCCGCGCCTAGCGCCAGAGCCTCCTCACCAGGCTCCGTGAGTTCAGTGCTGCGCCCCTCATGGCCCAGTTTCTGTTCTTAAACATACTGTTCTTAGAGAACCAAGAAAATCAAGCACGTCCGCGTCAAAATGTGTCAGTGGCTCCTTGTGTTCTTATGCAAAGGCTCGACTCCCACCCTCCCTCCTAGGGAGGCCCCTGGATCCCGCCTCCGTCCGCTCTCCGGCCTCAGGCTGCGCCCGTACCCACGCCTCCTGGGATCTGCCCACACGAGGCTTCGTTTCCTGGCTTGTTCGCCCATTAACACCTGTTCTGTTCTGTCAGGCGCCAGCTCCCTCGTTACTTTCTGAAGGAAGGCCTCCCTGATCTCTCTCTAAGTCAGTACCCTTTCTCTTACATTGACACTTTTGCTTCACAGAATATACCACCGTATCATTTTGACACTTGTGCTATCCTTTGAATGGCACGAGATGGTGAGTCCGTGAAGGCAGGAATTGCCTTCCTGTCCGTCTGTCCATCCTTGTTCGCAAGCATTGCATACAAAGGCAAAGTCGCTCAGTCATGTCCGACTCTGCGACCCCATGGACTGCAGCCTACCAGGCTTCTCCGTCCATGGGATTCTCCAGGCAAGAGTACTGGAGTGGGTTGCCATTTCCTACTCCAGGGGATCTTCCCAACCCAGGGATCAAACTCGGGTCTCCCGCATTGGAGGCAGACACTTCCCCCACTGAGCCACCAGGGAAGGCCATATAAACCCTTATTAAATTGACTTTAAGTGATTACATAGTCTTTTCTGCTTTGCTTTTAGGTTGATTTTACATTAAAAGGCAACAAGTTAAAAAATTTATAGAAATATTATTGAAGACACAAAGAGTATGATAGTATGATATTTTCTTTTCCATAATTCAGGTTTTCCTTTGATTCCTTTCTTCTGCTCAAGAATACACCTGTCTCTGCCACTCTCATTCCTTGTTGTGCAGCTCATGGGGCTTTGTTTCCAGCTGCTTTGGTTTTCTCTTAATGTAACAAAGAAAATGCACTTGCTTTTTATCAGGTTAAGAATGTTCATGTTCTCAATCATACTGTTTGTTATGAATTCCTCATTTTTAGAAATAATTTAAATTTTTTATTAATGCATTCACTTTGGCCATGCCACACATGGCTTATGGGGTCCTCAACCAGGGACTGAGTGAACCCTGGCCCTCAGCTTTGACAGAGAAAGCGCAGGGTCCACTGGGCTGCTAGAGAATCCCCATGAATTAGTCTTGAAGACGTTCTTCACATAGTCATTTGCCTTCTGTTTTAACTTAGCCTGTTTTATTTTGAAATTCTTTCAAATTTACAGAAAAGTTATAAGCACAGGAATAAAAATGCCCACAGTCCTTTCACTGATTCCTTAGCTGTTTTTTCATATTTGTACTCTCTTTGAGTGTATATAACCATTTTCATTAGTCTCTTTCTGAACCATTAAGAGTAATATGCAGACATGATGCCCATCCAGCAATAAATATTCCAGAGTTTATTTTCTTCAAGGACGCTCCTATACAACTTCCATCCAACCCTCTGAAAAAGGAAATCAGTATTGACTTTTATACTACCGTCCAGTCTTAACACACCCCCTTCACACTTCACCAACTTAGCAGCGTTTCTTCTCCTCTCTTGTTCAGGATCCTTGCGGAAAATCTCAGAGGGCCTAGGAAACAGCGGCTTTGAGGCCTTCCTGACAGGTATAAAGTGTCTTTCATGTGCCCTCACACCTGACTGGTGGCTCGCCTGGTCTAGAAGTTGCCCCTCAAGTGTCTGCAGACGGCGGGCACTCACTTGTGTACCCGGCGTTGCTGCCAGGACCCCAGTCCTGGCTAATACTTAGGGCTTGATCGGCAGGTGGCTTGTTTTTATTTGGTTGTTTCTGGTGACTTTACAGACTCTTGTCTTAGTTTTTAGACGTCTGAGATTTCACTTGGATCAGTTTTCCTTGATCTTTGGTGTGTCTGCTTGAAGTCTCAACATTTGCTATAGCTCAGGGATTTAATTTAAAAAATTAATCTCTGCCATTGCCTCTGTTCTCTCATCATAATGATTCTGTTGGACGGTTGGTCCCCTAGACAGAGCCTGCATTTTGATTTTGTTTTTCATTTTTAACCATTTAAACACAGAAAAGTGAATACACACAAAGTGCATCACACAGAGCAGATCACCGCGTAAGCTGCTGCCCACGGTGAGAAGCACGAAGCACCGGTGGAGCCGAGCTCAGTCCCGCTCCCGGCCCTCCCGTCACTACCCCTCTTCTCTGCAGGGAGCCGCTGGTCCTCCTTGCTGGGATAGTAACTTTTTAAAAAATGGTTTTAGCATCTAAGCATGTATTCCTGCAGTTTTGCTTTACAGAAAAAAAACACCCCTTTACTTAGCGGAACGGCACGGCGCATACTCACACGGCCTTTCTTTCAGTCTTGATTGTGGGCTTATTCGGGTCGCATGTAGCTGTGCTGAATTTTTCATCAGTGTATTATTTTACTGGGTTGGCCAAAAACTTCATTCAGATTTTTTGTACCATGTTACCGGAAAGCCCGAACGGTTTGGCCAACCCAATATATGACTGTGCCACAATTCCTCCCTCTCCTGTTAGCAGACATTTGGGTGGTTTCTGAGTATTACATACAGTGCTGCTGTGGACATTGGGACATATGTCTCTCGGAGCACATGTGTACACATTTCTTTGGAGTCTGTGCCTAAGAGCAGAGTTGCTGGATCACAGACCTATTAGATGATAGTACTGAGTTTTCCAAAGTAGGTTTTACCAGTCTACTCGTAACAGTTTCAGGGTCCCCTCAGTCTAAATTGCATTTAAATACAGGGCTCATTCGTTCACCGCTGGCTGCGCCTCTGTGGGGTGGGCGTCAGATGCTGTTCTAAAGGCTCTGGGCGCAGCGTGCTTTCCTTCTGTGCTTATATTCGAGAGAGGGAAACAACGGGAGGGAGCGCGCCAGGCGGAGCACCGCTGTTAGGGTGCGTGCGTTCTCTCGGGCCGTCCTAACGCCGCACCGTAGACTGGGTGGCTGGACCCCTTTGCTCTGCCAGGTGGAAGCCGGAACTCTGAGGTCGAGGAGCTGGCGGGGCTGGTCTCCTGTGAGGCCTCTCTCCGTGGCGCCCAGATAGGGGCCTGCTCCCCGAGTCTTCCCGCTGTCCTCCCTCTGTGGGCATCTGTCCTCCCCTCATGAGGACGCCCATGCATAATGGGCGGGGGGCCACCCGAATGGCCTTACTGTAACTTATGCACCTTTCTAGAGGGCCTTTCTTGAGTGCAGTCACATGCAGAGGTACTGGGGCTTAGGCCTTAAACATACAAATTTTAAAGAGACATGATTCAGTCCGTAATAAATTAGACGCTGTGATGATGTGGTAACACATTAACCCCCCAAAGCTCAGTGGCTTAACACAGCCCAGTTCATTCCTCACCCCTGCAGCTGCGCAGGCCTGCCTGGCGAGGGGACTCCGTGCTGCGGTGTTTCCGCTGCGCGGCCTGCGGGCGCAGCGTGCCATCTCTGAGATTGCTGCAACAGCAGCAGAGAGGTGCAGGGTGGCATGGTGGCTCCCGTCCGCTCCTGCGAGGAAGCAGAGAAGCGTCCTTCTGCTCACAGCCCGTTGGTCGGAGCTGGGCATATGGCCCTACCTAACTGTAAGAATTGTGGGGGTGGGGATTGGACAGTTCATGAGCTGGAAATGTCTCAGCCACAGATGGTAACAAGTGCTAAGACAGAAACAAATCCGAGAAGGGTGACAGATATGAGTGCTGTTTTAAAAAGGGTGGTCACGTACAGTCACTATGAGAAAGCTAACATTTAAGGAAAGTCACAAAGTGAAGAAATGGGGAGAAAGTGGTCTTTGCCTGAGGTAATGAAGAAAGGAGGGCAGACAGAATGGAAACCACAATTACAGAAAACTAACCAAACCGATCCCTTGGATCACAGCCTTGTCTAGTTCATCAACCTGTGACCCATGCCGTGTAGGGCCACTCAAAACAGACAGGTCATGGTGGAGAGTTCTGACAAACGTGGTCCACTGGAGGAGGGGATGGCGAACCACTTCCGTATTCTTGCCTTGAGAAGCCCATGAACAGTGCAGGTCGGTAGGTCGGTAGGTGCCCAGTATGCTACTACAGAAGAGCGGAGAAAGAGCTCCAGCGTTGGAAAAGACCTTGATTCTGGGAAAGACTGAAGGCAGGAGGAGAAGGGGACGGCAGAGAATGAGATGCTTGGACGGCATCACCAGCTCAATGGACTTGAGTTTGAGCAAGCTCCCGGGGTTGGTGATTGATGGACAGGGGAAGCCTGGTGTGCTGCAGTCCATGGGGTTGCAAAGAGTCGGACACTAATGAGCGACTGAAAATGAAGAAATACCAGAGCGGCCTGGGGGCTGGAGCAAAGCAAGCGAGGCAGATGACAGGCAATAAGGGGCCGTTTCCTGGCGCGGTCTACAGGCAGGAACTTTGGGCTTCATTCTGAACTGAGAAAAGTGGGTTTAAGTTTCGAAAACTCATACTGGGGATGATGTAGAAACAGACTGTAGGAGGGAAGTCAGGAAACGGAAGGGTGTAGCAGCCCATGGGAGGATCCATGGGGCTGGGCTGGGTGGGGCTGCAGCCTTCTCCTGGGCACTGCACCCTCTCCCGAAACCAACAGCAGCATCTCTCCCCCTCAGCTGTTATTTTTTTTTTTTTAATTAAACTATGAATCACTGGAGAAGAAATTCCACCTGCTTCAAACAAGTCTACCAAGCTAACCGCGTCTGTCTGCTCAGCAGCCCTTGTTTACTATCTGCAGATGACTGACCCCTTCTTTCACTCTCCCGCGTCACTTTCCGTATCACTGGGCTGTTTCTATGAACATATAAGTATCTAAACAGAAAACCTTAAGGCCCACATCTTTTGCCTGCTGTCGTGCCAGTCCCCTGCTTCTCTTTACAACAAAAAGACAGCTGCTTGCTGCCACCATTTACTATCTCGAAACTCAAACTTGAGAAACATCAAGCTTGTATCCCTAGCACAGTCCTTTTTTAAAAAAAAATTGGAGGCTCCTTAGTTTACAATCCAGTGCTGGTTTTTGCCATGTGTTGACATGAATCAGCCATGGGCGTACTGTGTCTCCCATGCTGAACCCCCCTGCCACCTGCCTCCCCACTCCGTCCCTCAGGGTTGCCCAGCCTAGCAGTGTCTCCAGTGCTCTGTTCTCAAGCTCTCAGCAGACTGCAGTACTGCCAAACCCAAAGGTCGGCTTTCGCCGTGCTCAGCCTCTCAGGACCAGTGGCGCGCCTGCCGTGCCTCCCTCCTCCAGGTTTCAGGGTTCCCCTCTTTTGTTTCCTCTCTTACCTCTGGCTGCTCCTAAGTTTCCTTTGCTGATCTTCTCATTTCTAAAGTGCCATGTGACTAGCCTTTGGATTTCTCTTTTGCCAGAAATTATGTCATTAATATCCTTGGTCAGCAACTTTCAGTGATTTTGAGACTGTAGGACACAACCAGCACTCAGTTAAAAAATCAATTGAGTTGGGAGCAGAAGTTTTAAAAAAAACACACAAAAAAACCCGAACACAATAAAAGGAGGGTAGATTTGCCTCTTGGAACTTCTAGGCCATACCCACGGATCTGGTCAGGATGGGGATGTATTTCGTATTCTGGATCGAGGCCAGACGTTATCAAAGTCAGTGCTCTGTGTGATCTCATGCAATCCTGTGGCTTTAATACACTGACCAGTCAATTTTTACCTCTGTGTGTCTCCCCAGAATTCCACTGTCTTATAATCCATTGCTAACTGTACTTCTCCATTTCAATGTCTATCAGGCATGTAGCGTTTAACCATTCAGAATCAAATTACTGATTTCCCTCCCAAACTGCAGATACCCCTTCTTCTCTAAATGACAGTTCTCCTCCTTTGGTTGTACAGGTCTGAAACCTTCCCGTCATCCTTCACTCTGTTCTTTCACATCCACGTCTAGTCAATCTGAAAATCCCATTTACTCTATATTTGAAATATACCAAACAACATGTGAAAGAAAATTGTCACCAGTGTACTACAGGAAGTTCAAAATCAAGAAAGAATAGGCAAATAGCATGACGAAACCATGGACTTTGTAATTATTAATAAACGCTTAGAATCAGGAAACATAAATACCAGGGCTGGGGCTGCCCCTTCAGAGCTCTGTGGCACCTTCGCAGGTTACTGTCCCCTCTCTGAAAGTCCCCATTATTCCTTTATAGTCATCATTCTGCTGCTCGTATAGCCACTGAATTAGATGGAATGCCACTGGAGAGTGATATACAATCGCAGTGTATCTTATATCTTGTTTGCAGTGAAACAGTAAAAAACTAGAAATGGTTACACCTGTTTAACCATTTGGTGGATGGTCAGGTTTAACTGGTTGTTGGGGTAACACTGGCCATCTGGCTCAGGACTGACCTTTGCCCACAACTCTAGCAAAGACTAGGTGGTGCCTCTCTGGGGGTTTAGGCCATGGAGAGCTAGTAGTATATACTAGGAGTCCCATCACTACAGACAGACTTGGAACTGTACCCCCTTGGGAGTGAGCACCTGGTCACCCTGTACTTTCCTTATCAGCAAACTCCCATTCTAGGTGCAAAGACTTCTTTCCGGATGTGCTTGTAATTTCCTTGCTGGTAATCTTGTCCTCAACCCCAGTCCCTACATGCTGAGTCGCTTCAGTCTTGTCTGCCTTTGTTACTCCATGGACTATAGCATGCCAGGTTCCTTGGTCCATGGGATTATCTTGGCAATAAGACTAGAGTGGGTTGCCATTTCCTTTTCCAGGGTTATCTTACCAATCCAGAGATCAAATCCACATCTCTGCATTGACAGGCGGACGCTTTACCACTGAGCCACCTCCAGTCCATGTGGCAAGAATCCAGACCTAGGACCTGGATATATTCAAGTTGTCAGCTCCCATTCCCTTGGGACTCTGACCTATCCTAGTAGCCTCTTNCACAGATTCTGTAGCTGTCTTTTCAGTCGCTAAAAGTGGACCATCGTCTTTTCATTTTCTCTCACGAAGTCTGTTGTTGCCTACAGAATGCCGACTAAGGAGACGCAGCTTCTTCGGGTTTCCGTTATGATAGCACCCCACTTCTGGGAGTGGTTTCATCTGGGGGGGTGGCCAAAGTATCAGTTGTTTTCTATCTTTATTTTTAGCCAGTATTTTACTGCTGCTCATGACCTGAGGCACAGGCACTTTGGCATCTTATAGGTGAATCAGCTCGTTATTATCTGTTATTTCATATACTTTTATTATGGCTTTCTCCATCTTGCTAACNGTTGTTTTCTATCTTTATTTTTAGCCAGTATTTTACTGCTGCTCATGACCTGAGGCACAGGCACTTTGGCATCTTATAGGTGAATCAGCTCGTTATTATCTGTTATTTCATATACTTTTATTATGGCTTTCTCCATCTTGCTAACTTAATTACTATTCCCATATTTTCTGTCTTTAAAAAACAGTTGAAATAATTTTCATCTGCTTGAATGCTCTCTTCCCTCATTTGTGGCCTTGTGATTTGTCCTTTTTCTTTCCTTTTTAAAATTTTTAATTTTTCATTTTGAGATAGATGTAGGTTGATATGCAAGAAATAATGTAGAGAGATCCTGTTTTAAGAGATCCAGTTTTCCCCGAAGTTAACAGCTTGCAAGATTTTAGAACAACATCCTGACTGTGATGCTGACGTCTGTGCAGTTTGGACGCAGAGTACATCTGTCATCACGAGGAGCCTGCATTCTGTCCTCTGTAACGCCCCGACTCCCCCTGCTTCTTAACCTCTGCAACCTCTGATCTCTTCTCCCGCTTCTGTATTTTGTCTTTTCAACGATATTCCGTGAATGGAATCCATCCATTATGTGACCTTTTCAAGCGGGCTTTCGGCGCTCAGCATGGTCCTCTGGAGATTGATCATGGTTGTTTCGTGTCCGGGTAGTTCCTTTTTATTCCCTTTTTGTTTCCCAGAAGTACTCTGTGCTGGGAATGTGCCCCAGTTTGTGGAACCATTCGCCTGCTGAAGACCGTCTGGTTGAGCAAAGCTGTTGCACCGTTTGTGGGCGGGTCTTCCTGTGATCGTGTCGCTCCATCTCTGGCGCCAGCGTCCTGGAGTGCCTGGCTGGGCTGTGTGAAAGGCACCTGGTTTGTTGTAAGAAGTTGCCCGAGTGTTTTCCAGAGAGAAGGTGCCGTTGCGCATCCCTCCCAGTCCTGGAAGGATGCGCGGGCCGCCTCGCCCTTGTCCTCGCTGTAGGCACCCGCGCCGCTGCAGCTCGCAGCGTTTCCCTGCAGCAGGGCTGGCCGCCACCGCGAGGCTGGACGACAGTGGCCGGGAGGACTGCACGTGTTTCGATGTTTGTTTGTCACTTGTACACGCTCTCAGTGGAAGTCTCTGTGTGTCTTTTGCCCACTTACTAACTGGGTTTTTGTTAAGTTTTGAGAGTCCTTTGTAGACAGTGAAGGATTAAGAGTCAGACGTGACTGAGCGACTTCACTGCCAGCTCCACCTTCCCTTTCGCCTTCCTGCACTGGGGAGGCAGTGGCACCCCGCTCCAGTGCTCTTGCCTGGAGGCTCCCCGGGGCGGGGGAGCCTGGCGGCGCCGGTCTGTGGGTCGCAGAGTCTGCACGATGCAGCGCCGCAGCAGCAGCAGCTGCAGGCCTGTGTCAGTGATTTGCAAATATTTTCTCTGACTCTGTGGCTTACCTTTTCACCCTTTGAAGTTCAATTTCTAAAATTTTCTGGTTGGGAATCGTGACTTTGGTGTCAAGTTTAATAACTGTCTAGCCCTGAATCCTAAAGATTTTTCAGAACGCTTTGTTCTCCCTGGAAGCTTCGTGCTCTCAGGTTGCGTGCGCGCCTGATGAGCTGTCTCAGTGAGGGCTGGGGCTCCACCCGCGGCGCTTCCTTCCCTCCCTGCACGGGCGCCGTTCGCGGAGCCTTCTCCCGCGCTGGCCCGCGCGACCGAGCTGTCGGGCGCAGTGGGCGGCTCTGCCCGCCTGTGGCCTGTCTGCCCGCGGCTGGAGTCTGCCGCTGCTGGTGCCACGGCCTGGGTGAGCGGCGCTCTGTGTCGTTGTGCGGTAGCTAAGTTGTGTCCCCCTTTTTGTGACCCTGTGGGCTGCGGCGTTCCTGGGTCCCCTGTCTCTCCCCATCTCTTGGCATTTGCTGAAACTCGTGTCCATTGAGTCAGCGATGCTACCCCGTCCTCTCACCCTCTCTTGCCCACTTTTTCTCCTGCCCTCAATCTTTCCCAGCATCGAGGGAGAGTGGAAATCTTTCCTGTGAGTCGGCTCTTCACATCAGGTAGAGTGTTGGAGCTTCAGCTTCAGCATCAGTCTTTCCAATGAATATTCAGGGTTGATTTCCTTTAAGAGTTTGATCTCTTTGCTCTCCAAGGGACTCTCAAGAGTCTTCTCCAGCACCACAATTTGAAAGCATCAGTTCTTTGGCAATCAGCCTTCCTTTTTTTTTTTTTTTTTTAAATAAATGAAGAGATATTTCATGTTTATTTGAAATTCCTTAATGACATATGATATTTAACATCTTTTCATACGCTTATTTTACATCTCTATTTCTTTAAATATAAATTTATTTATTTTAATTGGAGGTTAATTACTTTACAATATTGTATTGCTTTTGCCATACATCAATATGTATCCACCACAGGTATACATGTGTTCCCCATCCTGAACCTCCCCTCCCTCCTCCCTCCCCGTACCATCCCTCTGGGTCATCTCAGTGCACCAGCCCCAAGCATCTAGTATCATGCATCACACCTGGACTGGCAATTTGTTTCATATATGATATTATATATGTTTCAATACCATTCTCCCAAATCATCCTACCCTTGCCCTCTCCCACAGAGTCCAAATGCTCTAGCTCTTACATCTGTAAATTACTGCTGGAAAAACCATAGCTTTGACTATACAGACCTTGTCTTNATAGAAAATAGAGTTCCATTTTCCGGTTGTTCCCCAAACAGTTTTAAAGTCATCACGTGTGTGCTCTGTTTTCTGAATTACAGCCATCCACAGATTCTGTAGCTGTCTTTTCAGTCGCTAAAAGTGGACCATCGTCTTTTCATTTTCTCTCATGAAGTCTGTCGTTGCCTACAGAATGCCGACTAAGGAGACGCAGCTTCTTCGGGTTTCCGTTATGATAGCACCCCACTTCTGGGAGTGGTTTCATCTGGGGGGGTGGCCAAAGTACCAGTTGTTTTTTATCTTTATTTTTAGCCAGTATTTTACTGCTGCTCATGACCTGAGGCACAGGCACTTTGGCATCTTATAGGTAAATCAGCTCATTATTATCTGTTATTTCATATACTTTTATTATGGATTTCTGCATCTTGCTAATTTAATTACTATTCCCATATTTTCTGTCTTTAAAAAACAGTTGAAATAATTTTCATCTGCTTGAATGCTCTCTTCCCTCATTTGTGGCCTTGTGATTTGTCCTTTTTCTTTCCTTTTTAAAATTTTTAATTTTTCATTTTGAGATAGATGTAGGTTGATATGCAATTGTAAGAAATAATGTAGAGAGATCCTGTTTTAAGAGATCCAGTTTTCCCCAAAGTTAACAGCTTGCAAGGTTTTAGAACAACATCCTGACTGTGATGCTGACATCTGTACAGTTTGGACGCAGAGTACGTCTGTCATCACGAGGAGCCTGCATTCTGTCCTCTGTAACGCCCCGACTCCCACTGCTTCTTAACCTCTGTAACCTCTGATCTCTTCTCCCACTTCTGTATTTTGTCTTTTCAACGATATTCCATGAATGGAATCCATCCATTATGTGACCTTTTCAAGCAGGCTTTCGGCGCTCAGCATGGTCCTCTGGAGATTGATCATGGTTGTTTCGTGTCCGGGTAGTTCCTTTTTATCCCTTTTTGTTTCCCAGAAGTACTCTGTGCTGGGAATGTGCCCCAGTTTGTGGAACCATTCGCCTGCTGAAGACCGTCTGGTTGAGCAAAGCTGTTGCACCGTTTGTGGGCGGGTCTTCCTGTGATCGTCGCTCCATCTCTGGCGCGAGCGTCCTGGAGTGCCTGGCTGGGCTGTGTGAAAGGCACCTGGTTTGTTGTAAGAAGTTGCCCGAGTGTTTTCCAGAGAGAAGGTGCCGTTGCGCATCCCTCCCAGTCCCGGAAGGATGCGCGGGCCGCCTCGCCCTTGTCCCTCGCACACGTTTCCCTGCAGCAGGGCTGGCCGCCACCGCGAGGCTGGACGACAGTGGCCGGGAGGACTGCACGTGTTTCGATGTTTGTTTGTCACTTGTACACGCTCTCAGTGGAAGTCTCTGTGTGTCTCTTGCCCACTTACTAACTGGATTTTTGTTAAGTTTTGAGAGTCCTTTGTAGACAGTGAAGGATTAAGAGTCAGACATGACTGAGCGACTTCACTGCCAGCTCCACCTTCCCTTTCGCCTTCCTGCACTGGGGAGGCAGTGGCACCCCGCTCCAGTGCTCTTGCCTGGAGACTCCCCGGGGCGGGGGAGCCTGGCGGCGCCGTCTGTGGGTCGCAGAGTCTGCACGATGCAGCGCCGCAGCAGCAGCCGCAGCAGCAGGCCTGTGTCAGTGATTTGCAAATATTTTCTCTGACTCTGTGGCTTACCTTTTCACCCTTTGAAGTTCAATTTCTAAATTTTTCCGGTTGGGAATCATGACTTTGGTGTCAAGTTTAATAACTGTCTAGCCCTGAATCCTAAAGATTTTTCAGAACGCTTTTTCCTCCCTGGAAGCTTCGTGCTCTCAGGTTGCGTGTGCGCCTGATGAGCTGTCTCAGTGAGGGCTGGGGCTCCACCCGCGGCGCTTCCTGGCCTCCGGGCTCGGGCGCCGTTCGCGGAGCCTTCTCCCGCGCTGGCCCGCGCCACCGAGCTGTCGGGCGCAGTGGGCGGCTCTGCCCGCCTGTGGCCTGTCTGCCCGCGGCTGGATCTGCCGCTGCTGGTGCCACGGCCTGGGTGAGCGGCGCTCTGTGTCGTTGTGCGGTAGCTAAGTTGTGTCCCCCTTTTTGTGACCCTGTGGGCTGCGGCGTTCCTGGGTCCCCTGTCTCTCCCCATCTCTTGGCATTTGCTGAAACTCGTGTCCATTGAGTCAGCGATGCTACCCCGTCCTCTCACCCTCTCTTGCCCACTTTTTCTCCTGCCCTCAATCTTTCCCAGCATCGAGGGAGAGTGGAAATCTTTCCTGTGAGTCGGCTCTTCACATCAGGTAGAGTGTTGGAGCTTCAGCTTCAGCATCAGTCTTTCCAATGAATATTCAGGGTTGATTTCCTTTAAGAGTTTGATCTCTTTGCTCTCCAAGGGACTCTCAAGAGTCTTCTCCAGCACCACAATTTGAAAGCATCAGTTCTTTGGCAATCAGCCTTCCTTTTTTTTTTTTTTTTAATAAATGAAGAGATATTTCATGTTTATTTGAAATTCCTTAATGACATATGATATTTAACATCTTTTCATACGCTTATTTTACATCTCTATTTCTTTAAATATAAATTTATTTATTTTAATTGGAGGTTAATTACTTTACAATATTGTATTGCTTTTGCCATACATCAATATGTATCCACCACAGGTATACATGTGTTCCCCATCCTGAACCTCCCCTCCCTCCTCCCTCCCCGTACCATCCCTCTGGGTCATCTCAGTGCACCAGCCCCAAGCATCTAGTATCATGCATCACACCTGGACTGGCAATTTGTTTCATATATGATATTATATATGTTTCAATACCATTCTCCCAAATCATCCTACCCTTGCCCTCTCCCACAGAGTCCAAATGCTCTAGCTCTTACATCTGTACATTACTGCTGGAAAAACCATAGCTTTGACTATACAGAACTTGTCTTGAACTCAGTAGACTGATTTCTCCTGTTCTGTTATCTTTCAAAGGTGGTTTAGCTCTTGTCTTTCCACATTTTAAAATATTTGTGTCTGTGTCTACAAAACTCTTTGAAAGGAGTCAACAGAAATCTTCTTGAGTTAGTGTATTCATTAGGGAATAATAGACATTATTACTTTGTTGAGTCTTGTCCATGAACACAATTATTTATTATTTTATTAGCCCTCTGATTTCTCTCACAAGCATTTTATAGTTTTCAGCATAGATCTTCCTTACAGTTACACCTAATATGCCGTGTTTTCATGATTGTGAATGATGCTGTGTTTTAATTTCCATGTCCGCATTTTCATTGCTAGTGTTTAGAAGTGCAGCTAATTTTTGTATGTTTATCTTGCATCCTGCAACTTTGCTGAATTTTGTTATTCGGGAGGTTATTTATTTATTTTGGTAGTTGCCTTGGGATGGTCTATGTAAGCTGAGAATAGGTGCGCTTTTATTTGTCTCTTTCTAGTCTGAGTGCCTTTTCTTTCTTTTCTGGCTCTATTGCACTGGCTAGGACTTCTGGCGCTGTATTAGTAAGAGTCGCCTCTTCCCCAGCCTTAGGGGCAGAGCAGTGATTTTCTCATCATTAAGTGTGATGTTAGTTGTATGCTGTGTGTGTGTGTGTGTTTAATGGATGCTCTTTTTGAAATTAAGTATGTTCTTTTTTGTTTCTTTTTTTCTGAGAATTTTTTTTAAATTATGAACTGATGTTGAATTCTGTCATACACTTTCTTTGTTCATTGGTATCATCCTATGATTTTACTCATTAGCCTCTTAAACACTGTAGATTACACTGATTAATTAAAAATTTTTAATTGAAGTACAGTTAATTGACAATGTTGTCTTACTTTCTGCTTGTGTATACTTTCTGTATAACTGATTCACTCCGTATAGCAAAGTGAACCAGTTACATAGCATATAACATGTATCCAGTCTTTTGAAAGATTTCCCCATATAGGTCATACAGAGTGTTGAGCACAGCTCTGTGTGATGTAGGGTAGGCCCTTATTTGCTACTTATTTTATGTATTGTAGTGTGTATATATAAGCCCCAAACTCCCAACTTATCCCTTCTCCTGATTAACTTTCAAAAATTGAAAAAGAATCTTGAATCCTTGGAATAAGCCTCACTTGGCCATGGTTTATAATAATTCCTGTTTTACTGAATTCTGCTTGCTAACACCTTAAGGGTCTTTCTTTCTGTTCAGAGAGCTTCCTTTCGCCATTTCATCCTCTGGGGGTGCAGCTGCTGCTGACGCGGTTTCTCAGTTTGCTTTTATCTCACGTGTCTTGATTTCCCCTTCCTCGGTGAAGGATATTTTTATTGGATATTGGACTCTGAGTTGACAGCTCTTTTCTTTCAGTACTTGAAGACTGTTGTGTCTTTCTGACCTCTCTATATTCTGATGAGATATATGCTGCTATTTAAATAATTTTTCCGCTTTAGATAAGGTGTTATTTCTGTCTCATTGCTTTCAAGGCTTTTTATCCTTTAGTGTTCAGAAGTTTAACTGTTTACATGTCTTACTGAGGATTTCTTTGAGTTTATTCTGTTTGCTCAAATGTTTGCTCAGACTCTTGAGTCTGTAAATGTGTCTTTTACCAAATTTGGATATCTTCTGGATTACTGCTTTTTTCTGTCTACACCATTCTGCTGAATCCATCTCTTGGTTTTTGTATTTTGGTAATTGTATTTTTCAATTCTGAAATTTCCTTTTGGCTCTTCTTTATATCTTTGCTGAGCTCCCCACCCCACCTTTTTTTTTAAACCAAGACACAGCAGTGGTAAAGAAGAAAGTTCCAGCTACTTACCCAGCCTCCTCCTGACACCACCCTGATGAGGATGTTGGGATGCTTGGTTATATCTTGCTGAGAGAAGATGTCTTATCTACCCTTGGTCTTTGCTGGCATGGGTAGGGATGTGGCCACAGGTTTTTTCCCTGTGGTGGTGTGGCTCAGTGATAAAGAATCTACCTGTCATGCAGGAGACACAAGAGATACACATTTGATCCCTGGGTCAGGAAGATCCCCTGGAAGAGGGCCTGCCACCTCACTCCAGTATTTTGGCCAGGAACATTCCATGGACAGAGGAGCCTGGTGGGCTGCAGTCTGTAGCGTCCCAGAGAGTTGGACATGACTGAAGCAGCCGAGCGCAGCAGAACACGAGCACGCGTCTGGCTGGGGTTGGTGACTGTCGCTTCTTTCTTTCTAGGCTGACTCTCTCCGCTCCTCTGCTTAGAAACAGCAAGCTTCTCTTGGAGCTTGTGTTCACTTCCTGATGTTTCTGGATTTGCCGGTTGTTTGGCTCCGCCTTTGGATTATATGAAGTAAAAAGAAAACTCCGGAGACTTAACAAGACATCATTCCTTGAGTCCTGAGACCCCTGGCTAGTCTGCCTCTTCCTTTCTGCGTCTGAAAGTCTTCTGTTTGCTTTTGTAAACTGTGCAGAGCCTTGACTTGTCCTCATTGGAAAAGTACGTTTACTCTAGCTTCTGAGAAGTGTAAGCGGCTTCTTTTTAAGAAAATCCTTCTCTTATTTTAATAGGGTCTTGGTGGAAAAGAAACTTAACCTAAGTATTCAGTCAGTCCACACCTTTATCACTTCTTAATATTTTATTACATTTGTGTGAATTAGGCAGATTGAATATATTATTTGCTTAGTGCTTATATATTATTCATGGCACACATCTTATGTGGAAGAGCCTTTGGGAAATAATTGAGAGCATGAGGCTTCGCTTGCTAGGGTTTCTCAGAAAGTTCCCTGTGATAATGAGTTCTTCTGTGTTACTTCCCGAAAGATTAGTTTGCTTCTTGGTGAATTTCTTTAGGGCAGTTGATGTAGAAGATGATACTATAATACTATAACCTAATTTTTTAAGTTAAAATGATCTTTTATTTTATGCCAGGAGGCTGTAAACCATAAATCTTTAAATTTATCTTGACTTGTTAAAAATAATTTAAATATTGTTTTAGGAGTGATGTCTTTCATATAAGACTGTATCAAAGTGTTAACATTTTAAAGAGTCACAGGAAGTCTTAAGCGTGTTAATTCAGTTGTGCTTGTGCTAGGAATGTTGTAGTGCTTACCCAGGTTGCACAGGGGTTTAAGAGTTTGGCTTCTAGAGCCAGCTTCAGTGCTTACTGGTGACCTTGGAGCTGGGTTTCTTCCATCCGCAAAGTATGAATGATCACAGTTAACACTGGTTCATGAGGTGATTGTGATGATGTGATTTGTTTTGAACTTGTGAAAACTGAAAATATTTTTCTATTTTATCATAAAACTTTAAAAAATGTCCATTCTACTAATAACAGCATTTAATACAACTTGATACAGTTCCGTGGAGATTAGACTTAAGAGTTAGGAAACCTGAGTTCCACTCTAAGCTTTCCTGTATAGCTGCTTGACTTTTGGCAAGCAGCCTTGCTTCATCCTTTTCTATCTTATTTTACTGATTTATAAAAGTAGGATTGAGTTTGAACTAGTTGATCTTTAATATTCCTTCTGTTTCTTCCATTCTGGGTTTTATTTTTGTCTCAGTGAATCATAATTGAGCTCATGAGGAGAGTGCATTTTATAGCCTGGAGAAGAAAAGGGGTGAGGAGAATGAGATAATTTTACAGAAACTTTTAAGTACTAATGTATTGAAAATAATTAAGTTTGTTTTCGCAATACTACTGCTCCTGCTGCTAACTCACTTCAGTCGCGTCTGACTCTGTGCGACCCCATAGACGGCAGCCCACCAGGCTCCCCTGTCCCTGGGATCTCCAGGCAAGAACACTGGAGCGGGTTGCCATTTCCTTCTCGAATGCATGAAAGTGAAAAGTGAAAGTGAAGACGCTCAGTCGTGTCCGACTCTTAGCGACCTCGTGGACGGCAGCCCACCAGGCTCCCCGTCCATGGGATTCTCCAGGCAAGAGTGCTGGAGTGGGTGCCATCGCCTTCTCCGTCTCGCGATACTGTTGAGGGCAAAACTAACGCCTGTGGATGGAAGGAGGACCGCTTTTGTCTCAGGGTAATGGACACACTTCTCGCATTTATTAATACTCCTGTCCAGCATTGAAATGGGCCACCTTAAGTGCTGGGTGCTTCGTAACCCTGCAGGGACGAAAGTCAAGGTCAGACTGGCAAGTGATGCATCAGAGTCAGGTCAGAATTACTGAAGTCTCAGGCCGGGATGGTGCTGGATGAGCTCTCTAACTTTCTGGCCTCCCATGGGTGGAAGTCATGACATGATAAAATCGTTGAAGTAGTCAAGGAAAAAGATACTGTAGTGTGCCACAGAGGCCACCGACCTTAACTGAACTATAATGATGGCGTTTCATAGATGAAATTCCTTCTTATCTGCAGGTTTTGTTGCTGTGGACGTGCAGACTAAATACTTTTTTTCTCAGTTTTGAAGATGTTGCTTCTCTTAAGTATTACGGTTTTTGATGATTTGTGTGGGGAAAGGAGCACTGTTATTTTCTTCTCTTTGGATGGTCTTTGAATGTTTGCCACTTTTGAGCTCAGCTGGGAACTGTGGGTTTGGGTTCTTAGGTCCTTGAGATAGGCAGCTAAATTTGTCATCAACTCTGTGGGTGCACTGCCAACTTCTCTGGAGATGTTTACCAGTCTGGGCAGTTCTGATAGTATTATCTTCTTACCGTGTCTGCTGTGAGGCGGTCTTTGAAGAAATATGTGACGTGTGGCAGAGCAAGCCCTTGAGCAGGAAGAGGTTTTCTTACTACTTTCATTAAATGGTAATGTTCTTGTTCCCACGTCCTGCAGTAGAATTTTGGTCCAAGGGAGCGACTCCCTCCCTCTGCCTTAAGCATCTGGCTGAGGAGGCTTTGTGTACGTGTGTGTGTTCACATTTCATAAAATGCCTCAACTCTCCCTTATCCACTGTGTGTCCTGTTCCTGCTGAGTTGGGTGTCGCTTCTGCTGTATTCGTGGATAAATCAATGTATGGCCGTTTTCTCGACCTCAGCACCGCTGGCATTTGGGTATGGATAATGTGTTGCGGGGAGTGTTGGTGCATTTTAGAATGGTGAGAGCTTTCTTGGCCTCTTCACACTGGATGCCAGTAACATCCCGAGAGTTAGGGCAACCAAAAATATCTCTAGGACTTTGCCAGAAGTCCCCCGGGTGGCAAAAATCGCCTCGGCTGAAGGTCACTGAGTGACGGATGCCTCTCGGTCAGCCCTGTTCCACGGTTGTGCTCACCCTCCTCCTGGTTTCCCCATGTCGCCAGCCTTGCTCAGAGCCTCTTCCTCCTGGCTGCTCTGTCTAACTAGGTGGAGCGTTGCCAAGAGGAGGTGGATTCAGCAGGGAATGGGGTGGGGCTGGAGTCAGGTGTGGCCCTGGGTAGTGGCTGAGCGCTGCAGCGTGCAGATGGCTGTGTGTTCTGGTGGCAGCTCATGATTAGACTTAAGAACAAATGTTCTTTGATGCGAGCCTGAGATGGCAGTGGCAGCGGTGGGCCTGGCACACGGCTCTCCTCAGGTACGTCGTGTCTCTGTGTTTCCTGAAGCCTGCCTTGCGAGTCCGGGGTGTTGAAAGAAGGTGCTTTTCTCCTTAATGTTTTATTTGAAAGAAGCAAAGGAAAGAGAGGCTGCATCTTGGTGAACTTCCATATTCAATTTAGGTTTCAGTTATGAGGTGACTTCAGTAGCTGGATAAAGCCAGTTTTGTTTTTTTTTTAATGTGTATGAAATGAGATGGGAGAATTTGTAAATATTAAGCAGCAAATGTTTAATGAGTGCAACTGGGGATGGTGCCATGCCCTCAAGAAATGCCCAGAGTGCTGAGAGGGAGCCGGAAACAGGTAATTGCAGATACACCACCTGGGAAGGAATGGCGGCTCTCCCGTGGGTGGGGCAGGCGGTAAGGGGAGGGCAAGACAGATAGACTTGAGGCTGGGACAAGTGTTTGCAGGCCTTGTTTCATTAATTTTCAGACAGTCAGTGTTCATAATTAGTACTTTTTCCTGGGTACTGCTGATTGGTTTTTACCTGATTGGAGTCATCCTGAATGCCCGTTTTTATAAGCTTTATTCCCTTAACATTTATTGCATGACATTGCCCATTTTTAGTACCTTTTACGGACTGCATATTGCATTTTATGATTATGTCTTAGTGTATTTAACCACTTCCCTGTTGCTTAACATATAGCTTATTTTAAAGAACTTTGCTACTGGAAATATCCTTTGATGAATAACTTCAGCATACACTTGAATCCACAGTTCAGATGATTTCCTTGGGGTCCTGTCATGAACTGGGTGAAGTGGTATGGATATTTTTAAGATTCTTAGATTACACTGCTGGAGCGCATTGCTGAAAGTTTCCAATTAACATTCCCACGAGCAGGACGTTGAGTGGCTGTTTTAGGATATTCTTGCCAATGCTGGGTGTTTTAAAAAAGAAAATAACTGATTTAACAGATGGAAAACGTCTCATTGTTATCTTCCTTTGCCTGTTTAAATTATTAGCGAAGTTGGCTTTTGGGTATTGTTTTCCCTTTAAAAGTACGTTAGTTCCTTTTGTGGACTGGCTGCAGGTGTTTTTCCCCATCAATCTTTTAGGGGTGTTACTGTTTTCTTTCGGATCCCTTTATACAGTTTGTTTGTATACTGAGGGAAGTGATCATTTGTCCTTCGTGTTCATCCAGACGCTTTTCCGATTTTACAGTTGTGGCTTTTGGTTTATGTGTGACTTTTAATTTTGAGATGATTTCAGATTTAGGGAAAAAGTGTAAGAGTATAAAGAGCTACCACACATCCTTTACTAAGATTTGCCAATTGTTAGAAATTGACCCCATTAGCTTTATCCCTCTCTCTCTATGCATGTATACAAATACATTTTTTCTGGCTCGTTTGCGTCTGAGCTGTGGATTTCTTGAGGCCTGGGCCAGTCTCTTCCACGGCCGTGTAACGGTCTGATAGTCCGCGCGGTGCTGCTGTCTGATTCAGCTTCATGCTGCGCTCCCAGCAGGTGGCCCTGTGACGTCCTTTATGCTCTTGAGTCCCCGGCTCAGTGTCCAGTCCAGAATGGCACTGGGTTTGATTGCCATGCTTCTTTAGTCTCTTGATTTGGAGTAGTTCCTTAACCTGAATTTTTCGTTCTTGACATTTGACCTTTTTGAAGACTATGGACCAGTTTTTTTCTTTTTTCTTTTTCCCTCCAGAATGTTTGCCAATTTGTGTTTCTCTGAAATTTCCTCCTGGTTAGATTCAGGGTATACACTGTAGACAGAATTATAGGAAAGTGATTTNCCCAGAGTGCTGAGAGGGAGCCGGAAACAGGTAATTGCAGATACACCACCTGGGAAGGGATGGCGGCTCTCCCGTGGGTGGGGCAGGCGGTAAGGGGAGGGCAAGACAGATAGACTTGAGGCTGGGACAAGTGTTTGCAGTCCTTGTTTTATTAATTTTCAGACAGTCAGTGTTCATAATTAGTACTTTTTCCTGGGTACTGCTGATTGGTTTTTACCTGATTGGAGTCATCCTGAATGCCCGTTTTTATAAGCTTTATTCCCTTAACATTTATTGCATGACATTGCCCATTTTTAGTACCTTTTACGGACTGCATATTGCATTTTATGATTATGTCTTAGTTTATTTAACCACTTCCCTGTTGCTTAACATATAGCTTATTTTAAAGAACTTTGCTACTGGAAATATCCTTTGATGAATAACTTCAGCATACACTTGAATCCACAGTTCAGATGATTTCCTTGGGGTCCTGTCATGAACTGGGTGAAGTGGTATGGATATTTTTAAGATTCTTAGATTACACTGCTGGAGCGCATTGCTGAAAGTTTCCAATTAACATTCCCACGAGCAGGACGTTGAGTGGCTGTTTTAGGATATTCTTGCCAATGCTGGGTGTTTTAAAAAAGAAAATAACTGATTTAACAGATGGAAAACGTCTCATTGTTATCTTCCTTTGCCTGTTTAAATTATTAGCGAAGTTGGCTTTTGGGTATTGTTTTCCCTTTAAAAGTACGTTAGTTCCTTTTGTGGACTGGCTGCAGGTGTTTTTCCCCATCAATCTTTTAGGGGTGTTACTGTTTTCTTTCGGATCCCTTTATACAGTTTGTTTGTATACTGAGGGAAGTGATCATTTGTCCTTCGTGTTCATCCAGACGCTTTTCCGATTTTACAGTTGTGGCTTTTGGTTTATGTGTGACTTTTAATTTTGATATGATTTCAGATTTAGGGAAAAAGTGTAAGAGTATAAAGAACTACCACACATCCTTTACTAAGATTTGCCAATTGTTAGAAATTGACCCCATTAGCTTTATCCCTCTCTCTCTATGCATGTATACAAATACATTTTTTCTGGCTCGTTTGCGTCTGAGCTGTGGATTTCTTGAGGCCTGGGCCAGTCTCTTCCACGGCCGTGTAACGGTCTGATAGTCCGCGCGGTGCTGCTGTCTGATTCAGCTTCATGCTGCGCTCCCAGCAGGTGGCCCTGTGACGTCCTTTATGCTCTTGAGTCCCCGGCTCAGTGTCCAGTCCAGAATGGCACTGGGTTTGATTGCCATGCTTCTTTAGTCTCTTGATTTGGAGTAGTTCCTTAACCTGAATTTTTCGTTCTTGACATTTGACCTTTTTGAAGACTATGGACCAGTTTTTTTCTTTTTTCTTTTTCCCTCCAGAATGTTTGCCAATTTGTGTTTCTCTGAAATTTCCTCCTGGTTAGATTCAGGGTATACACTGTAGACAGAATTATAGGAAAGTGATTTATTGTTCTCAGCACAAGATGTTTGGAGCCCCCAATGCTAGTTTGTTCCAATATTGATGATGACTTTGGACACTTGGTTAAGTCACTGTTTTCCAGATTTCTCTACTGCCAAGATACAGATTTTTCCTTTGAAGTGATTAAGATCGGAAAGTGAAAGTGTTAGCCCCTCAGTGGTGTCTGACTCTTTGCTACTGTGTGGACTGTAGCCCGCCAGGCTCGTCTGTCCATGGGGTTCTCCAGGCAAGAACACTGGAGTGGGTAGCCATTCCCTTCTCCAGAGGGTCTTTCTGACCCAGGGATCGAACCCGGGTCTCCTGTATTGCAGGCAGATTCTTTACCGACTGAGCCACCAGGGAATCCTATTCCTTTTTGAACATTCACCCACATGTGTTTGCGTCCAGTGATGATTTTACCATCCAGTAATGAAATACTTCCTTCTGTATTTACTTGGAGAAGGAAATGGCAACCCACTTAAGTTCTCTTGCCTAGAAAATTCCATGGATGGAGGGCCTTTGCCTGCTGGCTCAGATGGTAAAGAATCTGCCTGCAACACAGGAGACGTGGGTTCGATCCTTGGGTTGGGAAGATCCCCTGGAGGAGGGCGTGGCAGTCCACTCCAGTATTCTTTCTTACCTGGAGAATCCTCGTGGACAGAGGACCCTGATGGGCTACAGTCCATGAGGTCGCGAAGAGTTGGACGCAACTGAGTGACGTAGCCCTTTATTGTTATTTAGTGGCCTATGACTCACTGCTTATATTATTTCATATATCTCCATAATTCTTTGAACATTTTTTGCTTTCTGGTGCAACGAGCTACTCTGGGCCCATGCTGTGTGCCTCGGCCCTCAAGTCAGCTTTCCTTCTGGGAGCCTCGCTCGTGCTGGTGGGGACAGGTCCGGGTGCTTGGCGCACGCAGCTAGCGTCATCATTTCTGCTCCTGTTTTGTGACAGAGCCGGGATGTGTTTGTGGGCGTGTAGATGCACATATGCACGCACATATGCATTTGTGGGTTTCACTTACATATTTTAAAAACTGTCAGCTCGTATTGGTACTACCCAGTGTTCATGAAGACATTCTGGTGTCCCTCCTTATACTGAATTTGTCGTATGCTTTTGCATCCTGTTTATACACAAGGTATCAAGATATTCTCCTATGTTTATTTCTAGGAGTTTCATAGTTTTGGCTTTAGGTTAAAATTAAGAGGTACAAACTTTCAGTTACAAAATAAATGATTCATAGGTATGAAGTACACAGTGTGGGGAACATAATCGGTAATTACATAATATCTTTGTATAGTGACATGATAACATGCTTATCGTGATCATTTTGAAATGTATAGAAATACTGAATCACTGTGTTGTGTACCAGGAATCAACATAGTGTTATAGGTCAACTATACTTCAACAACAAGCAAACTTACAGAAAAAGAGATGAGATTTGTTGTTATTGGAGGCGAGATGGGGGGTGGAGAGAGAAATTGGATGAAGGTAGTTGAAAAATACAGACACTCATGTAAAAGATACTCAGGGATATCATGTCAGTCAGTCAGTCAGTTCACTCTCAGTCGTGTCCAGCTCTTTGCGACCCCATGAATCGCAGCACGCCAGGCCTCCCTGTCCATCACCAACTCCCAGAATTCACTCAGACTCAACGTCCATTGAGTCAGTGATACCATCCAGCCCTCTCATCCTCGGTCGTCCCCTTTCCTCCTGCCCCCAATCCCTCCCAACATCAGGGTCTTTTCCAATGAGTCAACTCTTCGCATGAGGTGGCCAAAGTAC
Organism: Raphicerus campestris; assembly: GCA_006410735.1. Classification (NCBI taxonomy): domain Eukaryota; kingdom Metazoa; phylum Chordata; class Mammalia; order Artiodactyla; family Bovidae; genus Raphicerus; species Raphicerus campestris. The sequence continues at coordinate 221,629 of SJYW01009625.1, read as the reverse complement.
TGNACAGTAGCATGGGAAAGACTAGAGATCTCTTCAAGAAAATTAGAGATTCCAAGGGAAGATTTCATGCAAAGATGGGCATAATGAAGGACAGAAATGGTATGGATCTAACAGAAGCAGAAGGTGTTAAGAAGAGGTGGCAAGAATACAGTGAAGAACTGTACAAAAAAGATCTTCATGACCAAGATAAGCATGATGGTGTGATCACTCACCCAGACATCCTGGAATGCGAAGTCAAATGGGCCTTAGGAAGCATCACTAGGAACAAAGCCAGTGGAGGTGATGGAATTCCAGTTGAGCTGTTCAAAATAATAAAAGATGATGCTCTGAAAGTGCTGCACTCAATATGCCAGCAAATCTGGAAAACTCAGCAGTGGCCACAGGACTGGAAAAGGTCAGTTTTCATTCCAATCCCAAAGAAAGGCAATGCCAAAGAATGATCAAGNTTGACTGAACTGAACTGAATAAACATTTTCATTTTATTTAATATGTTTGCATTATTAATTCAAGCCCAATTATTTCCCAGTTCATCCAATAGATGTGTATAAGAGACAGATGCCAAAGAATGATCAAGCTACCACACAATTGTACTCATCTCACACGCTATCAAAGTAATGCTCAAAAATCTCCAAGCCAGACTTCAGCAATACGTGAACTGTGAACTTCCCGATGTTCAAGCTGGTTTTAGAAAAGGCAGAGGAACCAGAGATCAAATTGCCAACATCCATTGAGTCATTGAAAAAGCAAAAGAGTTCCAGAAAAACATCTACTTCTGTTTTATTGGCAAAGCCTTTAACTATGTGGATCACCACAAACTGGAAAATTTTTAAAGAGATGGGAATACCAGACCACCTGACCTGCCTCCTGAGAGATCTGTGTGCAGGTCAAGAAGCAACAGTTAGAACTGAAAATAGACTGGTTCCAAATCAGGAAAGGAGTACATCAAGGCTGTATATTGGCACCCTGCTTATTTAACTTATATTTGGAGTACATCATGAGAAACGCTGGGCTGGAAGAAGCACAAGCTGGAATCAAGATTGCCAGGAGAAATATCAATAACTTCAGATATGCAGATGACATTACCCTTATGGCAGAAAGTGAAGAAGAACTAAAGAGCCTCTTGATGAAAGTGAAAGATGAGAGTGAAAAAGTTGGCTTAAAGCTCAACACTCAGAAAACTAAGATCGTGGTATCTGGTCCCATCACTTCATGGGAAATAGATGGGGAAACAGTGGAAACAGTGTCAAACTTTATTTTCCTGGGCTCCAAAATCACTGTTGATGGTGACTGCAGTCATGAAATTAAAAGACACTTGCTCCTTGGAAGCAAAGCTATGACCAACCTAGACAGCATATTAAAAAGCAGAGACATTACTTTGCCAACAAAGATCCATCTAGTCAAAGTTGTGGTTTTTTCAGTAGTCATGTATGGATGTGAGAGCTGGACTATATAGAAAGCTGAGCACCAAAGAATTGATGCTTTTGAACTGTGGTGTTGGAGAAGAGTCTTAAGAGTCCCTTGGACTGCAAGGAGATCCAACCAGTCCATCCTAAAGGAAATTAGTCCTCTGTATTCATGGGAAGGACTGATGCTGAAGCTGAAATTGCAATACTTTGGCTACCTGATGTGAAGAGTTAACTCATTGGTAAAGACCCTGATGCTAGAAGATTGAGGGCAGGAGGAGACAGGGACGACCAAGGATGAGATGGCTGGATGGCATCACTGACTCGATGGACATGAGTCTGAGTGAACGCCGGGAGATGGTGATGGACAGGGAGGCCTGGCATGCTGCGATTCACGGGGTTGCAGAGAGTCGGACACGACTGAGCGGCTGAACTGAGCTGAATGTAGTGTTCACTAAGTTTCTTGGGTTCATAAGTCAGTGTCTTCCAGTCAAATTTGGGAGGTTTACAGCTGTTGGACTTCAAATACTCTCTGCTCCAGTATCACTCTCTTCGCCATCTGATGTCCAGTTATACATATACTATACTGTTTGATGTGATTTCACAGCTTTGTGAGGGTGTTCATTTTTGCACTGTCTTTTTTTCTTTTTCAGCTTGGATAATTTACATTAATCTGTTTTTCAGTTTTGTCACTTTTCCATCGTCTTCAAACTGCTGTTAAGATCACCCATTCAGTTTTCTTTCTTTTCAGTTCTTGGATTTTTGTTTGGTTCTGTTTCATAATTTTCATTTCTCAGTTGAGATTTCCATTCTTTAAGAGCACGTTTTCTGAACTTTCTCTCACTTACAGTGAGTAACAGATGAAATAGGCTTATTTGTCGTTGTTAGAGCCATTCTTGGTTTCTTTTGGTTAATATTTAACACTTTAAATTCTTTATTTTCAACTCCTTGTGTTATTATTCCTCGTGTGTCTTCTGTAAGCAGTATATAACTGGAACTGTTGGTATTTTATAAAATTATCTCAGAAGTTGTATTTTAATTAGCAAGTTTAAGTAAGTTTTGATTGTGAGCTTTTCTTCTTATTCAGATTTACTCTGTGAGAGTCCAGAGGACCTTAATTGCAGATGTTTGGAGAGGAAGGCAGGGTGGCCTCCGTCGTGGCCAGCAGGGTCGCTTTGCAGAGTGCGGCGCCTAGCGCTCCTCACGGGCGCCTGGTTCCCGCGGCCGCGAGTGGAAGGGCTCTCGGGGTCTCGGCGGGCCCGCTGCCCCTCCTGGCCCTGACTCGGCCCCGCTCTCCCTCGGGAGCTGTCCAGCGCTCGCCCCAGGCCTGCGGAAGGGCTGCCGCCCCCGGCCCCGTGGCTGACGGCCGCCGTCTGCTGCGCGGCTGTCCCGAGAGCCCTGGTGTCCGCTGCTCCGGAGAAGCGCCTGTAACTCTGTTCACGCGGCCCTGCCTTCTGCAGCGCAGCGTGCTCTCCAAGCCGCGTTCTGTCCTCATGCCCTGGACTCAACTTAGACTTTGGTTTAGGATGAATGGCGCCGCACCCCCTGTCCCCCCACCCCTTTGAGAGTTCCCAGACTTCTGTAAACTGGCCTTTAGCAGGACTGATCCTGCACATAACCTCAGTCATGTGCAAAATCCCTCTTATCTTTCCTGGAGCCGTCCCAGTGCAGGCTCAGCTGGGAGTCGGGCTTTGGAAGAAAATGTGTGTAAGTGATTTTCAAAGCTAGTGATTTAATCAGGGCTCATCTTTCTAAAATAGAAACACCAAAGTTACATTTAAAGTATAGTAACAGGCAGAAGAATATCAGTGATACTTTTATTTGTTAAGCACTTATACTGTGGTAGGTTACTTTAGTAGATTTATAGTTGAGTCCTTATTATTATCATTATTTTGTAGGCCTGAAGGCATATTCAGCTAAAGGTCTGTCGAATGAGGCTTGGCACAGAGCGCCTGTTCGATTGGCACTGCATGCTTCCCGGCGGCCTTGCCACCCTTCCTGTGGGCAGCGGAGGCGGGTGACGCCCTGGGGAACGCGGTCCCCAGAGCGCGGCTGCTTCTGTAGCTGCTGCGGCCTGCGTGGCTCGCCTCAGCCCTGGGCCCGCCGCCTCTGACTCCTCTCTGGCGTTCAGGGTGCCCGGGAAGCTGTGTTCCAGCTCTGTCCTCTCTCTGCACAGGGGTTCAGCAGGATCTCCTGTTCCTGTTCATACTTCTGACCTCTTCCATTTCCTTGAACGATTATTTTTTTAATCTGCTGTTATTCTGCTAGTAGTCCACAAAGCTTACTGTGAAAATAGTTTTACCTCATGTATAGGATAAAATAGGCAGTGGGTAGGGAGTGTTAGAGTAAGCATCTTTTTTGCTGTTGGTTTCCTTTTCTCTTCAGGTTTTATTCAGGTCTGATTGGCATACAGCACGTATACGGTTAAGGTATAGAGAAACACGATTTGATTTACATGCATCATGAAATGATCACCACCATAACTTTGGTGAGTTTATTGCATCTTTTGTTTAAAGAGCTTCCCTGGTGGTGCAGAGGGTAAAGCGTCTGCCTGCACTGTGGAGCCCTGGGTTCAGTCCCTGGGTCAGGAGGATCCCCTGGAGAAGGAAATGGCAGCCCACTCCAGTATTCTTGCCTGGAGAATCCCATGGTTGGAGGAGCTTGGTGGGCTACAGTCCACGGGTCGCAAAGAGTCGAACACGACTGAGCGACTTCACTTTCACTTTGACTTTGTTTAAAGGGTGTAGACTTTGAGTTTTGGAAATTGAAGATGTTTTGGACATCTTTTCCTGACAATGTGAATATAAATAATACGACACTAAAAAAACAGCATCTTTTGTGGACTATAGATTTAAACGGTTAAGGACAGAGTTCTGAATTTTTTTGCCTTACCCATTGTACTTGGTTCCATTTATTCATCCTTTACCACAGATTGAATCAACAGATTAGAGCTTTTGGAGGGTCCAGAGCAGAGGAGATGTTTAGCAAACGGAATTTATAGGTGCTCAGAAAATACTAGTGAGTTATTTCAGTGTGGGGGTCATGCTGACTTTCTGGTCTGTATGGAAATGCATGCTTGTCTGTTTTTTGACTCAGATGTTTTACGTGTCTTCCCAAAGAGGAGGGTTTATAATGAGGTGAAAATCTCTGAGAAGTGATAGCTGACTTTAAAAGCAAATAACTGTTTCCTGGTTTACATTTATATTATTTTTAAATTAGATCTTGGGTTACTTGGGCTTCTCTTGTTGCTCAGCTGGTAAAGAATCCGCCAGCAATGAGGGGGATCTGAGTTAGATCCCTGGGTTGGGAATATGCTCTGGAGAAGGGAAAGGCTACCCACTCCAGTATTCTGGCCTGGAGAATTTCATGGACTGTATAGACCATGGGTCCACAAAGAGTCAGACACGACTGAGCGGCTTGCACTGGGTTCCTCCTTTGATGATTGAAAAGTTTTTCTCACTATAGTTTTTTTCCACTGAAAGTGATATCTAGAGGGAGAAAACTGAGTTTCAGGATATAGAGCAAGCGACTTCTGTTTTGTACCACCTGTGCAAATTAATATTAAAATTCCCAATTCTTAATAGACTTTAACCACCCTTGGGATTTACCCAGAGGGAAATGGGGCCAAAGCTGCTTTCTTTCTTTCAGCTTATGCTTTGTAATACATTATCATGCAGATCACAGTAATTAAGGCAGGAAGATTAGGAAACTGGGAGGATTCAAGGTTTAGTCATAAAGAAACACCAGTCAAATCTTCAGAAATATTTCACCCGTGCTCTATATAGAACATTGTGGGGAATGCGTAAAAGAAATGATGATCCAGAACACCGCAGGGAATGTGGTCCAGAGAGGGTCCAGCCTTTTGAGTAGGCCAAGGGTCTGTACTGTAAGCAGTGATCTGTAACTAGGCAGGGTTTTGTTTTAGGGTTCGCCAAAGAAACAGAACCAATAGTATATAAAAAGATAGATGGATAGAGAAAGATTCTTACTGATAGATTTTAAGAAATTGGCTCATGTGATTGTAGAGGCTGCCAGATTGGGGAACTGAGAGAAGAGTTGAATCTGAAATGTGAGGCCACAGGTCTACTGGCAAAATTCTCTCTTCTTCCAAGAGAGGCTAGGGATTTTTTGTTTTAAGGCTTTCATATGATTAGGTGAGTCCTGCTCACATTATATGGAGTTTGAGCTTTAGCATCATTCCTTCCAAAGAAATCCCAGGGCTGATCTCCTTCAGAATGGACTGGTTGGATCTCCTTGCAGTCCAAGGGACTCTCAAGAGTCTTCTCCAACACCACAGTTCAAAAGCATCAGTTCTTCGGCGCTCAGCCTTCTTCACAGTCCAACTCTCACATCCATACACGACCACAGGAAAATCCATAGCGTTGACTAGACGGACCTTAGTCAGCAAAGTAATGTCTCTGCTTTTGAATATGCTATCTAGGTTGGACATAACTTTTTTTCCAAGGAGTAAGCGTCTTCTAATTTCATGGCTGCAGTCACCATCTGCAGTGATTTTGAAGTCCCCCAAAATATAAAGTCTGACACTGTTTCCACTGTTTGCCCATCTATTTCCCATGAAGTGATGGGACCGGATGCCATGATCTTCCTTTTCTGAATGTTGAGCTTTAAGCCAACTTTTTCCCTCTCCTCTTTCACTTTCATCAGGAGGCTTTTTAGCTCCTCTTCACTTTCTGCCATAAGGGTGGTGTCATCTGCATATCTGAGGTGATTGATATTTCTCCCGGAATCTTGAGTCCAGCTTGTGCTTCTTCCAGCCCAGCATTTCTCATGATGTACTCTGCATATAAGTTAAATGAGCAGGGTGAGAATATACAGCCTTGACGTACTCCTTTTCCTATTTGGAACCAGTCTGTTGTTCCATGTCCAGTTCTAACTGTTGCTTCCTGACCTGCATACAGCTTTCTCAAGAGGCAGGTCAGGTGGTCTGGTATTCCCATCTCTTTCAGAATTTTCCACAGTTTATTATGATCCACACAGTCAAAGGCTTTGGCATAGTCAA
>SJYW01009625.1:198895-211119 GCA_006410735.1 Raphicerus campestris | reverse complement strand
TTTGGAACCAGTCTGTTGTTCCATGTCCAGTTCTAACTGTTGCTTCCTGACCTGCATACAGCTTTCTCAAGAGGCAGGTCAGGTGGTCTGGTATTCCCATCTCTTTCAGAATTTTCCACAGTTTATTATGATCCACACAGTCAAAGGCTTTGGCATAGTCAATAAAGCAGAAATAGGTGTTTTTCTGGAACTCTCTTGCTTTTTCCATGATCCAGCGGATGTTGGCAATTTGATCTCTGGTTCCTCTGCCTTTTCTAAAACCAGCTTGAACATCAGGGAGTTCACGGTTCATGTATTGCTGAAGCCTGGCTTGCAGAATTTTGAGCATTACTTTACTAGCATGTGAGATGAGTGCAACTGTGCGGTAGTTTGAGCATTCTTTGGCATTGCCTTTCTTTGGGATTGGAATGAAAACTGACCTTTTCCAGTCCCGCAGTTCTTAATAACTTATAATTGTAACCTTTTGAAGTTATTCTTAAAAGTGCTTGGATTGCATTTTGAATTATTTCAATTTTGGACTTAGTCTGATATGGGCAAACTGTTCCACATATTTAAAGATCAGTTGCTTCTTCCCATTTGATGAGAATTGTACCAGGATAAGAAATACTGAATTTTTGCGTTGTCTAAATTTCCACTGTTCTACTTGATCAGCATTTGAGACAGTAAACAGTGTTAGTTATAGTTTGAGTCATAAATGAAATTCCCAGTTAGTTCTGGCTCTTGTGGGAGAAAAGTTGATTTAGTCAATATTTACTGAATGGATATTATGTGACAACATTGGGCTAGAGAGTGCTAATACAAGAGTGAGCAAAGTGAGATAGGGTTTCTGCCTTTAGGGAGCTTACTGCCCAGTAAAGGTGAATGTCATTAATTAAAGAATTTAACAAAAGCAGAATTCCAGTTGGGATCCTTGTTAATGAAGTAGAGGTTCTTCATCAGTTCTGTAAAGACCTGTAAACGTGGGATTTCCTGGGGATGCTGTTGTTACTGTTGTTTAAGTTTACGTTGACTTATAGTGACTATCGAGACGCTTTCCAAGGTCGCTGCACCACTTCACTTCTCAAGGGCAGTATGTGAGGGCTCCTCATGCTACAGTTGATGTGGTCGGTCTTTTTGATTGTAGCCCTTCTACAGGGGATATGTTAGTTACGCAGTCGTGTCCGACTGTCTGTGTCCCGACGGACTGTAGCCTGCCAGGCTTCTCTGTCCACGGGATCCTCCAGACAAGAATACTAGAGCGGGTATTTGTTCCCTTCTTCAGGGAATCTCCCTGAACCAGGCATCAAACCTGGGTCTCCTGCATTGCAGGCAGATTCTTTACAGTCGGAACTACCAGGGATGCCCAAGAGGGATATAGTATTTTCTCAGTGTGGGTTTAATTTGCAGATCATTTCATGAGCTCAGTAACTATTCATGTATCTTCTTTGGGGAAATGGCTGTTAAAGACTGGGGCCCGTCTTTAAATTGTGTTGTCTAGGTTGTAGGTCTTCTTTGGATATTTTGGACACAGGTCTATCGATAGATGATTGTCACATTTTTTCCCCTAGCTCATCTTTTCCGCTTTCTTGATGGTGACTTTTAGAGCACAGAAGTCTTATTAAATCTGATCATCTGATTTATCAGTATTTTCCTTTGGAGTAAAATGTGCAGAGGTGGTCACTGAAGCCAGGGATATGGGTCTGATAACTTGGGGAAGGGAACACAGAATGAGTGGGAGGGTGACATGGAGCTTTGAAGAATCAAGAGACCTACTGTCGTGTCAGGGAGTAAATGTGTCGAGTCAGGTCACACGGGCCCAGAAAGTGTCCTTTAGGCTTACCCGCCATGGAGATGGCTGTTGGCCTTACTGTACTGAAGCTGGATTGTGATGAGATGAAATGTGCATGGGAGGGAAAGAAAATGTCAGTTTGAGTGGAGAAGAGCTCTAGGGTATAGAAGAGCCTAGTTTTGCTCTAGAAAAGCAAGATAAATGCGATGATCCCAGGAGACAAATGGCGAGTCAGATGAAGTTTTATCCCTTTCTTTTTCCCCTTTCTTTTTAACATTTTCGTTGAGAGAGTGAATATCCTAATTCAGCACCTAAATCGTGACCCAGGTATAACACCACATTTGGTAAAACTTTGTGACATGGGTATGGTTCTATTTGAGGTCACACGAGCCTCCTGCCTGCTTTCTGTTCAGACTTTCTCTCCATTTATTTCTTCAAAGTATTTTCAAAATGAAAGAAGTAATAAGTGCACACAGGTCCTTGAAAAATGTAGCGGAGGCCCAGACTCTCTCACCCAGACGCCTTAGGTCAGAAATAGTTTAAACTTCGGAAATTTGCAGATTCTAGAAAGGTGGCTATACATGGCATGTCACAGTGAGTGTTCTTAGTNTAATAAGTGCACACAGGTCCTTGAAAAATGTAGCGGAGGCCCAGACTCTCTCACCCAGACGCCTTAGGTCAGAAATAGTTTAAACTTCGGAAATTTGCAGATTCTAGAAAGGTGGCTATACATGGCACGTCACAGTGAGTGTTCTTAGTGGGGTGATGCCCGTAAACTCATTAGTATTTCCTTACTGAAGCGTAATAGTTATACTGCGTTGCACAGGTACTAATAGAGAATGTGAATAGCTTCCTGTTACTTCAGGTCAGGTTTTGGCCCCTAAAGAGTTTAAGATTAGGTCTTAATGTTAAATAAGACCTAATACTTAATGTTAAATAAGACATTATTATACATTTATATAATGATTTAACATAGAATATTATATATAATAATGTTTTTATACATTTCTTTAGTAAATGTAAGTAGATGAAAGCTAGCTTTGTCTGGCGTGTTTCTGAACTGTGGGCGTGTGTGTGGGAGATGGAGTGCCCAGCCCCCTGGGAGGAAAGGCGCAGCCCCTCGCTCCGCTCCCCCACGGCCCCGGTCCCGCGCCGCAGAGGCCGCCTCGTGTGTGGCATCGCTGCATCTTCTGACTGTTGCCTCCAGGTTTTCAGATGATACGATCATGCTCTTTCCTGACTTACAAATATTAGACATTATCTCTTAGCTTCCTTTTATATACCACCTCTCTTCTCCCTATCCACAGGATTTAGTTGTCAAGATGCTGTTTTCATCGCTGTAATATTTACACCATAATCGATGCTGAGCGACTGTTCACTTTAGAAACAAATCATGCTGTCTTTCTGCTGTAGTTACCGTGTGTCTTCACTGGCATGATCGCTGTTGGACCAACCCTCAGCTCGTCTGAGACGTCCGTGGCGTCGCCTGTCGCTCCGTCTCCCCTGCTGAGCCTCCCTTTGCTCTGGAGGCCCGCTTCGGGGGTCTCCCGCATGTCTGCTCCACTCCGGGCCGGTGGCCTCCGGGCCCGCCGGTGCAGTCGCAGGCCTGGAGCTTGCGCTTTGAGTCCCTCCGAAGTTGCAGTGGCTGTTCCGAGCAGTCTTTTTCTTTTCCTTGATTGAGCCCTTCATCTTCCAGGAGTTTGCCGTAGAAGTGTGCATGGGAAATTTATTACCTGCCTGTACATCTATAGGGATGTTGATTGACTTGTTTAAAAGGATTTTTAAAACTTTAGAAAGTTATATTTTTTCCCCGAGGTTTTTTTTTTTTGCGTTTTGTGCTTACGTATTATTTTGGTTCCTTCATTCAGAGCTCTTCTCCTAAGTTTGATCAGTAACTGAGAAGGGCCAAGAACAGGGAGCAGAGATTACAGGGACTGCATTGACCCGCCGGGGAAGGCAGTGGCACCCACTCCAGCACTCTTGCCTGGGAACTCCCACGGATGGAGGAGCTTGATGGGCTGCAGTCCATGGGGTTGCGGACAGTCGGATATGACTGAGCGACTTCACGTTCACTTTTCACTTTCATGCACTGGAGAAGGAAATGGCAACCCACCCCAGTGTTCTTGCCTGGAGAATGCCAGGGACGGGGGAGCCTGGTGGGCTGCCGTCTATGGGGTCGCACAGAGTTGGACACGACTGAAGTGACTTAGCAGCAGCCGCAGCAGCATTGACCTGCGTTGTGGGAGCAAAAAAGTGAGGAGCACGGAGATGCAGCTTAACCAGTGGTTACAGAGGGAAAGCGAACAGGAGCCTTGAAAGGATTTTCTTCCTACTTCTGTTTTTAAAGATGAGATGCCCAGACTGCACTTTGAAATTCTGTATCAGTATAGATTTTTATTATTTTTCTACAGCATCTAGTGATATAAACTACTTGTTCCATGCGTTGCTGGGGAAAACTGATTCTGTTACTTTGTTGACGAAGGAGTCTTTAGAAAGGGTGGGATGACAGTGTGGGGCAAGGGGGGTGGCTGATAGAAGGAGGCCCCTAATAGCCAGTGGGGAGGGTGGCAGAGAGCTCAGGTGCACTTCCAAAGCTGGGGCTGCCTCTTCCCTGAACTGCATAATGTAGTTTATTTAATTCACGAAAGGGTTGAGGGCAGTGGGCAGGTTTATATGGTTGGTGGCGGGAAATTGAGGGACTTTTACAATAAATTGTCATTTAAACAGCAGAAGTGCCTGATCTCATGGTCAGACACACAGGGGCTTCCTTCACACAAGGAAGTCTGTTATTAAAAGAGAACAGTCTCTTTTCCTCTGGTGGAAAGAAGTCTTTCACTGTTTTGGAACAGGAGGTCTCTTTTATAACCATTATAAAGTAAAACATTTACTAACAGCCCGTGTTCATTATTCTTCTCTGCATTTTCCGAAGATAATGGCTCCTGCTGCAGATATTTTTTTGCCATAGTAACAGGGACAAACATATACTGGAAAAAAAGCAGTGTAAGCAACAGCCAGCCTTCGTGCTGGGCAGCGGCTCAGACTTACTGATGGTGGACAGGCACTCGCCTCCTCTTGTTTGCCCTGTCAATAAAGCTGTGTTCCGAGCCCTGCATGTTCTGAGCCGCCATTTCTAAGGACATATAAAGGCCATTTCACTGCAGTTTCATTTTGTGGGAAATATGTGAACTGAAAGTAGTGTGATATTTGGAAATATTAATAAAGGCTCGTGTTGCGAAAATCTTAAGTCAGTCGGTCATGTTCCACTCTTTGTGACCCCCATGGACTGCAGCCCACAAGGCTCCTCCGTTCATGGAATTCTCCAGGCAAGAATACCAGTGTGGATAGCCATTACTTTCTCCAGGGCACCTTCCTGACCTGGGGATCAAATCCAGGTCTCCCACATTGCAGGCAGATTCTTTACCATCTGAGCCACCGGGGAAGTCCAATAAAGGCTTACTATGCAGAAAATATGAAAGAAAGCAGTCTTCAAAATCAGTAACTTTGCAATGAAAGTTAGATGTAATAAAACCCTGAAAAGAAAGGCTAGCTATTCCCATAATACACTATACTGTTGTTTTTTTTTTTTTAAGGAAAAGCAGTCTGCAAAAATATTAGAGGAGTTGCTGAAAAAAATCTGAAGGGAGCATGAGGCAGACAGTGCAGCAGGTGGAAACGAGCGTGTCCTGAGCATGCCGCTCCCTGCGCCTCCCACAGGGACGCTGAGCTCGGCTTCTGCCAGGTCTTAGAAATGTATGCATCACAGGAAATGAGCCCCCTCAACGGTGTACACATTCATCAATAACATAAAGTTCTGACTGTACCGACCTATGGGGAATGACTTGAGCTTTAAACACTTTAAAAATATATATCTAAACTATAAAAGTATTACATTGTTACTGAAAGTTTAGAAAATAGAGAAATGAAAAGTCATTAGTATTGCCACATCATTAAACGGCTGTTAGCATTTTTCTGAATTTCTCTCCTAGTATCTAACTATATATTAATATTAAATAATAATGACAGGAATATGCTTATTTTGCTTTTTAATTTAAGACTTATTTAAAACTCTTAAGAGTTTTGCTGTGTGAATATAATGGTAAGTTTTGGTTGAGAGGTTTTTTTTTAATAGGCATTTTCCTTTGCTCTTCCCTAAAAGGTTTAAAAATCCTGCATTGGTGTTGAGCTTTATCGTTTGATTATATTAATAGCATCTGTTGACTATGTTTGATTGATTCTGCAGGCTTTCCTTGGAAACCAGCTTCTGTCCCTGTGTCTTCAGATGTGACAATGTGCTGGTGACTCCCAGTGGGCACTGTGCGCATATCTGGGGTTTCCCACAGGCATGTCAAGCTCAGTGTGCCCGTGGTCAAGCCCTCATGCCTCTCCCAGTCCTCTCTGCATTCCAGTCTTTTGAAGGCGCAGCCGGAAGCCAGGGGACAGTCTAGGCCCCTCCCTAGATGACGTCAGCCCTGGTTTCCTAACGGCCTCTCCTCCCTCTGAGCCCTGTTCTGGGTCTGGCCTCGGTCGTTCAGTGCTGTGTGTCACAGCTGGCCTCCTCACTCCTAACGCTGTGTGTGTGTGTGTGTCTGCTGACTGCTGTTCATAGGCTTCTCATTGCTTATAGGAACCGTTCTTCTGATAAAAACAGGCTTAACTTAAAGTTGTTTATTTAGAGTGCCAGTCAGGATACTGCAGTTCAACAGCTCCCAGTGGGGAGGAGGAGGGCGCTGCTGGGACCTGGTATCCGTGTGCAGGGATGCATGGAGGCTGCTGGGGCCTGGTGCCCTGTGTGCAGGGATGCATGGAGACTGCTGGGGCCAGGTGCCCTTGTGCAGGGATGCATGGAGGCTGCTGGGGCCCGGTGCCATTGTGCAGGGATGCATGGAGGCTGCTGGGGCCCAGTGCCCTTGTGCAAGGATGCATGGAGGCTGCTGGGGTCTGGTGCCCTTGTGCGGGGATGCATGGAGGCTGCTGGGGCCCGGTGCCCTTGTGCAGGGATGCATGGAGGCTGCTGGGGCCCGGTGCCCTTGTGCGGGGATGCATGGAGGCTGTTGGGGCCCGGTGCCCTGTGCGGGGATGCATGGAGGCTGCTGGGGCCCGGTGCCCATGTGCAGGGATGCATGGAGGCTGCTGGGGCCCGGTGCCCTGTATGCAGGGATGCACGGAGCCGTGCAGACCCCGAGTGGTCGTCTCCTGATGTCTGTGCCTTCTCCTGGCTGCCTTCTTTGCCGTGTGTGTTTGTCCCCAGCACTGTTGAAATGGGCAGAATCCTTCGCTTGTCTTGACCATCTGGGCAGCGCACGGAACAGCCTGAATATTAAGGCACTCTGGTCATCTTCTGGATTGGGCCTTCCTGCGCCTCCCCTTACAGGGATGGCATTGTCAGCCACACTTCCCCTTGGAGTCTGCTGCCAGAGGTCCTAAGTAAACGTCAGAAAGGATTTGAGGTCCCAGTGGTGTATATCTTGTGTCAGACTGAGGTGGAGAAGGACAGACAATGGTACTGGAAAGACAAAGCAAGTAAACTGGCCTTTGTAAAGCAGTAAGAGGCTTCATTTCAGATGCCCGAAAAGCAGCCTGGGAAATACGCTGATGCTGAAACCCTGAAATGTGTGTGTGTGGTGTGACCTTATTTGGCTTCACAGTAACTCTGTGAACTGAGGGTTATCACCTTTCTGTTTTACAGACGAAGAAACAGCCTTAGGAATTCATCAGTTTGCCCAACATCACGTACTTAGTATTAATATTTAATAGAATCATAACTTGAACTTAGGTTTCTGATTGCCAGTTTTATATACTCCCTGTTACCATTCTTGAAACAGGAAGAGTGATAACAGTGGCCATCTGCATGTCATCAGATAAATTACATTAGGGATAGCACAAAGGAAAAATAAAAAGTAATCTGTCTTAATTCATGTGATTTTCATATTTTTACACATTGTTATTGAGATAGGGGCTTCCGTGGTGGCTCAGATGGTAAAGAAGCTGTCTGCAGTGCAGGAGACCTGAGTTTGATCCCTGGGTTGGGAAGATCCCCTGGAGAAGGGAGTGGCAACCCACTCCAGTATTCTTGCCTTGATAATTCCATGGAGAGAGGAGCCTGACGGGCTGCAGTCCGCGGGGTGGCAAAGAGTCGGACACGACTGAGTGCCTAGCACCTTCACTTTACTGAGATATGATTCACATCCATTACAGTCTGCTCATCAAATGGCGCAGTTCTGTGCCTTTTAGTATACTTGAGCGTTATGCAGCCATCAGCGTGATAATGTTTTGACAGTTATGTTTTAATAGATTTTAGGACATATTCTTTGCCCTAAAAAGAAACCCTTTTAGTCATCACTGCCGCCTTCCCCTAAGTCCTGGCCTCAGCCCTCGACAATCACTAATTACCGTTCTGTGCCCGTGTGTTCACCTGCTCCAGACATTTCACGCAAGTGTGGTCTTCTGGTGTGTGGCCCTTCTTTCACTTGGTTACTCTTTTCAGGGGCCATCCATGGTGCAGTGTGTACCCGTGTTTCTTTTCAGCAAAATTTCTGCTGAAAATCAGCTGATAGCCTTATGTGGATTCCCTTGTACATAGTTATTTTTCTCTTGCTGCTTTTAAGATTCTCTCTTTGCCTTTTGACATTTTAATTATAACGTGTCTTGATGTGAGTCTTTCTGGATTCATCTTGTTTGAGACTCTCTTTGCCTGTGGGATGTGGATGTCTGTTTCTTGCCTAGCTTAGGGAAGTTTTTAGCCATTATGTTGGGTACGTCTTCTGTCCCCTTCTTTCTCTCTCCCCCTCTGGAACCTCTGTAACGCAGATGTCAGTGCATTTTCTGTTGTCCCTTGGGTCTGTTAAACTATCCTCATTTTTTAACAATCCTTTCCCCGTGTTTGCCGCTCTGTTTGGAGACTCCCATGCGCTGTCTCCCGGGCCGCTGGTCTGCTCTTCCGTATCTTAGCCTGCTCCTGATTCCCCCTAGAGTTCCACAGCTCACTTGTGTTCTTCAGCTCTGTGTGTTCTGTTTGGAAATTTCTTATGTTTTCTATCTCCTTGTGGAATTTCTCACTGTGCTCCTCCCTGGTTCTCCCAAGTTCGGTGAGCATTCTGTGGCCCTTGCTTTAAACNATCCCTCCCATCAGGAAGCCTGGAAAAGCCACTTACCCTCGTCCCTCAGGGGGCAGACAGAAGAAGCAAGAGCTACAATTCCATAGCCTCCACAACAAAGTCGCAATCACAGAAAGCTAACCAAGACGGTCACGTGGATCAGTCTTGCTAACTCAATGAAGCTATAGCCTCGCCTTACAGGGCCACCCAAGAGAGACAGGTCATGGTGGAGCGTTCTGACAAAGCGAGGTCCACTGGAGAAGGGAATGGCGAACCTCTCCAGGATTCGTGCCTTGAGAAACAGTATGAAAAGACAAAAAGAATATGACACCAGAAGATAAGCCCCCAAGCTGATAGGTGTCCAATATGCTACTGGGCAAGAGCAGAGAAACAGCTCCAGAAAGAAGGAAGAGGCTGGGCCAAAGCGGAAACAACGCTCAGTTGTGGAAGATCAGTAGTGAAAGTAATATCCGACGTTGTAAAGAACAATACTTCACAGGAACCTGGAATGTTAGGTCCATGAATCAACGTAAATTGGACATGGTCCGGGAGGAAATGGAAAGAGTGACAATCAACATTTTAGGAATCAGCCAACTAAAACGGACTGGTATGGGCAAATTTAATTCAGGTGACCACTATATCTACAAAGAATCCCTTAGAAGAAAGGGAATCGCCCTCATAGTCCACAAGAGTCCTACACGCAGTAGTTGGGTGCAATCTCAAAAACGACGGAATGTCCTCAGTTCCTTACCAAGGCAAACCATTCAACACCACAGTAATCCAAGTCTACAGCCCAGCCACTAATGCTGAAGAATCAAGTCAAACAGTTCTATGAAGTCCTACAAGACCTTCTAGAACTAACACCCCCCCCCCAAAAAAAGATGTTCTTTTCATCATAGAGGGTTGGAATGCAAAAGTAGGAATTCAAGAGATACCTGGAGTAACAGGCAAGTTTGGCCTTGGAGTACAAAATGAAGCTGGGCAAAGGCTAACAGTTTTGCCAAGAGAATACAATGGTCATAGCAAACACTCTCTTCCAAAAACATTAGAGACAACTTCACATATGGACATCATCAGATGGTCAGTACCAAAATCAGACTGATTATATTCTTTGCAGCCAAAGATGGAGAAGCTCTATTTAGTCAGCAAAAGCAAGACCAGGAGATGACTGTGGCTCAGATAATGAGCTCCTTGATGCAACATTCAGGCTTAAATTGAAGAAAGTAGGGGAAACCACTAGGTCATTCAGGTATGACCTAAATCAAATCCCTTATGATTATTCAGTGGAGATGAGAAATATATTTAAGGGATTAGATCTGGTAGACAGAGTGCCTGAAGAACCATGGATGGAGGTTCGTAACATTGTACAGGAGGTGGTAACCAAAACTATCCCAAAGAAAAAGAAATGCAAGAAGGCAAAGTGGTTGTCTGAGGAGGCCTTAGCTGAGAAAAAAAGAGAAGTAAAAGGCAAAGGAGAGAAGGAAATGTATACCCAACTGAATGCAGAGTTCCAGAGAACAGCAAGGAGAAATAAGAAAAGCCTTCTTAAGAAAACAATGCAAAGAAATAGAGGAAAATAATAAAAGAGGAAAGACTAGAGATCTCTAAGAAAATCAGAGATACTAAGGAAACATTTTTTGCAAACATGGGCACAATAAAGGACAGAGACGGCAAGGACTTAACAGAAGCAGAAATGATTAACAAGTTCAGTTCAGTCACTCAGTCGTGTCCAACTCTTTGCGACCCCATGAACCACAGCACGCCAGGCCTCCCTGTCCATCACCAACTCCTGGAGTCCACCCAAACGCATGTCCATTGAGTCGGTGATGCCATCCAACCTTCTCATCCTCTGTCGTCCCCTTCTCCTCCTGNCACCAGGCCTCCCTGTCTATCACCAACTCCTGGAGTCCACCCAAACGCATGTCCATTGAGTCGGTGATGCCATCCAACCATCTCATCCTCTGTCGTCCCCTTCTCCTCCTGCCTCAATCTTTGCCAGCATCAGGGTCTTTTCCAATGAGTCAACTCTTCGCATCAGGTGGCCAAAGTACTGGAGTTTCAGCTTCAACACCAGTCCTTCCAATGAACACCCAGGACGGATCTCCTTTAGGATGGACTGTTTGGATCTCCTTGCAGTCCAAGAAACTCTCAAGAGTCTTCTCCAACACCACAGTTCAAAAGCATCAATTCTTCCATGCTCAGGTTTCTTTATGGTCCAACTCTCACATCCATACATGACCACTGGAAAAACCATAGCCTTGACGAGACAGACCTTTGTTGGCAAAGTAATGTCTCTGCTTTTTAATATGCTATCTAGGTTGGTCATAACTTTCCTTCCAAGGGAATGGACTACTTCAGCATTCTTGCCATGAGAACCCCATGAACAGTATGAAAAGGCAAAATGATAGGATACTGAAAGAGGTACTCCCCGGGTCAGTAGGAGCCCAATATGCTACTGGAGGTCAGTGGAGAAATAACTCCAGAAAGAATGAAGGGATGGAGCCAAAGCAAAAACAATACCCAGTTGTGAATGTGACTGGTTGATAGAAGCAAGGTCCAATGCTATAAAGAGCAACAGTGCATAGGAACCTGGAATGTTAGGTCCATGAATCAAGGCAAATTGGAAGTGGTTAAACAAGAGATGGCAAGAGTGAACGTCAACATTCTAGGAATCAGCGAACTAAAATGGACTGGAATGGGTTAATTTAACTCAGATGACCATTATATCTACTACTGCAGGCAGGAACCCCTTAGAAGAAATGGAGTAGCCATCATGGTCAACAAAAGAGTCCGAAATGCAGTACTTGGATGCAATCTCAAAAACGACAGAATGATCTCTGTTCATCTCCAAGGCAAACCATTCAGTATCACAGTTATCCAAGTCTATGCCCCAACCAGTAATGCTGAAGAAACTGAAGTTGAACAGTTCTATGAAGACCTACAAGACCTTCTAGAACTAACACCCCCAAAAGATGTCCTTTTCATTATAGAGGACTGGAATGTAAAAGTAGGAAGTCAAGAAATACCTAGAGTAACAGGCAAATTTGGCTTTGGAGTACAGAATGAAGCAGGGCAAAGGGTAATAGAGTTCTGCCAAGAGAACGCACTGGTCATAGCAAACACCCTCTTCCAACAACATAAGATTAAGAAGAGGTGGCAAGAATATACAAATGAACTGCAGGAAAAATGTCTTAATGACCTGGATAAGCACAATGGTGTGGTTACTCACCTAGAGTCTGACATCCTGGAGTGTGAAGACAAGTGGGGTGGGCCTTCAGAAGCATTACTACAAAGTTAGTGGAGGTGACGGAATTGCACTTGATCTGTTTCAATTCCTAAAAGATGATGCTGTCAAAGTGCTG
>SJYW01009625.1:164786-192783 GCA_006410735.1 Raphicerus campestris | reverse complement strand
AGAAGACTCTTGAGAGTTTCTTGGACTGCAAGGAGATCCAAACAGTCCATCCTAAAGGAGATCCGTTCTGGGTGTTCATTGGAAGGACTGGTGTTGAAGCTGAAACTCCAGTACTTTGGCCACCTGATGCGAAGAGCTGACTCATTGGAAAAGACCCTGATGCTGGGAAAGATTGAGGCAGGAGGAGAAGGGGACGACAGAGGATGAGAAGGTTGGATGGCATCACCGACTCAATGGACATGCGTTTGGGTGGACTCCAGGAGTTGGTGATGGACAGGGAGGCCTGGCGTGCTGTGGTTCATGGGGTCGCAAAGAGTTGGACACGACTGAGTGACTGAACTGAACTTGTTAATCATTTCTGCTTCTGTTAAGTCCTTGCCGTCTCTGTCCTTTATTGTGCCCATGTTTGCAAAAAATGTTTCCTTAGTATCTCTGATTTTCTTAGAGATCTCTAGTCTTTCCTCTTTTATTATTTTCCTCTATTTCTTTGCATTGTTTTCTTAAGAAGGCTTTTCTTATTTCTCCTTGCTGTTCTCTGGAACTCTGCATTCAGTTGGGTATACATTTCCTTCTCTCCTTTGCCTTTTACTTCTCTTTTTTTCTCAGCTAAGGCCTCCTCAGACAACCACTTTGCCTTCTTGCATTTCTTTTTCTTTGGGATAGTTTTGGTTACCACCTCCTGTACAATGTTACGAACCTCCATCCATGGTTCTTCAGGCACTCTGTCTACCAGATCTAATGCCTTAAATATATTTCTCATCTCCACTGAATAATCATAAGGGATTTGATTTAGGTCATACCTGAATGACCTAGTGGTTTCCCCTACTTTCTTCAATTTAAGCCTGAATGTTGCATCAAGGAGCTCATTATCTGAGCCACAGTCATCTCCTGGTCTTGCTTTTGCTGACTAAATAGAGCTTCTCCATCTTTGGCTGCAAAGAATATAATCAGTCTGATTTTGGTACTGACCATCTGATGATGTCCATATGTGAAGTTGTCTCTAATGTTTTTGGAAGAGAGTGTTTGCTATGACCATTGTATTCTCTTGGCAAAACTGTTAGCCTTTGCCCAGCTTCATTTTGTACTCCAAGGCCAAACTTGCCTGTTACTCCAGGTATCTCTTGAATTCCTACTTTTGCATTCCAACCCTCTATGATGAAAAGAACATCTTTTTTTTTGGGGGGGGTGTTAGTTCTAGAAGGTCTTGTAGGACTTCATAGAACTGTTTGACTTGATTCTTCAGCATTAGTGGCTGGGCTGTAGACTTGGATTACTGTGGTGTTGAATGGTTTGCCTTGGTAAGGAACTGAGGACATTCCGTCGTTTTTGAGATTGCACCCAACTACTGCGTGTAGGACTCTTGTGGACTATGAGGGCGATTCCCTTTCTTCTAAGGGATTCTTTGTAGATATAGTGGTCACCTGAATTAAATTTGCCCATACCAGTCCATTTTAGTTGGCTGATTCCTAAAATGTTGATTGTCACTCTTTCCATTTCCTCCCGGACCATGTCCAATTTACGTTGATTCATGGACCTAACATTCCAGGTTCCTGTGAAGTATTGTTCTTTACAACGTCGGATATTACTTTCACTACTGATCTTCCACAACTGAGCGTTGTTTCCGCTTTGGCCCAGCCTCTTCCTTCTTTCTGGAGCTGTTTCTCTGCTCTTGCCCAGTAGCATATTGGACACCTATCAGCTTGGGGGCTTATCTTCTGGTGTCATATTCTTTTTGTCTTTTCATACTGTTTCTCAAGGCACGAATCCTGGAGAGGTTCGCCATTCCCTTCTCCAGTGGACCTCGCTTTGTCAGAACGCTCCACCATGACCTGTCTCTCTTGGGTGGCCCTGTAAGGCGAGGCTATAGCTTCATTGAGTTAGCAAGACTGATCCACGTGACCGTCTTGGTTAGCTTTCTGTGATTGCGACTTTGTTGTGGAGGCTATGGAATTGTAGCTCTTGCTTCTTCTGTCTGCCCCCTGAGGGACGAGGGTAAGTGGCTTTTCCAGGCTTCCTGATGGGAGGGATTGGCTATGGGGAAAGCTAGGTTTTGCTCTGGTGGGCAGGGCCATGCTCAGCAAATCTTTAGTACAGCTGTCTGCTGGTGGCTGAGGCTTTACTCCCTCCACGTTCGTTGTGTGGCCTGACTCCAGTCCTGGAGTCTACAGGCTCTGGCTGCTCCACTCTTTGTGACCCTGTGGACTGTGTTCCACCAGGCTCCTCTGTCCATGGGGGTTCTCCAGGCAAGAATGCTGGAGTGAGTTGCCGTGCCCTCCCCCAGGGGGTCTTGCCCCCCAGGGAGTACCCTGCACTGGCAGCTGGGCCCTTCACCACCAGCACCAGCTGGGCAGCCCCAGCTCCTATAGGCTCTGCAGTAGCCCTAAGACCAGGTGATGATGGTCTGAACCAAGGAGATGGTGCTGAGGATGGGAAAAGTGAGCAGATGGCAAGGAGATGGTCAGGAGGTCAGAAGACTAGAACGACAGTGCTGGTGGCTGATAGATTGTGGTGTTCCGAGGGCCACATAAATGAGCCTCTGGCCCAGATTACAGGCTAACCCCAGTCGCTTTGACAAAGAAGAGGTGGCAGGTTAGGGGAAGGATGGTGAGTCGGGTGGCATGGGGTGGCTGGCATGAGTATGAGGCGGTGGAGGGGTGTCCAGCTGAAAGCATCCAGAATCCAGCTTTGTCTGACTCTCTGGAGGAAACTCTCTCTAAGCCAGAGATAGGAATCTTAGAGTCGGTAACATATAGACAGTAAAGGGTGCCCTAGGAACAGATACATCTTCAGCTGGAATGAAGAGCCTTGGAATGAAGAGCGTTGGAATGAAGAGCGCGAGGAGAGACCCAGGTGTGAGCGGGCCCTAGGGAAGCAGAGTCGCTGTGTGGCCCCGCTGTGTCACACACCCTGGGCTGGCAGCGGCCTTGGCGCTTGCTGGGCTTCAGCGTGTTTTACCTCTTTCTTCCATCCTCTTCTGCATAGAAGAGGCGCCCCTTTCATCAGCTGTTCTTGGGCTTTGTCTGTGCATTTTTTGTGTTAATGCTGGTGAACTCGGTTGACCACGTTTCAGAAGCCTGTCTGTATTTTAAAGCATCAGGAGGCTACTTCTGGATTCACAGCATCTGCGTATGTGTGAGTAACTAGTAGAGACTGCAGTTAAGCAACATCTTGATACTATCTCTTCCCTCAGGGCTTTGGTTTTTGAATGAGGCTTAGGTTGGACACGACTGAGCGACTGAACTGAGCTGAAATGACCTAGGCTGATTAAGGCATAATGCTTGAGTATCGCTAGCTGCCGTGTTAGCTCTTATAATACGTAGCAGAGGCACCGCGGCGCTCAGGTGAGTCGTCCAGTGCTCCAAGGTTCATCCCTGTCTGTTCCCTGAGAGCGAAGATCTCCTCTTCAGATTTGCTGGGTGGACCTTGGCTTGCCAGCGGGGTGCCTGTGGCCTCTCAGCGTCACCGTCTCTCTCTCTGGGCATCAGTGGCCCCCCCCATACCAACCTCTGGACAGCAGCTGTCACCCTAAATCTAACTCATAGGTGTAGAGACTAGAATCTTTTACCAAATGAAGTTTGAAACTGCCTTTGAAAAAATTATTCCTTAAAGCTCAAGATAATGCTGAGAGATTTTTGAAGAAAATTTGAACTTTAAGCCCCTTACTTAAAAAGTATTTATTAGGAAAAACAGGAAAATTGTGGGGAGACTACTTTAGGTTTAAAAAAACTAAACAGGCGTAGCAACCAAATATAATGTATAAACCTTGATGGAACCTGCTGGGAAAATTAGCAGCCATAAGCTGGGTTTTTTAAAGACAGATGGGAAATCTGAATCTTGTCTATATTTTAGGTGATAATTATAGAAATATGGCTAATATTCTTAGATGTGAAAATGGCACTGTGATTATACAAGTGAATGTTCTTGTTCTTAGGACATGCATGCAGAACTATGTAGAGGTTAATGTGTGTCTGCAACTTACTTTCAAATGGTTCAGCAAGGAAAAGGAAAAATGTGTGTGTGTGTGTCAGAAAAATGTGTGTCAGAGAAAGACAGGAAGAAAGCAATTGTGGCAAATTCTTTAACAGTTGTTGCATCTTGTTGAAGGATAATAGGATATTCATTATACTGTTTTTTTTTNTTATTATTTTCCTCTATTTCTTTGCATTGTTTTCTTAAGAAGGCTTTTCTTATTTCTCCTTGCTGTTCTCTGGAACTCTGCATTCAGTTGGGTATACATTTCCTTCTCTCCTTTGCCTTTTACTTCTCTTTTTTTCTCAGCTAAGGCCTCCTCAGACAACCACTTTGCCTTCTTGCATTTCTTTTTCTTTGGGATAGTTTTGGTTACCACCTCCTGTACAATGTTACGAACCTCCATCCATGGTTCTTCAGGCACTCTGTCTACCAGATCTAATCCCTTAAATATATTTCTCATCTCCACTGAATAATCATAAGGGATTTGATTTAGGTCATACCTGAATGACCTAGTGGTTTCCCCTACTTTCTTCAATTTAAGCCTGAATGTTGCATCAAGGAGCTCATTATCTGAGCCACAGTCATCTCCTGGTCTTGCTTTTGCTGACTAAATAGAGCTTCTCCATCTTTGGCTGCAAAGAATATAATCAGTCTGATTTTGGTACTGACCATCTGATGATGTCCATATGTGAAGTTGTCTCTAATGTTTTTGGAAGAGAGTGTTTGCTATGACCATTGTATTCTCTTGGCAAAACTGTTAGCCTTTGCCCAGCTTCATTTTGTACTCCAAGGCCAAACTTGCCTGTTACTCCAGGTATCTCTTGAATTCCTACTTTTGCATTCCAACCCTCTATGATGAAAAGAACATCTTTTTTTTTGGGGGGGGTGTTAGTTCTAGAAGGTCTTGTAGGACTTCATAGAACTGTTTGACTTGATTCTTCAGCATTAGTGGCTGGGCTGTAGACTTGGATTACTGTGGTGTTGAATGGTTTGCCTTGGTAAGGAACTGAGGACATTCCGTCGTTTTTGAGATTGCACCCAACTACTGCGTGTAGGACTCTTGTGGACTATGAGGGCGATTCCCTTTCTTCTAAGGGATTCTTTGTAGATATAGTGGTCACCTGAATTAAATTTGCCCATACCAGTCCATTTTAGTTGGCTGATTCCTAAAATGTTGATTGTCACTCTTTCCATTTCCTCCCGGACCATGTCCAATTTACGTTGATTCATGGACCTAACATTCCAGGTTCCTGTGAAGTATTGTTCTTTACAACGTCGGATATTACTTTCACTACTGATCTTCCACAACTGAGCGTTGTTTCCGCTTTGGCCCAGCCTCTTCCTTCTTTCTGGAGCTGTTTCTCTGCTCTTGCCCAGTAGCATATTGGACACCTATCAGCTTGGGGGCTTATCTTCTGGTGTCATATTCTTTTTGTCTTTTCATACTGTTTCTCAAGGCACGAATCCTGGAGAGGTTCGCCATTCCCTTCTCCAGTGGACCTCGCTTTGTCAGAACGCTCCACCATGACCTGTCTCTCTTGGGTGGCCCTGTAAGGCGAGGCTATAGCTTCATTGAGTTAGCAAGACTGATCCACGTGACCGTCTTGGTTAGCTTTCTGTGATTGCGACTTTGTTGTGGAGGCTATGGAATTGTAGCTCTTGCTTCTTCTGTCTGCCCCCTGAGGGACGAGGGTAAGTGGCTTTTCCAGGCTTCCTGATGGGAGGGATTGGCTATGGGGAAAGCTAGGTTTTGCTCTGGTGGGCAGGGCCATGCTCAGCAAATCTTTAGTACAGCTGTCTGCTGGTGGCTGAGGCTTTACTCCCTCCACGTTCGTTGTGTGGCCTGACTCCAGTCCTGGAGTCTACAGGCTCTGGCTGCTCCACTCTTTGTGACCCTGTGGACTGTGTTCCACCAGGCTCCTCTGTCCATGGGGGTTCTCCAGGCAAGAATGCTGGAGTGAGTTGCCGTGCCCTCCCCCAGGGGGTCTTGCCCCCCAGGGAGTACCCTGCACTGGCAGCTGGGCCCTTCACCACCAGCACCAGCTGGGCAGCCCCAGCTCCTATAGGCTCTGCAGTAGCCCTAAGACCAGGTGATGATGGTCTGAACCAAGGAGATGGTGCTGAGGATGGGAAAAGTGAGCAGATGGCAAGGAGATGGTCAGGAGGTCAGAAGACTAGAACGACAGTGCTGGTGGCTGATAGATTGTGGTGTTCCGAGGGCCACATAAATGAGCCTCTGGCCCAGATTACAGGCTAACCCCAGTCGCTTTGACAAAGAAGAGGTGGCAGGTTAGGGGAAGGATGGTGAGTCGGGTGGCATGGGGTGGCTGGCATGAGTATGAGGCGGTGGAGGGGTGTCCAGCTGAAAGCATCCAGAATCCAGCTTTGTCTGACTCTCTGGAGGAAACTCTCTCTAAGCCAGAGATAGGAATCTTAGAGTCGGTAACATATAGACAGTAAAGGGTGCCCTAGGAACAGATACATCTTCAGCTGGAATGAAGAGCCTTGGAATGAAGAGCGTTGGAATGAAGAGCGCGAGGAGAGACCCAGGTGTGAGCGGGCCCTAGGGAAGCAGAGTCGCTGTGTGGCCCCGCTGTGTCACACACCCTGGGCTGGCAGCGGCCTTGGCGCTTGCTGGGCTTCAGCGTGTTTTACCTCTTTCTTCCATCCTCTTCTGCATAGAAGAGGCGCCCCTTTCATCAGCTGTTCTTGGGCTTTGTCTGTGCATTTTTTGTGTTAATGCTGGTGAACTCGGTTGACCACGTTTCAGAAGCCTGTCTGTATTTTAAAGCATCAGGAGGCTACTTCTGGATTCACAGCATCTGCGTATGTGTGAGTAACTAGTAGAGACTGCAGTTAAGGAACATCTTGATACTATCTCTTCCCTCAGGGCTTTGGTTTTTGAATGAGGCTTAGGTTGGACACGACTGAGCGACTGAACTGAGCTGAAATGACCTAGGCTGATTAAGGCATAATGCTTGAGTATCGCTAGCTGCCGTGTTAGCTCTTATAATACGTAGCAGAGGCACCGCGGCGCTCAGGTGAGTCGTCCAGTGCTCCAAGGTTCATCCCTGTCTGTTCCCTGAGAGCGAAGATCTCCTCTTCAGATTTGCTGGGTGGACCTTGGCTTGCCAGCGGGGTGCCTGTGGCCTCTCAGCGTCACCGTCTCTCTCTCTGGGCATCAGTGGCCCCCCCATACCAACCTCTGGACAGCAGCTGTCACCCTAAATCTAACTCATAGGTGTAGAGACTAGAATCTTTTACCAAATGAAGTTTGAAACTGCCTTTGAAAAAATTATTCCTTAAAGCTCAAGATAATGCTGAGAGATTTTTGAAGAAAATTTGAACTTTAAGCCCCTTACTTAAAAAGTATTTATTAGGAAAAACAGGAAAATTGTGGGGAGACTACTTTAGGTTTAAAAAAACTAAACAGGCGTAGCAACCAAATATAATGTATAAACCTTGATGGAACCTGCTGGGAAAATTAGCAGCCATAAGCTGGGTTTTTTAAAGACAGATGGGAAATCTGAATCTTGTCTATATTTTAGGTGATAATTATAGAAATATGGCTAATATTCTTAGATGTGAAAATGGCACTGTGATTATACAAGTGAATGTTCTTGTTCTTAGGACATGCATGCAGAACTATGTAGAGGTTAATGTGTGTCTGCAACTTACTTTCAAATGGTTCAGCAAGGAAAAGGAAAAATGTGTGTGTGTGTGTCAGAAAAATGTGTGTCAGAGAAAGACAGGAAGAAAGCAATTGTGGCAAATTCTTTAACAGTTGTTGCATCTTGTTGAAGGATAATAGGATATTCATTATACTGTTTTTTTTTTCAGCTTTTCTGTGGATTTTTTAAATTTTCAAAATAAAAAGTTTTGGGAAGTAATAGGCCACTTTCTAATGTGAGGTAAAGCTACAGTTGATAGATAATTTAAAAAGCTGGTTGATGAATTATCTAAAGAGCTGCTTCGTAGGTATTCAGACACTTAAACGTCTGATTCCAGCGGTTTCAGGATTATGGTGTCATCGGTTGATATTTATGTCCAGTTGTTGACGTCGAGTTCTGCTCTTAAATTGCTGCTGCTGAGCGTGGATGTTGCTCCTCGTCGCACTGGTGTCTTCAGACTGTGCGCTGTGGCCAGGCGAGCTTGCCTCTGTACTGCTTGAGGAGGTGTGCGCCCTCTGTCTGGGCTTGCAGGCTGGAGGCTGACCTTGAGGTGACCTTGAGGTGTCCTCAGATGTGAGTCTTGCCCTGCCTTTTCCTTCTGTGATGCCCTAAAGAGTCTCCACACCAGTGTGTCCAAGGCTGGGGGCCTGTGCAGTTTTTCCAGAGGGCACACAGCATGGGTGGGCTTGAGAGGACCTGTGTTCGGATCTTCCTTTTCCACATAAACTTGAGCTAAAACTACTCCTGTGAGTTTTCCACTTGCGTCTCCTCCTCTGCTTGAAGAAAGGAGACGCAAGTGGGAAACTCACTCAGCAGCGTTGTCCTGGGAAATGAGAATCTCAGGCCACCCGAGGGACAGTCAGAATCACTGTTTTGGGGACTCTCCTTTTACTAAATAATCAAATGGTGTGTGCCTGCCTGGCTGGTTATTTTATCTCTACCTGTCTTATGTAAACTATATTTCTGAGGCTTCAGAAGTAGGGTATGTTGGCCTATGATTGATTACATGTTCTGAACTCAGCTACACTATAGATACAGGTTCAGTTTGGTTCAGTTCAGTTCAGTCCAGTCACTCAGTCGTGTCCGACTCTTTGCGACCCCATGAATCGCAGCACGCCAGGCCTCCCTGTCCATCACCATCTCCCGGAGTTCACTCAGACTCACGTCCATCGAGTCAGTGATGCCATCCAGCCATCTCATCCTCGGTCGTCCCCTTCTCCTCCTGCCCCCAATCCCTCCCAGCATCAGAGTCTTTTCCAATGAGTCAACTCTTTGCATCAGGTGGCCAAAGTACTGGAGTTTCAGCTTTAGCATGATTAGTATAAAAAATAACTTCATCTCTTCCATCCCCCCCCAAAATGCCATTCTCCAATGAAGAGTTTTTGAGGGAGAAACCTTTAAGAGCAAAGCAAAGGAAACTTCAAGTGACAAATGGCTTTTAAAAAAATGGGACTCATGAGCCTGTTTGCGGGGCAGGAGTAGAGACAGACGTGGGAGAACAGGTAGGAGCGAATAGCTGGGGGGGCGCTGCATGGCGCGGAGCTCAGCCCAGCGCTCTGGCAGCCAGGGGTGCGTGTTGGGGGGTGAGAGCAAGGCTCCCGAGGCAGGGGATGTGGTGTGCTCACGGGAGACTCGTGCTCTTGTACATCAGAAGCCGGTGCAACATTGTAGAGCAATTATCCTCCTATTAGAAATAAGTTTTTTAAGATGTAACTTATTTAGTAATAGCTGATTTTTAAGCTGTTCTTGGTTCTGAATTGCGAGGCTGGTCGTGCACTGGGACTTCCCTGCTGGCTCAGAGGGTGAGGCGTCTGCCTGCAGTGCGGGAGACCAGGGCTCAAGCCCTGGGAAGATCCCCTGGAGAAGGAAATGGCACCCCACTCCAGTACTGCTGCTTGGAAAATCCCATGGACAGAGGAGCCTGGTGGGCTGCTGTCTGTGGGGTCGCAAAGGGTCGGACACGCCTGAGCGCCATCGCTGGTGCACGTGTGAACAGCTGAGGTGGCGCTTACTGCTGAAGCCAGTTGCTTTAAGTGTGACTGGAGTATGTTCTTGGTCTGTACGGTTTTTCAAGATATCCCAGGTAAAGTGTGAGGATAAAAATGTTTTGATATCTTTCTGATAAAATGTAAATGTCATTTTACTATATTGAATGTCATTCAGTAAAGTAGTTAATACATCTTTCACTGAGTCGTATCATGAAATATCTATTTTATACTTAGCTCTCAAAAAATAATTTATATTTTCTTCCTCCTATTAATAAAGAATGAAATTTTATTCTTGCTGCCAGGCTGACTTATTTTTATCAATGTTGTAATTACAGTAAGTTATTAGTGATTTCTCCTTGTATTTGCTCCACACTCTCTCGTGTGAAAGAATGGAATCCACAGCCTATGTAAGTTTTCAGTCATAACAGAAGCATGTCATTGAGCTCTCNTTACATGTTCTGAACTCAGCTACACTATAGATACAGGTTCAGTTTGGTTCAGTTCAGTTCAGTCCAGTCACTCAGTCGTGTCCGACTCTTTGCGACCCCATGAATCGCAGCACGCCAGGCCTCCCTGTCCATCACCATCTCCCGGAGTTCACTCAGACTCACGTCCATCGAGTCAGTGATGCCATCCAGCCATCTCATCCTCGGTCGTCCCCTTCTCCTCCTGCCCCCAATCCCTCCCAGCATCAGAGTCTTTTCCAATGAGTCAACTCTTTGCATCAGGTGGCCAAAGTACTGGAGTTTCAGCTTTAGCATGATTAGTATAAAAAATAACTTCATCTCTTCCATCCCCCCCAAAATGCCATTCTCCAGTGAAGAGTTTTTGAGGGAGAAACCTTTAAGAGCAAAGCAAAGGAAACTTCAAGTGACAAATGGCTTTAAAAAAAATGGGACTCATGAGCCTGTTTGTGGGGCAGGAGTAGAGACAGACGTGGGAGAACAGGTAGGAGCGAATAGCTGGGGGGCGCTGCATGGCGCGGAGCTCAGCCCAGCGCTCTGGCAGCCAGGGGTGCGTGGGGGGGGGTGAGAGCAANCCAAAATGCCATTCTCCAATGAAGAGTTTTTGAGGGAGAAACCTTTAAGAGCAAAGCAAAGGAAACTTCAAGTGACAAATGGCTTTTAAAAAAATGGGACTCATGAGCCTGTTTGCGGGGCAGGAGTAGAGACAGACGTGGGAGAACAGGTAGGAGCGAATAGCTGGGGGGGCGCTGCATGGCGCGGAGCTCAGCCCAGCGCTCTGGCAGCCAGGGGTGCGTGTTGGGGGGTGAGAGCAAGGCTCCCGAGGCAGGGGATGTGGTGTGCTCACGGGAGACTCGTGCTCTTGTACATCAGAAGCCGGTGCAACATTGTAGAGCAATTATCTTCCTATTAGAAATAAGTTTTTTAAGATGTAACTTATTTAGTAATAGCTGATTTTTAAGCTGTTCTTGGTTCTGAATTGCGAGGCTGGTCGTGCACTGGGACTTCCCTGCTGGCTCAGAGGGTGAGGCGTCTGCCTGCAGTGCGGGAGACCAGGGCTCAAGCCCTGGGAAGATCCCCTGGAGAAGGAAATGGCACCCCACTCC
The DNA here is from genome assembly GCA_006410735.1 of Raphicerus campestris. Classification (NCBI taxonomy): domain Eukaryota; kingdom Metazoa; phylum Chordata; class Mammalia; order Artiodactyla; family Bovidae; genus Raphicerus; species Raphicerus campestris. The sequence goes on along the minus strand of SJYW01009625.1, from coordinate 181,582 downwards.
AGTACTGCTGCTTGGAAAATCCCATGGACAGAGGAGCCTGGTGGGCTGCTGTCTGTGGGGTCGCAAAGGGTCGGACACGCCTGAGCGCCATCGCTGGTGCACGTGTGAACAGCTGAGGTGGCGCTTACTGCTGAAGCCAGTTGCTTTAAGTGTGACTGGAGTATGTTCTTGGTCTGTACGGTTTTTCAAGATATCCCAGGTAAAGTGTGAGGATAAAAATGTTTTGATATCTTTCTGATAAAATGTAAATGTCATTTTACTATATTGAATGTCATTCAGTAAAGTAGTTAATACATCTTTCACTGAGTCGTATCATGAAATATCTATTTTATACTTAGCTCTCAAAAAATAATTTATATTTTCTTCCTCCTATTAATAAAGAATGAAATTTTATTCTTGCTGCCAGGCTGACTTATTTTTATCAATGTTGTAATTACAGTAAGTTATTAGTGATTTCTCCTTGTATTTGCTCCACACTCTCTCGTGTGAAAGAATGGAATCCACAGCCTATGTAAGTTTTCAGTCATAACAGAAGCATGTCATTGAGCTCTCCTGGAAACCTGGGGATTGGCTCAAGCCTGACTCCTACGTGACGCCCAATTTAGACCCTAGTTTTCTTTCCTGAATCTTAAGTCTGACTTGACTTTGCCCAAATCATGCGTATCTTCATTCATACATTTTGTCCTGGCCAACACTGCTTCGGCACTGATTTTTCCAGCATTGAGGAAATTTAACCTGCTTTAATATAATTTAGATTAAAAGTGCCATGGACCGTGTCAGGTGTTTAGGGATCACCTGAATGCTTGAGAACGTTTTTATTGTGAACCTGTTCTTTCTCTGTTCAGGTGGTTCTTTGTAAACTCTCTGTAATGTGTGTGTTCAGTAGAGACTCCATCCTTCCTTTTCATTCTGCGTTCTCTTTCTCCATGGATGGGGGGTGGTGGGTAGATACGTAAAGGAGAGAAAGAGAAGCGAGCGTCTCTGTCTCTGACGTGGCGTTTAAGAGACTCTGCTGTGTGCCTGTTACCAGTTAGTCGCTTTCCTGTCTGTATCCCGTAGAGCAGTGTGGATTCCTTACTGGTAAGGATGATACCTTCTTCATCAACAGAAATCCCTTGTGACTAAGGGTGGTGCTATCCATGTTTGAATGAACATATACTCAATCTTTTGTGAATGATAATTGTAACTCTATACAATATTTATATTGTCAAGTTAAGAGCAGGTCAAAAAAAGTATAAGATGGGAGTTGGAAAAATCTGGCAAATATTTTCTTGTGTAAACTTCCTGCCAATATATCTGTTACAGCTTCCATAGTTGTGGGATTCTCAATTCTGTTATAAAACTGACCCATTCTCCAGGCCTCTGACACGTTCCGTGGTTTGAAAGCTAAGTCGTTTTAATTGCTGTGTGATGCGCCCGTTATTGGAAGCTTTGTGGTCTAGAGCAATGATACAATACTGACGACTTCAAAAATGCTCTTGAATGTGGCATATCAAGAAGAGGGTCCTGGGTAGAAAACTATGCCAGTGTCTGAGGACACGGTTTCCAGCCGAGCTGGAATCGGCTGACCAGGTCAGGACTGACATTATAGAGATAAAGTGGAACGCTTCCCACAGGGCCTCCCTCAGGCAACCTGTTAATAGCTGAGGAAGTCCAGTCCTCCTGAAATGCTCAGATAAGCTTATAATAAAGGTCAGAGCAAACGGGATATCTCATTCCGAGTTTTGGGCAACATCTGAAGGACTGAGTTTCGAGCTTATGGGAAGTAAAAGCTCATCAGATGAAGGGTCTTCAGAGCAGTGGTGGAGAATTCACCAGTCCATGAATGGGTGTTGACTGCAGGCAGGCAGGGTTATTGATACTTGCCTTTTATAATTCCTGCTGCTTCAGGGATGTGTGACTGCATTTGTCTTAAGAGTCTGAAGGTCTTCATTGGAATGTCAGTAGTAAGGAGAATGCACGTACCCTCAAGTGTGGACTCTGGATTCTGTCTCACTATGGTCTCTCTTTTCTACATTTGATGTTGCACCATGATCATAGAATCAAAAGTGCTCTGGGGCAGCCCCAACCTAGATGCAGAGTCCTTAAGAAAATTGGAAGGACTTGCCTGACAACTGCTGCCTTGCCTTACTTCAGAATTCTTACCAAAACTTGGCCCTCCGATAGTCAAGCCTTTCACCTCACACACCCAAAGGGAATCGGAATTCTTTATGAGATACTTGGAATATGTGTGAGTCCATCACTTGTATTAGCTGCCAGGGAGGCTACTCTGTGGAAAAATACCTTTACCTGTATGCACGTAGGTTTTAAGGTCTTCAGGGATGGTTCTGTCAGTGGGAATTTTAAACCCAGCGACAGAGATATTTGAAAAGAGGATATGAGTCAAGGAATAGATGATAGTAGTTGAGAGACAGCAAGAACAAACAAAATGATAACTCAGTAAATTTACTTTACAGTTTAAAAATAGAAGAAAGTGGATTGGTGCCCATGGTGATGATTTTCTTAAAACTGGAGAATTAGTTTATCGGATAGAATTCACATATTACTTCACAATTCCTTGTGCTTCTCTGATGTTTTGTCATGGGGAGAATGTTGAAAACCCTTTCCTGTGTTAGATATATTTAAAATGTGTTCACCTAAGCCTGAGCCTACTAAGGAGGATGTGGAAAACACAGGAAGACGTGAATGGCAGTATGTTCCAGCATCTTCCCTTTAAAGCTTTAGTTTCTTACGACAGTTACAGGCCCTGCTCATTAAAGTTCTCCCTTTACAGCATATACTCAGGCCTCTGTGTCCATAGGCTCCACATTTGCAAAGTCAGCCAGCTTTGGATCGAAGATATTTGAGGAAAAAATTCCAGCAGTTTCCCAAAAGCAAAATTGAATTTGTCACAGCTATTTACACAACAGTTACATTGTATTAAGTATTATAATTAATTTAGGGATGAGTTAAGGTATATGGAAGGGTGTATATAGACTATATGCTAATACATTTTATATAAAGAACTTGAGCATCAGTGGATTCTGATATCCATGGAGGCCCTGGAACTAACCCTCCATGGATACAGCTATAGAGGGACAGCTATATACATATTATCATTCCTGTAGTAAGGAGTAGAAGAAGTCTCTAAAACCTAGGGTAGATTTATACATGTATGTGGTCCATGAGAAAGCGTTTTAATAACCTGGTGAAATGCTAATGGAGTCATAATCCTGCTGCCAGCTGACTGATAGTCTAGGGAAAATTGGTGTCCGTGGTGTGCTTTGTTAATGCCATCATGATGGGCTTCAGGGGTGGTGACCCAGCATATCAGGGGTGTAAAAGACCCGGGTTCTGTCTCTCCATCTGCTCTACTGTTCAATTCAGTTCAGTCGCTCAGTCGTGTCCGACTCTTTGCGACCCCATGAATCACAGCACACCAGGCCTCCCTGTCCATCACCAACTCCCGGANNCAGGAGGAGTGGGCTTGCAGGGAGATGTGGGCCGTGGCCCCCCTCTCACCCAGGAGGAGTGGGCTTGCAGGGAGATGTGGGCCGTGGCCCCTGTCTCATCCAGGAGGAGTGAGCTTGCAGGGAGGTGTGGGCTGTGGCCCCTGTCTCATCCAGGAGGAGTGAGCTTGCAGGGAGGTGTGGGCTGTGGCCCCTGTCTCACCAGGAGGAGTGGGCTTTCGGGGAGGCGTGGGCTGTGGCCCCTCTCTCATCCAGGAGGAGTGGGCTTGCAGGGAGGCATGGCCTGTGGCCCCCCTCTCATCCAGGAGGAGTGGGCTTGTGGGGAGGCGTGGGCTGTGGCCCCCCTCTCATCCAGGAGCAGTGGGCTTTCGGGGAGGCATGGGCTGCGGTCCCTGCCGGGCACTGGCACTCTCCAGTTAGGGGCGGCCTTGTCTTCTTTGTCCCCACCTTACAGCNCGTGGGCTGTGGCCCCCCTCTCATCCAGGAGCAGTGGGCTTTCGGGGAGGCATGGGCTGCGGTCCCTGCCGGGCACTGGCACTCTCCAGTTAGGGGCGGCCTTGTCTTCTTTGTCCCCACCTTACAGCAGCTCATCGCCGGACCGCATCATACACAGCTGAAAACACAGTCTAGCCCCTGTGAACCTCCTCTTGAGAATGCTTCTTAGGATACGTATTGCCCGTGTATTTTTACAGTTAGATCAAAAGTCCTGTCCTTCTATTAATAAGCTCTTTTAGGGACAAGACTCCTGTTTTATTCATATTTGCCAAATTCTCCAGGGTCTAATAGCTGGCCCTGTACACAGTAGTTGGTGCTCAGCAAATTCTAATCGAGGGAGCAGTTTGTTAGTAGAATTGTTACGTTCAGTTACTTCTTTGCCCATTTTAAAACGTGATGCCTTTTGGTTTTCTTGCAGAATGAGAAGACTTTGGGACATTCCATGAGTCATTCAAGCAACATTTCTAAGGTAGGGTGACTGAAATATGTTATTTTTATAGCTTGGGGTTTTCTATTCTTTTCTTTGATATTTATACCTGGCATGTGTTTTACAGTCTTTTCAAGACATAAAGATCTGAATACATTGCTTTAATTTGCTCTGGAACCAGGTCATATGTGAGGTAGTGAACAGTCATGCTTTTCTAGTGGGGCAGTTCCAAGCATGTGTTTGAGAGGAGTGAGTAATAGGAGAAAACCAGTAGAAATCATTTACTTTCAGGGGAAAGAATTCTCAGCTGTCAGAGAAGCTGTCGCCTCAATTAGGGATGCATTTGGGAGTAACAGAACCGCAGTTCTCCTGACTTAGATAGTCTTGGATTTATGTGGTTCTGATGACAAGGACCTGGCGTGCTGCGATTCGTGGGGTCGCAAAGAGTCAGATGCTCCTGAGCTGAGCTGAGCTGATGACAGGCTGTCTGGAGGCGGATGGCGCGTGGCTGATGTGCTGTTGCTCACAGGTGCTGCCGGGGACCCAAGCTCTTTCTGCTTCCTGGGTGCCGTCTTCCTTGGCACACTGTCATCTTCTTGTTTGACACCTTATGGTCTTGGGATGGGAGCTGGACCTTAGCTGACACGCAAGCTGTGTGGTCTGTCAGCTGAGAGTGACCCTTTTCAGCCAGAAGGGAAAAGCTTTCCCAGAAGCCCCACTCAGTTGCCTGACTTCTGCTTAGATCTTACTGGTGACAACTGGATCACAAGACCGCTGCCAGCTGCAACGTGGCTAGGAAAAGGAGGGCAGGGAGGGTGAGTCAGCCAGCCAATAGCGCCTGATCACCTGTGGGATAGTCAGCTGTCAGGAGTACCTCCGATGGTTGGGGTGACCCCAGAGCCTGCAGACAGTGTCTCCCATGCCAGTGAGCTTCTCACATGCCCTGCTCATCTCTCAGCCCAGACACAGGCTCTGACCCACCCCTTGTTCGTGCAGGTGTGTCTGTGAAGGTTCCTGGCAGAGGTGGGCCTTCTCCCCAAGTCTGTGTCAGGTCTGGGCAGCACGGCAAAACCCAGCGTGCTGCCTTGGGCCTTAAACGGTCACTGTATATGCTAACTGGTTTTTATTCAGATCACTCTGTATTATACTTTGGAATTAAAAGTAGAATATGTAGAAAATCCTGTAAGGCAGTAATCAGTCTGTCCTTAGGCATGCCTGTGATCCAGCCATGACATTCTGCCACTGAATTTTGCCTAAAAAGAAAACCCGTAGTGCTGAGAGTGCCTGAACAGTACTGACAGAGTGCTTCCTGGCTCACTGCTGACCTGTGTGTGTGTGTGTGAAGACGCTCAGTCCTGTCCGGCTCTTTGTGACCCCATGGACTGTAGCCCGCCAGGCTCCTCTGTCTGTGAGATTTTCCCGGCAAGAATACCAGAGTGGGTAGCGATTTCCTTCTCCAGGGGCTCTTCCGGATCCAGGGATCGAGCTCGCATCTCATTCTGTCTCCTGTATTAGCAAGCAGGCTCCTTGGTGCTGTGGCGCCTGGGAAGCCTTCCCCCAGGCCCGCGGGGGTGGCTTTACCGCCTCACACGAATGCCTTTCCGTGAGTCCTGTCTGCTGTTCCTGCCACCTTCCCCTCGCTTCGCTGCTCCTTCAGCCGGAGGTGCAGGGGCTGCTGCACTGTGCAGCGGTGCAGCGTTACTGTTGGAGCACAGCGGCCATTTTTGACCTATGACTCTTTGAAGGAGCTGTCCAACATGTTTCTCTATGCACAACTCTCCACCAGTGTCTGGAGGAGCATCGTGTGGGCTTGGCACAGACCTGGGGGGCGGGCGTTCTCGGTTACTCGGTGAGGGTTTAGGGTAAGGTGGACAGAGGTTTACCAGCCATGTGACTTTGAGTAAGGACACTCCTCTGAACTTTAATTTTTTGATGAGTAAAATTAGGATAATAATATGACCTTCAGGCTTGTTGTGAGTCTTAGCGATAATGTTTGCCAGAAGCCATGTGGCAGCTTCCTCAATGTAGTGAGTCAATAAATAAAGTGACTTTTGCTAAACTTGGTTGAACCCTGGAGACCTTCGATTGATTGGATCTGGACAGTCTTATTGTTATTTTGCTGCTGACTGAAGAGCTGCAGGCAGGCTTTGTTTTATTGCATTTCACTTTATTACACTTTTCAAACGTTGCATTTCTTATAAATTGAAGGTTTGTGGCAACCTTGCTTCGAGGCAGTAAGTCAGCACCATTTTTTCAGCAGCATTTGCTCACTTGTCTCTGTGTCACAGCTTGGTAATTCTCTAAATATTTCAAGCTTTTTCCTTACTATTATTGTATTTGTTGTGGTGATCTGTGATTGGTGATCTTTGATGTTACCACTGCGACTTGCCTAGAGCTCAGGTGATGGTTAGCATTTTTTAACAATAATGTATTTTTTAATTGAGGTATGGCCTCCCTGATAGCTCAGTTGGTAAAGAATCCGCCTGCAATGCAGGAGACCCCGGTGCAATTCCTAGGTCTGGAAGATCTGCTGGAGAAGGGATAGGCTACCCACCACTCCAGTGTTCTTGGGCTTCCCTTGTGGCTCACATGGTAAGCCGCCTGCAATGTGGGAGACCTGGGTTCGACTCCTGGGTTGGGAATATCTCCTGGAGAAGGGAAAGGCTACCCACTGCAGTGTACCTGCCTGGAGAATGCCATGGACTGTACAGTCTATGGGGTTGCAAAGAGTCGGACACCACTGAGCGACTTTGAGTCAGGATTTTAGTTGTAGTGTTACTTCAGAGTTAATGAAGAACTGTGAACGCCCACAGCTTTTTTCCGTAGTCCCGAAAGGAGATTTGGGCTTCTTGCACTTCCACACCAGAAATTCCTACACACTTCACTGGGATCAAAAGAAAACTTCAGGAGTGGGGAGTCTTGTTTGCGCACACAGCTAACTTCCCAGTGATCTCATCAGCACAAAATTTTGTTGCAAAAGCCTCCTTAAGTGTGTTTGGGATGAGCAAGTTAAATGGGGCTGAAGAACAGAGGGCAGGGTTGCTGTGAAACTTGTTTTTGAGAATGCAGTTCTTTCTTGTTCTGTTTATAAAACAAGCCTGTTATTTGAGGCTGCTTTTAGGCCAAGACATTTAAAGCTCTTGTCTTCAGTGTAGCAGACATGGTTGAGCGGACGCTTCCTGCCCCTGGACTAGGGGCACAAGGGGAGGTCCGTCTGTGGACAGGCTGTGCTGCCTGGGGCTCTGCCTTCGTCGAGAGGCGTTTCCTGCCGACGCAGCCTGTCCCCGGGCTTCAGGCTGGCGCCCGTGGCAGTCCGTCACGTGCAGTCTGCCTTACACTCCGGTTAACAAGCTTACAGAATGTTCTCGTTACGTCGCCTAGACTCTTATTCTGTCACGGCCACTGGCGCTGGTTCTGCCCTTTTGAACTAGAGCTCTGACAGGCGGTGGGATTTGGGAGGCTTTGTGTTGGAGAGAAGCAAGGGCGTGAGGTAGGTCTCTGTGTGGGAGTGATGGGCAGCTCTGACTGCTGGCCGTCGCTCCTGGGTCACTTGGAGCGTGAGCTGGTGGGGGAACGCGCCCAGGTTCTGACGTGGCCTTCGGGGGGACTCGGGGGTCACGGAGGTTGCTCCTGGGAGGCCTGCTGTGTAAGGGTGAGGTGACCTGACTTCCTGTCCAGGGGTGTTGTACCATCACTGCCCCCACCAGCAAGCTGTCTCATCGCCTGGCATGAGGAACCCTCACCTGTAAGGTGTCCAGGGAGGCCCAGTGCGGTGTTAGGAGTGTTACGCGAGTTCAGATTCTGTCTGCTCATAACCCTGTGCCAGACGGTATGCTTTGAGTGCTGAACTAAACAGAGGAGAGAGGAATAGCAGACGTCCATAAAATACCTTTCGGCAGAATCGTGAATGGGAAAGAAAGGGGGCTAAGGTATACAGTTATGAGGCTCCGGAGTTGGAAGGGCTGCCCAGGGAAGGTCTGGCTGAGGAGGGGATGCTTACAGCAGGACATAAAGGGTTGGAAGGAGCTGGCCAGGATGGGGCACACTGTAGCAGAACGCTGGCTTGTCGCCTCCTGGGGAGTCCGGAGCTTCAGGCAGAGCCTCGGCCACAGGACTGGTGGCTCCTGGTGCCCAGTTGCAGGCCCCTGTGGGCCCTGGGCTGTGTTGGCTGGGGCTGTCTGGTGACAACCACTATTGTTGCAGGCGTCCCGGGTGATGCTAGTAGTGAAGAACCCACCTGTCATGCGGGAGACAGAAGCGGGTTCGATCCCTGGGTCGGGAAGGTCCCCTGGAGGAGAGCATGGCAACCCACTCCAGTATTCTTGCCTGGAGAATCCCATGGACAGAGGAGCCTGGTGGGCTATGGTCCATGGGGTCACGCAGAGTCAGACTCGACTGAAGCAACTTAGCGTGCTGTTGTTGAATCGCTAAGTCGTGACTGACTCTTTGTGACCCCATAGACTAGCCCGCCAGTTTCCTCTGTCCACGGGGTTTCCCAGCCTCGAATACTGGAGTGGGTTGCCATGCCCTTCTCCAGGGGATCTTCCAGGCCCAGGGACTGAACCCGCGTCTTCTGCATGGGCGGGCAGATTCCTTACCACTGAGCCATTGGGAGGCCCGGAGGGTTGCCATGCTTCGACCAGAAACCCTTTAGCGGAGGACTGGGATTCCCTGAGGAGGCTAGAATTCACCCTGTTCAAATGAAAGTTTTTAAGGTACAAGGAATCAGCTGAGGCCAGGCTCACCGTGGGAGCTGTGCTTCCACGAGCCTCTGCTGACACCTCTCTGGGAGAGTTTTATGCAGGAAAGTGCAGCACCCAGACACGGCATTAGCTTACCCCGAGGGGAGCATTCTCATTCAACTCTGGAGACTGGATTTGGTCCAGGTGACACAATTTCTTGAACAAGTTCACGGCTAGCAGCGCTTCCCACAGGCAGATGGCAGCGGCAAGCTGGGCATTGCTCATGGAGCCTGGAGCACACGTGCCGCCTCCTCCCTGCAGCCAGGCGAGGTGACTGAGCCCCAGCAGTTTCCGAAGGCTGGTACCCAGCGGAGTATTTTAGAGCTCTGCTTAGTTTTATTCAAGTATCTCACGAATCATGTGCCTGCCTCTGGTTAATCACATAACCCCGGGGAGAAATCAGACTGGACATGTGAAATGAACACTTAAAACTACCGCTGTTCTGCTGTTCAGCAAGCAGATCCCAGAGCTCGAGACTCTCCTCCTAGAGCTCTTGAATACTTTCCTGTTGATGTTGCCATTAGACAGGAGTCAGGAGTAGCAGAATGTCACACGGCAGATGTACACACAGCCTTAGGGTGGCGACTCGCCGGCCACACACCTTGATCTGATTGTCAGGATCAGGCTCTCCTCTCTCTGAATACAGAGTTAGCCGGGGATAGACCGCTCCCTCAGACCTGTGGGATAAGTGTAAGGCAGACGTGCCGTTCTCAGTTGGTGCTGGAGAAAGCAGCTGTCTCAGAGACAGGGTACTCACTCCCTCCAGCAGAAGCAGGGAGAGTGATTGGCAGGGTCGCGGCCTCAAGGGGGGACGGCCTCTTCGTGTGCATCATGAAGACCGCGTGGCCTCGCTCTGGGCCCTGATGGTGCTCCGTGCTCAGTGGCTTGCTGGTTGGCTCTCCTTTCGCACATTGGCTGATCTGTTTCCTTTTTCCCTCCTGATTTGTTACCGTTGGGTTTTGGTCATAGTTGTAGCCCAGCAGCTTTGGGCTTTGCTCTGGACCCCTGGCAGAGCACGGGGCCAGGCCCAAGCTGCCTTCAGAACGGTGTGAAGACATGGTTTGCTCGTGTTGCCCCCCCTGTCTCACACGTGTGCAGCGGCGTTTCCAGAGTCTGAGTGGAAGACGGCGTCTCCTGCCTGCCGCTGACGGGGTGTGTGCTGGTGGCTTGTGTCGTGGGGACTTCTGATCTTTGGTTGCTGTGACCTGCGTGAACACACGCTCTGTGGCCTCACTGGCTTGGCTTTTTTTTCCTTTAGTGTGTAAAGTCACCCTGAGACCAACTAGTTTGAGAACCTCTGTTTTAGGTGTATTAATAGAGACGCGGTTGCCCCGGAGTGTCCTTGTTCTGTTTATTCAACAGGTGCTCACTAACACCTCCTGCGTGCAAGGCGCACGCATGACTGAGCAGCTGCAACTTCTGAATGAACATGTTGTTCTAGTGACATCTTTTTATAAACCTTGACGGTGCCAGGGAGGAAGTGAACAGGGTGCGGAGAGAGTGATTAACAGGGGTGAAAGGTCTTTTCTGCAGAGGACGCCGAGGAAGGGCCAGGCCTGCTGGGTGGGGTGGGGAGCACCCCAAGAGGAGGCAGGAGTGGGTGAGGTGCTAGGTGGTGGCCGGAGCTGAGTCGAAGAGCGTGAGGGAGGCGGGACCTGGGATGTTGAGGCAGCAGTGGGGTTTCAGGCAGGTCTCTGAATATTCTTTTAGATTTGGGGTCGGGGAGGGCATGTGCTTAAAGAGATTACTGATTGCATTTGTTACCTAACATGGTGGCTTTAGGGGAAGAGCCTTAGCATTAAGTTTGAGTTCATCTTCTTGTCTCTGAGTTCCTCTCAATTGCGTTTCCCAGGGCAAGGGTTTACCTGCCAGGTGCGCAGCCTGAGCAGAAACTCTTCTCATCGCAAGTGAGAGGCCGGCGGCAGCCTGCTGGAGTGGGGCATTTCACCCCAGAAGCACCTGAGCTCGCTGTGCAGGCCAGCAAGCAGCGGCTGGCGGGGCAGCGGAAGCCTGCTCAGTGGGGGCTTTCCGAGATCGGGGTGTCACAGTCCTGCATCTCTGATGTCGTAAGACCCTCGTAGCAGCCCTGTGGATTGTTGCCCTGATTTTTAAGTGATTAAATTCCTGTGCCGAGTGGTGTGCTCCTGGGAGGTGGCGTGCTTAGCCGGGGGGCCCCAGAACACACACGCTGAGGACTTTGGAGTCAAAAGCCACTGCTTTTGCTGCCACCTCAGAATTTCCTCCAAGAATATTTGGAAATAAAAATGTATTTCAGTTATATTTGAAAAGTTAAATATTTAAAAGAAGTCTGTAGTAGTAAAGGGTCCTTCTGAGTAGTAAATGACTCAGAAACCCAGCCCTTCTACCATGGTATTTCTGGTGAATTCAGTTCAGTTCAGTCACTCCATTGTGTCCAACTCTTTGCAGTCCCATGGACTGCAGCACGCAAGGCTTCCCTGTCCATCACCAACTCCTGGAGCTCACTCAAACTCGTCGGTGATGCCATCCAACCATCTCATCCTCTGTCATCCTCTTGTCCTCTCGCCTTTAATTTTTACCACTATAAGGGTTTTTTCAAATGAGTCAGTTCTTTGCATCAGGTGGCCAAAGTATTGGANACCTATGACTCTTTGAAGGAGCTGTCCAACATGTTTCTCTATGCACAACTCTCCACCAGTGTCTGGAGGAGCATCGTGTGGGCTTGGCACAGACCTGGGGGGCGGGCGTTCTCGGTTACTCGGTGAGGGTTTAGGGTAAGGTGGACAGAGGTTTACCAGCCATGTGACTTTGAGTAAGGACACTCCTCTGAACTTTAATTTTTTGATGAGTAAAATTAGGATAATAATATGACCTTCAGGCTTGTTGTGAGTCTTAGCGATAATGTTTGCCAGAAGCCATGTGGCAGCTTCCTCAATGTAGTGAGTCAATAAATAAAGTGACTTTTGCTAAACTTGGTTGAACCCTGGAGACCTTCGATTGATTGGATCTGGACAGTCTTATTGTTATTTTGCTGCTGACTGAAGAGCTGCAGGCAGGCTTTGTTTTATTGCATTTCACTTTATTACACTTTTCAAACGTTGCATTTCTTATAAATTGAAGGTTTGTGGCAACCTTGCTTCGAGGCAGTAAGTCAGCACCATTTTTTCAGCAGCATTTGCTCACTTGTCTCTGTGTCACAGCTTGGTAATTCTCTAAATATTTCAAGCTTTTTCCTTACTATTATTGTATTTGTTGTGGTGATCTGTGATTGGTGATCTTTGATGTTACCACTGCGACTTGCCTAGAGCTCAGGTGATGGTTAGCATTTTTTAACAATAATGTATTTTTTAATTGAGGTATGGCCTCCCTGATAGCTCAGTTGGTAAAGAATTCGCCTGCAATGCAGGAGACCCCGGTGCAATTCCTAGGTCTGGAAGATCTGCTGGAGAAGGGATAGGCTACCCACCACTCCAGTGTTCTTGGGCTTCCCTTGTGGCTCACATGGTAAGCCGCCTGCAATGTGGGAGACCTGGGTTCGACTCCTGGGTTGGGAATATCTCCTGGAGAAGGGAAAGGCTACCCACTGCAGTGTACCTGCCTGGAGAATGCCATGGACTGTACAGTCTATGGGGTTGCAAAGAGTCGGACACCACTGAGCGACTTTGAGTCAGGATTTTAGTTGTAGTGTTACTTCAGAGTTAATGAAGAACTGTGAACGCCCACAGCTTTTTTCCGTAGTCCCGAAAGGAGATTTGGGCTTCTTGCACTTCCACACCAGAAATTCCTACACACTTCACTGGGATCAAAAGAAAACTTCAGGAGTGGGGAGTCTTGTTTGCGCACACAGCTAACTTCCCAGTGATCTCATCAGCACGAAATTTTGTTGCAAAAGCCTCCTTAAGTGTGTTTGGGATGAGCAAGTTAAATGGGGCTGAAGAACAGAGGGCAGGGTTGCTGTGAAACTTGTTTTTGAGAATGCAGTTCTTTCTTGTTCTGTTTATAAAACAAGCCTGTTATTTGAGGCTGCTTTTAGGCCAAGACATTTAAAGCGCTTGTCTTCAGTGTAGCAGACATGGTTGAGCGGACGCTTCCTGCCCCTGGACTAGGGGCACAAGGGGAGGTCCGTCTGTGGACAGGCTGTGCTGCCTGGGGCTCTGCCTTCGTCGAGAGGCGTTTCCTGCCGACGCAGCCTGTCCCGGGCTTCAGGCTGGCGCCCGTGGCAGTCCGTCACGTGCAGTCTGCCTTACACTCCGGTTAGCAAGCTTACAGAATGTTCTTCGTTACGTCGCCTAGACTCTTACTCTGTCACCGCCACTGGCGCTGGTTCTGCCCTTTTGAACTAGAGCTCTGACAGGCAGTGGGATTTGGGAGGCTTTGTGTTGGAGAGAAGCAAGGGCGTGAGGTAGGTCTCTGTGTGGGAGTGATGGGCAGCTCTGACTGCTGGCCGTCGCTCCTGGGTCACTTGGAGCGTGAGCTGGTGGGGGAACGCGCCCAGGTTCTGACGTGGCCTTCGGGGGGACTCGGGGGTCACGGAGGTTGCTCCTGGGAGGCCTGCTGTGTAAGGGTGAGGTGACCTGACTTCCTGTCCAGGGGTGTTGTACCATCACTGCCCCCACCAGCAAGCTGTCTCATCACCTGGCATAAGGAACCCTCATCTGTAAGGTGTCCAGGGAGGCCCGGTGCGGTGTTAGGAGTGTTACGCGAGTTCAGATTCTGTCTGCTCATAACCCTGTGCCAGACGGTATGCTTTGAGTGCTGAACTAAACAGAGGAGAGAGGAATAGCAGACGTCCATAAAATACCTTTCGGCAGAATCGTGAATGGGAAAGAAAGGGGGCTAAGGTACACAGTTATGAGGCTCCGGAGTTGGAAGGGCTGCCCAGGGAAGGTCTGGCTGAGGAGGGGATGCTTACAGCAGGACATAAAGGGTTGGAAGGAGCTGGCCAGGATGGGGCACACTGTAGCAGAACGCTGGCTTGTCGCCTCCTGGGGAGTCCGGAGCTTCAGGCAGAGCCTCGGCCACAGGACTGGTGGCTCCTGGTGCCCAGTTGCAGGCCCCTGTGGGCCCTGGGCTGTGTTGGCTGGGGCTGTCTGGTGACAACCACTATTGTTGCAGGCGTCCCGGGTGATGCTAGTAGTGAAGAACCCACCTGTCATGCGGGAGACAGAAGCGGGTTCGATCCCTGGGTCGGGAAGGTCCCCTGGAGGAGAGCATGGCAACCCACTCCAGTATTCTTGCCTGGAGAATCCCATGGACAGAGGAGCCTGGTGGGCTATGGTCCATGGGGTCACGCAGAGTCAGACTCGACTGAAGCAACTTAGCGTGCTGTTGTTGAATCGCTAAGTCGTGACTGACTCTTTGTGACCCCATAGACTGTAGCTCGCCAGTTTCCTCTGTCCACGGGGTTTCCCAGCCTCGAATACTGGAGTGGGTTGCCATGCCCTTCTCCAGGGGATCTTCCAGGCCCAGGGACTGAACCCGCGTCTTCTGCATGGGCGGGCAGATTCCTTACCACTGAGCCATTGGGAGGCCCGGAGGGTTGCCATGCTTCGACCAGAAACCCTTTAGCGGAGGACTGGGATTCCCTGAGGAGGCTAGAATTCACCCTGTCCAAATGAAAGTTTTTAAGGTACAAGGAATCAGCTGAGGCCAGGCTCACCGTGGGAGCTGTGCTTCCACGAGCCTCTGCTGACACCTCTCTGGGAGAGTTTTATGCAGGAAAGTGCAGCACCCAGACACGGCATTAGCTTACCCCGAGGGGAGCATTCTCATTCAACTCTGGAGACTGGATTTGGTCCAGGTGACACAATTTCTTGAACAAGTTCACGGCTAGCAGCGCTTCCCACAGGCAGATGGCAGCGGCAAGCTGGGCATTGCTCATGGAGCCTGGAGCACACGTGCCGCCTCCTCCCTGCAGCCAGGCGAGGTGACTGAGCCCCAGCAGTTTCCGAAGGCTGGTACCCAGCGGAGTATTTTAGAGCTCTGCTTAGTTTTATTCAAGTATCTCACGAATCATGTGCCTGCCTCTGGTTAATCACATAACCCCGGGGAGAAATCAGACTGGACATGTGAAATGAACACTTAAAACTACCGCTGTTCTGCTGTTCAGCAAGCAGATCCCAGAGCTCGAGACTCTCCTCCTAGAGCTCTTGAATACTTTCCTGTTGATGTTGCCATTAGACAGGAGTCAGGAGTAGCAGAATGTCACACGGCAGATGTACACACAGCCTTAGGGTGGCGACTCGCCGGCCACACGCCTTGATCTGATTGTCAGGATCAAGCTCTCCTCTCTCTGAATACAGAGTTAGCCGGGGATAGACCGCTCCCTCAGACCTGTGGGATAAGTGTAAGGCAGACGTGCCGTTCTCAGTTGGTGCTGGAGAAAGCAGCTGTCTCAGAGACAGGGTACTCACTCCCTCCAGCAGAAGCAGGGAGAGTGATTGGCAGGGTCGCGGCCTCAAGGGGGGACGGCCTCTTCGTGTGCATCATGAAGACCGCGTGGCCTCGCTCTGGGCCCTGATGGTGCTCCGTGCTCAGTGGCTTGCTGGTTGGCTCTCCTTTCGCACATTGGCTGATCTGTTTCCTTTTTCCCTCCTGATTTGTTACCGTTGGGTTTTGGTCATAGCTGTAGCCCAGCAGCTTTGGGCTTTGCTCTGGACCCCTGGCAGAGTACGGGGCCAGGCCCAAGCTGCCTTCAGAACGGTGTGAAGACATGGTTTGCTCGTGTTGCCCCCCCTGTCTCACACGTGTGCAGTGGCGTTTCCAGAGTCTGAGTGGAAGACGGCGTCTCCTGCCTGCCGCTGACGGGGTGTGTGCTGGTGGCTTGTGTCGTGGGGACTTCTGATCTTTGGTTGCTGTGACCTGCGTGAACACACGCTCTGTGGCCTCACTGGCTTGGCTTTTTTTTCCTTTAGTGTGTAAAGTCACCCTGAGACCAACTAGTTTGAGAACCTCTGTTTTAGGTGTATTAATAGAGACGCGGTTGCCCCGGAGTGTCCTTGTTCTGTTTATTCAACAGGTGCTCACTAACACCTCCTGCGTGCAAGGCGCACGCATGACTGAGCAGCTGCAACTTCTGAATGAACATGTTGTTCTAGTGACATCTTTTTATAAACCTTGACGGTGCCAGGGAGGAAGTGAACAGGGTGCGGAGAGAGTGATTAACAGGGGTGAAAGGTCTTTTCTGCAGAGGACGCCGAGGAAGGGCCAGGCCTGCTGGGTGGGGTGGGGAGCACCCCAAGAGGAGGCAGGAGTGGGTGAGGTGCTAGGTGGTGGCCGGAGCTGAGTCGCAGAGCGTGACGGAGGCGGGACCTGGGATGTTGAGGCGACAGTGGGGTTTCAGGCAGGTCTCTGAATATTCTTTTAGATTTGGGGTCGGGGAGGGCATGTGCTTAAAGAGATTACTGATTGCATTTGTTACCTAACATGGTGGCTTTAGGGGAAGAGCCTTAGCATTAAGTTTGAGTTCATCTTCTTGTCTCTGAGTTCCTCTCAATTGCGTTTCCCAGGGCAAGGGTTTACCTGCCAGGTGCGCAGCCTGAGCAGAAACTCTTCTCATCGCAAGTGAGAGGCCGGCGGCAGCCTGCTGGAGTGGGGCATTTCACCCCAGAAGCACCTGAGCTCGCTGTGCAGGCCAGCAAGCAGCGGCTGGCGGGGCAGCGGAAGCCTGCTCAGTGGGGGCTTTCCGAGATCGGGGTGTCACAG
>SJYW01009625.1:150907-162763 GCA_006410735.1 Raphicerus campestris | reverse complement strand
ACACGCTCTGTGGCCTCACTGGCTTGGCTTTTTTTTCCTTTAGTGTGTAAAGTCACCCTGAGACCAACTAGTTTGAGAACCTCTGTTTTAGGTGTGTTAATAGAGAGGCGGTTGCCCCGGAGTGTCCTTGTTCTGTTTATTCAACAGGTGCTCACTAACACCTCCTGCGTGCAAGGCGCACACATGACTGAGCAGCCGCAGCTTCTGAATGAACATGTTGTTCTAGTGACATCTTTTTATAAACCTTGACGGTGCCAGGGAGGAAGTGAACAGGGTGCGGAGAGAGTGATTAACAGGGGTGAAAGGTCTTTTCTGCAGAGGACGCCGAGGAAGGGCCAGGCCTGCTGGGTGGGGTGGGGAGCACCCCAAGAGGAGGCAGGAGTGGGTGAGGTGCTAGGTGGTGGCCGGAGCTGAGTCGAAGAGCGTGAGGGAGGCGGGACCTGGGATGTTGAGGCGGCAGTGGGGTTTCAGGCAGGTCTCTGAATATTCTTTTAGATTTGGGGTCGGGGAGGGCATGTGCTTAAAGAGATTACTGATTGCATTTGTTACCTAACATGGTGGCTTTAGGGGAAGAGCCTTAGCATTAAGTTTGAGTTCATCTTCTTGTCTCTGAGTTCCTCTCAATTGCGTTTCCCAGGGCAAGGGTTTACCTGCCAGGTGCGCAGCCTGAGCAGAAACTCTTCTCATCGCAAGTGAGAGGCCGGCGGCAGCCTGCTGGAGTGGGGCATTTCACCCCAGAAGCACCTGAGCTCGCTGTGCAGGCCAGCAAGCAGCGGCTGGCGGGGCAGCGGAAGCCTGCTCAGTGGGGGCTTTCCGAGATCGGGGTGTCACAGTCCTGCATCTCTGATGTCGTAAGACCCTCGTAGCAGCCCTGTGGATTGTTGCCCTGATTTTTAAGTGATTAAATTCCTGTGCCGAGTGGTGTGCTCCTGGGAGGTGGCGTGCTTAGCCGGGGGGCCCCAGAACACACACGCTGAGGACTTTGGAGTCAAAAGCCACTGCTTTTGCTGCCACCTCAGAATTTCCTCCAAGAATATTTGGAAATAAAAATGTATTTCAGTTATATTTGAAAAGTTAAATATTTAAAAGAAGTCTGTAGTAGTAAAGGGTCCTTCTGAGTAGTAAATGACTCAGAAACCCAGCCCTTCTACCATGGTATTTCTGGTGAATTCAGTTCAGTTCAGTCACTCCATTGTGTCCAACTCTTTGCAGTCCCATGGACTGCAGCACGCAAGGCTTCCCTGTCCATCACCAACTCCTGGAGCTCACTCAAACTCGTCGGTGATGCCATCCAACCATCTCATCCTCTGTCATCCTCTTGTCCTCTCGCCTTTAATTTTTACCACTATAAGGGTTTTTTCAAATGAGTCAGTTCTTTGCATCAGGTGGCCAAAGTATTGGAATTTCAGCATCAGTCCTTCCAATGAATATTCAGGACTGATTTCCTTTAGGATGGATTGGTTGGCTCTCCTTGCAGTCCAAGGGACTGTCAAGAGTCTTCTCCAACACCACAGTTCAAAAGCACCGATTCTTTGGTGCTCAGCTTTCTTTATAGTCCAACTCTCACATCCATACATGACTCCTGGATTAGACAGAGCTTTGCTGGCAAAGTAATGCCTCTGCTTTTTAATATGTTGTCTAGGTTGGTCATAGGTTTCTTCCAAGGAGTAAGCCTCTTTTAATTTCATGGCTGCAGTCACCATCTGCAGTGATTTTGGAGCCCCAAAAAATAANCCCTTGGGCCCTCAGCTGTCAGAGAAGCCTCGGCTGGCCTGCCTTGCCAAGCTGCTTCTGGGAGCTGAAATGAGAGAAGCAGGGTCCAGGCTCTGTGGGGCCTCTCAGGGTCCCCTCTGCATGAACTAGGTAGGTGTCTGGAGGTCCAGTGGTCCGGGGAGCCGAGCCAGGCTCCACTTTGGTTCCCTTGTCCAGCTTCCACCCTGTCACTCATGACACACAAAGCCAGGGCCTTGGCCGAGGGGAGCTGGCCTCACTGTGTTGCCTGGCACACTGTGGGGGACCGGGGGGAGATGGGAAAAAGACAGCGTAGGTCGTTGTCCGTTACCCTCATTCTCCTGCTTTTCTGTTGTTAAATGCCCTGTTACGGAACAGAGATGAGAGCAGACGGCAGCTCTGGTGGGGTGATTTTTTGAATTCATTTTTTAATTGAAGGGTGATTGCTTTAGAGGATTCCGCTGGCTCCTCCCAAACCTCAGCATGAGTCGGCCGTTGGTGCAGCTCGCCCCTCCCTCCTGAGCCTCCCTCTGGTGGGGGTGAGTTTCTGGATTGGCTGCTCCATAGCAACAGACGCAACGACGTCCCTCCTGATTTTTCCTGCAAAACTTTTCTGGTCCATAAAAGCTAGTCAGCTGAGAGCCCTGGCCCTGGGCTCCCCCCACAGACACAGTGAGTGTCCTGAAGGAGGTGTCTTCTGAAGGAAGCGTAGGAACTCTGTGGGCAAAGGAGAGAGAAAAATAGCTTTTCTCCACACGGATGGGGGCAGCTTTTGCCTAGATGGGATCACAAAGATTAGGGCTTTTTAGTGTAGGGGGGGACGTGAGCTGCTTGGGGTGATTGGAACATAGCATGCCGGAGACCTGTTTTGAGCAAATTCCTTTATTTTTATGACAACCGGTTCTTAATTCATTCAATAAGAATTTACCTGGATACGTACTGTATGCAAGAGATTGGACTAGGCATAAACGGACCAGAAGGTCATCTCCCCATTTCATGCAGGAGACTGGACTGGGCATAAACGGACCAGAAGGTCATCTCCCCATTTCATGCAGGAGACTGGACTGGGCATAAACGGACCAGAAGGTCATCTCCCCATTTCTCAGCAAGAACGCCCAGGAGCCGCGTTGCCCTTCTGGGCTGCCTACCGTGAAGCGCTGCGCTGGGCGTAAGGGCGGGGAGGGGCACAGTCCTGTTCTGTGTAGGGAAGGTCCCTGCAGTCTTCACACACACTGATCAAAGCACGGCATTTGCTAAAGACTGAGGGACAAACAGGAAAATGCCCCAAAGCTGAGCCACACTGTGGTCTAATCTGGGGAGTGTCTGGTTTGAAGCCAGGAGCCTGGGTCCCGCAGGTCACTTCCCAGGAATCTGAAGGCCCACCCCCTGGCGGCCCCAGGAGCCTGCGAGCCAGGCAGGCCGCAGTGTGGGGGCCGAGCCCGGCCTCGAGCAGCTGGGCGCCCTGCAGTGAGGCGGGCTCGGGCGGCCACTCAGATGGCCACGCTATTGGGAATCCGGTCTGGCGACAAGTAGTAATAAGGCAGCTTCTTGTTCTTGTTGCGCTCGGCAATCACGCTGACGATGGCGTCGAGGTTCTTACGGAACCGGGCCATGGCCTCCTTTACGGGCTTCTCGATGAAATGTTCCTCTGGGTACATGCCCAGGAACAGCTGAGACCCAGACAGACAGACAGGTTAGCCTGTGATGAGGTGACGGAAGCCGACAGGGTGCACCCCGCCCCTAGAGCCAGCCTTTGGGAGTCAAGGCCTGGGCTCCTCACTGCTCCCCGCGTCTCCACTCCCTGCAGCCTGCCGAGAGCGCCCGAGTATGCACTTGGGCTGGGCCTCACATCAATGCCCCGCTGCAGGGAGGCTATAAGGACTGGCAGTGGCTCAGTAGATGTGGAGGCTGGGGTGGTCCCAGCTGTGGGGGGCACGTGGCCCAGTCCCCAGGTGCACTCCCGCCTGGTGTCGGGGCCTCGGGGGCACAGGGCCAGTCTGACCTCTGCAGCCCAGGTTGGCCACAGCCAGGCTCTGCTGGGCTGCTGTGCCCATTTGCACATTCACACAAATGTCTTCAAGTTGAAACTGGGTGTATCTTTTAGAGACGAAATCTGAGAATGTTAGAATTGAAAAGTCTCACAGCCAGGGCTGGGCAGGGTGGGAGAAGGGCTCTGCACTGCTGACGGGATGGTGGGCTCAGTTTGTGGAGAGCCATTCAGTCCCAACATTCTTTGACCAAGACCTTCCTCTACAAGGAATGTGCTGGTTCTGTTGGGCACACGTGCTGAGACCTGCATGTGAAGATGCTAGGGAGCAACACAGAGGCCCTGGAGCAGCACGCTGCCAACAGATGCTGGCGGGTCTGCACCCAGTTCAACCGACCAGCCATTCTCAGCAGCACTGAGCTGACGCCGGGGAGTGGCGTCTGAGAGCCGGCTCGGGGCCTTTGGAATTAGGTCCAACAGGTTGTATGAGTATGTCTCAAAAGATACCCAGGAAACCCAGCCCTCACCTGTGGGGTGTCAGGGAGAAGCCCACATGGAAGAGCTTTGCCAACAGTGGGGACGGGTGGGGTGAGCCCTTGTGGGCGCGTCACAGTGGAGTGGGGTGCCCTGCCCTCCTGCCCCACCCAGGCTCTGGCCTGAGGACCTCACAGGTCCCTCCAGCCTTGCAAATCAGGGCTCCTGGCCAGCAGGGGTCCAGCCTGAGCCCGGGATCACGAAGCCCTGGGGCTGAGGAAGGGGTAAAACCGGCCTCACCTCATTGTCCTGGAACTGGCTCAGCGCCCACACTGCGCCCAGATGCCAGCAGGAGCGGCCGCGGTCGGGCAGTGTGTCCACGATCTGCTCGATGGTGACCACGCCCTTGGCCGTTGGGGGCGGGGCCCGCATGGTCGGGGGGGCGTTGGGGATCCAGGAGCACCAGTCATACTGTGGGGACAGCCGCCAAGCCGGCTAGGTGGCCCCGTACCCACCTTTGCCGCCCGTGCCACCTCCCCGAGCCCCTCCTCCAACTCCAGCAGGGCCAGGGAAGCCTCATGCCTCACACTGGCATCCAGGGCTTAGCACAGAACCCAACTCCACTGGCCCCTGAGAACACCAGACTCCTGGCCCCTCCGCCCCTCCACCCCTGCTCCTGTGGAGGAGGTGGGGCGGCCCACCCAGGGCCCTCAAGCAGCCGAGCTGGCCTGGCCATCTCCCGCTCAGAGGGCTTGCCCTGTCCTTGCCCACCTGGCCGAAGTTCACCGCCGCGTGCTGGGCTGAGGCCGTGAAGATCACCACGGTCAGGTACTCACACAGCTTCTCCTTGGTCTTGATGGACTTGGGGAAGCCTGAAGGAGAGCCCTGGGCTGGCTGAGGCCCGGCCCCAGGGAGGGCCGCTCGGCCAGCAGACACCCCCTCCCACCCACACAGGCCCCTGGGTGCCCACACATCAGGGCTGGGGGCCCCGGCATGAGCACGACAGCCCGGGGCTCCAGTCGCTTCTCGTCCCTCTCCTGGCTCTGGGAAGCCCTGAGATGCCCCATGGCGCACACTGAAGGGCAGGGCCCCCGGGAGCTGTGGGCTCAGCAGCAGCTGCTAAGTGGAAGGCCAATGGCCAGCAGCCCCTAGAGCGGTTCAGTGGTGCAGGGGAGCTGGGAGAGGCCGCTGGGTGGACAGAGTCCCCACCTGAGGCCTTCTTGCCCCGCATGCCGTACATATAAACGTCCTTCACGAAGTCCTGCAGCTCCTGGTCCGCCTCCACCACCTGGTCACTCTCGTAGTAGATGTCTACCACCTCGGCCACAAACCTGGCTCAGGGGGAGAGGCCCAGCCAAGAGCGGGTGACCAGCCAGGGTCTGCAGAACTGGCCCCTTGCCCCATCCGTGACCCCATCACTTCTTGATGTCTGGGTTTAGGTCACACTCTCCCCAACCCCCGTCCAGTCTGGCACAGCCCCGTTCCCCCATCGTTGCCCTGACAACGGAGCCAGGCCTCCTGGCCCACTGAGTCAGCGGCCCAGCACCCCGTCATGACCGTCAGAGCCCCGCCTGCTCCTCCTGCAGCCCCTCAGCTCCCACCGCCCAGAGCTGGCCCCCAGCCCTGGAGCTCACGTCTTGATGGCCTCCCACACCAGGAGCCCGTCGTCCCGGTAGAAGTAGTAGGGGATGTCTTCCACGTTGTCCATGCCCCGGGCCTTGATGGCCTCAGGGAAGCACAGGGAAGTGTAGGTCAGGTCCTGCATGGCCCGCTGTACCATCTGCACGTGCCCGCCGCCCCCGGTGGCGTTGGCCTTGAGCGGAGGGGAGGGAGTGCTGTGAGCCAAGGCCAGTTCCTCCAGCACCGAAGCTCAGCTTGAGGAACTGAAAGGGCAGGGAGATGTCCTGGCCCACCAGAGCAAGCCCACGTCCAGTGAGGTGGAGCAGGAGGGACATTTAACTCAGAGCATGCCCAGAGCAAACCCAGGAGGAGGTTATGGGGAAGAGGCTCGTCCTGACCCAAATATGAGGGGCTGAGATGCAGGAGGGAGGGGTGAGCCCCCACCCGAGTGGTGCAGTGAGGACGGCAGGCAGAGAGCAATCCAGGCCAGAGCAGCCCCTGGGCCAGGTCTGCCTTCGTGCTGAGCACAGGCTGCCCACGGCCGAGCATTACTTCCAGGGACCTGATCTCTGAGCATCAGGCAGGGCACACACTGGGCCCCAGGACACACACCACTCTGCTGAGGGCCTCTGGGGTGCCTAGTGAGGGCTGCTGGTCGTCATCCCAGCTGCAGAGATGCCGGTACACGTGCTTGCAGGCAGGCATACACGTGGCTGAGTGCTCAGGGCACAGAATCTTCCAGGGAGAACTCGGGGGCTGGGGCCAGACACTGGTCCACGGTGGGCGTTTGACCCGAGCAGGACCAGTGCTCCCCGGTACTTTCCGTTTGCATGGAAGATGATGTCGTGTGTCGGATCGGAAGCTTGGAGCTCACTGTGATGTACCCCCCACCCCACAACTGGGGGAAGCCTGTTTGCAGAGCCCGTCTCGGAGAGTGACGCCCACACAGTTAAAAGAGAGGCAGAGTGCCAGCCGACGGGCATGTGCCCTGGGGACACCGAGTCCCGGGCCCCTGGTACGAGGCAGCCTAGAGGGCAGGGGCGCGTGGGGGCTTCGGGCCCAGCACCAGGTGCTGAGGTGGAGGCCACCGGCCAGCGTCGGCCACAGGAACTTGGAGCGAGGAGCTGAAGCGCCTGAACCTGTCCAGGTGTGTGAGATGACACAGTCCCATGCCAGCTGTAGCTGGCCTGAGATGAGTTTTGTCATTTTCCGCCTTGGGATGGTCTGGCTGGCTTACTAACTGGAGGTGGGAAAGGAGCAAGGTTGGGGGTAAGGCTGTGGGAGGGTCCAGGCTCAGTAAGCCTCCAGAGGGATCACAGCAAGGGGTACTGCCTGAGAGGGCATGATGGGTGGGTGGGGATCCAAGGCCCCACTGAAGGGAAGAGTGGCCTGGGCGTACCCATGGCCTGGAAGGGAGGAAGGGTGGGAGGCTGTGCTTGGAGTGGGTGGGGAGATACAGGAACCTAGTTTGGGCCTCGGGGCAGGCAGGCANCATTTCTCAGCAAGAACGCCCAGGAGCCGCGTTGCCCTTCTGGGCTGCCTACCGTGAAGCGCTGCGCTGGGCGTAAGGGCGGGGAGGGGCACAGTCCTGTTCTGTGTAGGGAAGGTCCCTGCAGTCTTCACACACACTGATCAAAGCACGGCATTTGCTAAAGACTGAGGGACAAACAGGAAAATGCCCCAAAGCTGAGCCACACTGTGGTCTAATCTGGGGAGTGTCTGGTTTGAAGCCAGGAGCCTGGGTCCCGCAGGTCACTTCCCAGGAATCTGAAGGCCCACCCCCTGGCGGCCCCAGGAGCCTGCGAGCCAGGCAGGCCGCAGTGTGGGGGCCGAGCCCGGCCTCGAGCAGCTGGGCGCCCTGCAGTGAGGCGGGCTCGGGCGGCCACTCAGATGGCCACGCTATTGGGAATCCGGTCTGGCGACAAGTAGTAATAAGGCAGCTTCTTGTTCTTGTTGCGCTCGGCAATCACGCTGACGATGGCGTCGAGGTTCTTACGGAACCGGGCCATGGCCTCCTTTACGGGCTTCTCGATGAAATGTTCCTCTGGGTACATGCCCAGGAACAGCTGAGACCCAGACAGACAGACAGGTTAGCCTGTGATGCGGTGACGGAAGCCGACAGGGTGCACCCCGCCCCTAGAGCCAGCCTTTGGGAGTCAAGGCCTGGGCTCCTCACTGCTCCCCGCGTCTCCACTCCCTGCAGCCTGCCGAGAGCGCCCGAGTATGCACTTGGGCTGGGCCTCACATCAATGCCCCGCTGCAGGGAGGCTATAAGGACTGGCAGTGGCTCAGTAGATGTGGAGGCTGGGGTGGTCCCAGCTGTGGGGGGCACGTGGCCCAGTCCCCAGGTGCACTCCCGCCTGGTGTCGGGGCCTCGGGGGCACAGGGCCAGTCTGACCTCTGCAGCCCAGGTTGGCCACAGCCAGGCTCTGCTGGGCTGCTGTGCCCATTTGCACATTCACACAAATGTCTTCAAGTTGAAACTGGGTGTATCTTTTAGAGACGAAATCTGAGAATGTTAGAATTGAAAAGTCTCACAGCCAGGGCTGGGCAGGGTGGGAGAAGGGCTCTGCACTGCTGACGGGATGGTGGGCTCAGTTTGTGGAGAGCCATTCAGTCCCAACATTCTTTGACCAAGACCTTCCTCTACAAGGAATGTGCTGGTTCTGTTGGGCACACGTGCTGAGACCTGCATGTGAAGATGCTAGGGAGCAACACAGAGGCCCTGGAGCAGCACGCTGCCAACAGATGCTGGCGGGTCTGCACCCAGTTCAACCGACCAGCCATTCTCAGCAGCACTGAGCTGACGCCGGGGAGTGGCGTCTGAGAGCCGGCTCGGGGCCTTTGGAATTAGGTCCAACAGGTTGTATGAGTATGTCTCAAAAGATACCCAGGAAACCCAGCCCTCACCTGTGGGGTGTCAGGGAGAAGCCCACATGGAAGAGCTTTGCCAACAGTGGGGACGGGTGGGGTGAGCCCTTGTGGGCGCGTCACAGTGGAGTGGGGCGCCCTGCCCTCCTGCCCCACCCAGGCTCTGGCCTGAGGACCTCACAGGTCCCTCCAGCCTTGCAAATCAGGGCTCCTGGCCAGCAGGGGTCCAGCCTGAGCCCGGGATCACGAAGCCCTGGGGCTGAGGAAGGGGTAAAACCGGCCTCACCTCATTGTCCTGGAACTGGCTCAGCGCCCACACTGCGCCCAGATGCCAGCAGGAGCGGCCACGGTCGGGCAGTGTGTCCACGATCTGCTCGATGGTGACCACGCCCTTGGCTGTTGGGGGCGGGGCCCGCATGGTCGGGGGGGCGTTGGGGATCCAGGAGCACCAGTCATACTGTGGGGACAGCCGCCAAGCCGGCTAGGTGCCCCCATACCCACCTTTGCCGCCCGTGCCACCTCCCGGAGCCCCTCCTCCAACTCCAGCAGGGCCAGGGAAGCCTCCTCCCTCACACTGGCATCCAGGGCTTAGCACAGAACCCAACTCCACTGGCTCCTGAGAACACCAGACTCCTGGCCCCTCCGCCCCTCCACCCCTGCTCCTGTGGAGGAGGTGGGCGGCCCACCCAGGGCCCTCAAGCAGCCGAGCTGGCCTGGCCATCTCCCGCTCAGAGGGCTTGCCCTGTCCTTGCCCACCTGGCCGAAGTTCACCGCCGCGTGCTGGGCTGAGGCCGTGAAGATCACCACGGTCAGGTACTCACACAGCTTCTCCTTGGTCTTGATGGACTTGGGGAAGCCTGAAGGAGAGCCCTGGGCTGGCTGAGGCCCGGCCCCAGGGAGGGCCACTCGGCCAGCAGACACCCCCTCCCACCCACACAGGCCCCTGGGTGCCCACACATCAGGGCTGGGGGCCCTGACTTGAGCACGACAGCCCGGGGCTCCAGTCGTTTCTCGTCCCTCTCCTGGCTCTGGGAAGCCCCTGGGTGCCCACACATCAGGGCTGGGGGCCCCGACTTGAGCACGACGGCCCGGGGCTCTAGTCGCTTCTCGTCCCTCTCCTGGCTCTGGGAAGCCCCTGGGTGCCCCATGGCGCACACTGAAGGGCAGGGCCCCCGGGAGCTGTGGGCTCAGCACCAGCTGCCAAGAGGAAGGCCAATGGCCAGCAGCCCCTAGAGCGGTTCAGTGGTGCAGGGGAGCGGGGAGAGGCCGCTGGGTGGACAGAGTCCCCACCTGAGGCCTTCTTGCCCCGCATGCCGTACATATAAACGTCCTTCACGAAGTCCTGCAGCTCCTGGTCCGCCTCCACCACCTGGTCACTCTCGTAGTAGATGTCCACCACCTCGGCCACAAACCTGGCTCACGGGGAGAGGCCCAGCCAAGAGCGGGTGACCAGCCAGGGTCTGCAGAACTGGCCCCTTGCCCCATCCGTGACCCCATCACTTCTTGATGTCTGGGTTCAGGTCACACTCTCCCCAACCCCCGTCCAGTCTGGCACAGCCCTGTTCCCCCTTTGTTGCCCTGACAACGGAGCCAGGCCTCCTGGCCCACTGAGTCAGCAGCCCAGCAACCCGTCATGACCGTCAGAGCCCCGCCTGCTCCTCCTGCAGCCCCTCAGCTCCCACCGCCCAGAGCTGGCCCCCAGCCCTGGAGCTCACGTCTTGATGGCCTCCCACACCAGGAGCCCGTCGTCCCGGTAGAAGTAGTAGGGGATGTCTTCCACGTTGTCCATGCCCCGGGCCTTGATGGCCTCAGGGAAGCACAGGGAAGTGTAGGTCAGGTCCTGCATGGCCCGCTGTACCATCTGCACGTGCCCGCCGCCCCCGGTGGCGTTGGCCTTGAGCGGAGGGGAGGGAGTGCTGTGAGCCAAGGCCAGTTCCTCCAGCACCGAAGCTCAGCTTGAGGAACTGAAAGGGCAGGGAGATGTCCTGGCCCACCAGAGCAAGCCCACGTCCAGTGAGGTGGAGCGGGAGGGACATTTAACTCAGAGCATGCCCAGAGCAAACCCAGGAGGAGGTTATGGGGAAGAGGCTCGTCCTGACCCAAATATGAGGGGCTGAGATGCAGGAGGGAGGGGTGAGCCCCCACCCGAGTGGTGCAGTGAGGACGGCAGGCAGAGAGCAATCCAGGCCAGAGCAGCCCCTGGGCCAGGTCTGCCTTCGTGCTGAGCACAGGCTGCCCACAGCCGAGCATTACTTCCAGGGACCTGATCTCTGAGCATCAGGCAGGGCACACACTACTCTGCTGAGGGCCTCTGGGGTGCCTAGTGAGGGCTGCTGATCGTCATCCCAGCTGCAGAGATGCCGGTACACGTGCTTGCAGGCAGGCATACACGTGGCTGAGTGCTCAGGGCACAGAATCTTCCAGGGAGAACTCGGGGGCTGGGGCCAGACACTGGTCCACGGTGGGCGTTTGACCCGAGCAGGACCAGTGCTCCCCGGTACTTTCCGTTTGCATGGAAGATGATGTCGTGTGTCGGATCGGAAGCTTGGAGCTCACTGTGATGTACCCCCCACCCCACAACTGGGGGAAGCCTGTTTGCAGAGCCCGTCTCGGAGAGTGACGCCCACACAGTTAAAAGAGAGGCAGAGTGCCAGCCGACGGGCATGTGCCCTGGGGACACCGAGTCCCGGGCCCCTGGTAC
Source organism: Raphicerus campestris (assembly GCA_006410735.1). NCBI lineage: Eukaryota > Metazoa > Chordata > Mammalia > Artiodactyla > Bovidae > Raphicerus > Raphicerus campestris. The sequence continues at coordinate 151,379 of SJYW01009625.1, read as the reverse complement.
GAGGCAGCCTAGAGGGCAGGGGCGCGTGGGGGCTTCGGGCCCAGCACCAGGTGCTGAGGTGGAGGCCACCGGCCAGCGTCGGCCACAGGAACTTGGAGCGAGGAGCTGAAGCGCCTGAACCTGTCCAGGTGTGTGAGATGACACAGTCCCATGCCAGCTGTAGCTGGCCTGAGATGAGTTTTGTCATTTTCCGCCTTGGGATGGTCTGGCTGGCTTACTAACTGGAGGTGGGAAAGGAGCAAGGTTGGGGGTAAGGCTGTGGGAGGGTCCAGGCTCAGTAAGCCTCCAGAGGGATCACAGCAAGGGGTACTGCCTGAGAGGGCATGATGGGTGGGTGGGGATCCAAGGCCCCACTGAAGGGAAGAGTGGCCTGGGCGTACCCATGGCCTGGAAGGGAGGAAGGGTGGGAGGCTGTGCTTGGAGTGGGTGGGGAGATACAGGAACCTAGTTTGGGCCTCGGGGCAGGCAGGCA
>SJYW01009625.1:111806-126062 GCA_006410735.1 Raphicerus campestris | reverse complement strand
AGACGGCAGCCCACCAGGCTCCCCCGTCCCTGGGACTCTCCAGGCAAGAGCACTGGAGTGGGTCGCCATTTCCTTCTCCAATGCATGAAAGTGAAAAGTGAAAGGGAAGTTGCTCAGTCGTGTCTGACTCTTAGCGACCCCATGGACTGCAGCCCACCAGGCTCCTTCGTTCATAGGATTTTCGAGGCAAGAGAACTGGAGTAAGTATGAGACGAAGACATAAAACGTGAGGGGTGGTCCCTGCAATGGGAACTGAGAGAATGCTGTCCTGTTCCTTCTAGATGTCGGTGTGGTTGACTCCACACTTCTCATGACTCTCGCCGTCTCTGCCTGGAGTGGGGGTCAGGTGAGCTTGGGGGCTGAGGAGAATCAAAGGGATCTGGTGTGCTGGTCGCCACGTGCCAACCGCGATGGGCGTGAGCTGTGGGCAGTCACGCCTCTGAGACAGGAGAGCCCGCGGCGCCTCGGCCGTTTGCTCTGGCGCCCACTCACCGATACTGCTTCTGCCGCGCTTCCAGCTCTCTGCGTCTGTGCTGCTTGAGAACGTGAATCTGGTCGTCACAGGCCAGCCTCGCTGTGAAGGAAGCGCACGTGTGAGAGGGGCCTAGGAAGGGCAGGGACAGCATCCAGAGTTCCGGTTCCCCGGGAACCTGCGTGTGCCCGTAAGATACGGCGGGCGCTACACTGGGCTGGTCTCCAGAGTCAGGTGTGCGGAAACTGGCAGCGTGCACTTTCTGACTCTCGGATTTCTCGCTCTTGGAAGTCCACCACCACTTACGAAGCCCGCGTCCCCTGAGACCACCAGACTGTGAGACGTCTAAGCTCTATGGGGAAGCCTTAAAAATGAGACGCCATGTGCAGAGCGGGGGCCCGCGGAGCCCTGAAGCTCCAGCCACGTGAGAGAACCATCTAAGAAGTGGATTCTCTAGCCCTACCCCTCAGCGGCTGCCCGTGGCTCACGCAGGAACCACCCAGCTAAGCCCTTCCCCACTTCCTGACCCCTGAGATCATGAGCAAGATAAAAAGGCTGCTTAAAGCCACTCAGATTGCTAAGAGAATGGATCCGTGAGGCACGCTGGGTGGCTTCCGTGTGCCCCTCCAGCTCCACCCTTCATCTTGTCCTACCCCTGAGGGTCCCTGATCAGTGCATCAGTGGGCTTCACACTGGGTCAAGCCACTGGGAACCCTGGCTAGAGAGTGGAGGGCGTGGGACAGGGAGGAGAAGACACTTCTTCCCCCGCCTCTCTTCAGCGTCTCCCCAGACTGCATCTCTGCTGAGGGCTATTGCTCCTCCCAAGGCAGCTCTGGCTGCAGGACTCTCTCCTTCTGAATTACTCTGGCATTTTTTCCTTCCCCCACCCCACTAGGACTAGCAGCTAATGGCCTTCCACACTGGCTATGCCTTCTAAATATCCCAGTTTGAATGTGCCATTTTTTTTTGCTGGAAAGAGATTTGGGGTCTGTGAGAAGGACTGGGCTACACAGCTGAGAGCTTGGGTGGCAGGGGGGCAGGAGGTCGCGATTTAAAAATCTTGGTGGAAGAGAAGTGCCCCGCCTGCAGCCTTTTCCATGCTGGCCACCAAAAGACAGAATGGCTTTTGTGGTCTTTTCCCTGCCATGAACACGGAGGGTAAAAGTCCTTCTTGCCTCAATCATTTAGTTCAGAAATGCTCCCGAGATTTTCTTCCTTAAGTTAAATTCCAGGTCAGAAACAACACGATGTGGTCTGAGAGTTTAAGAGCACCAGGCACGGATCTGAATCATGCTAGGAGGCTGGTGAGGGAGGGGGGAGGCGCACTGTTCAGAGGAGAAGAGGCCTGAGCTGACCCCATCATCTGCTTCTCTCTCCTCCACCTCCAACCAAGCCCGCTGTATGTTTCTTACAGATTGGGGTCTGCACATTTGAGGGTCTTGCTTAAGAGAGCACATTTTAGGTTCTTCTCTCTTTCAACAAAAAAGTGAGACTTCAGGTTTAATGACTGGTGAACACCCTGCCCGTGATTCCTCCGAGCTGGTGTACAGGCGCCCCTGGCCACCCTCTTCCTTTCCCTGGCCTGAGTGGGATCCCTAGGAGCCCAAGCCCCACCGTGACCTCCCAGAGAGGAGAGCCAAGAACTAAACTGGAGAACCATCCATCCAGGGACACGTCCTAGGGGTATGTGCTACTAGATATCCTGGTTACCTCTGACAAAAGTGGGGGCCTCATAACCTTCCCCTGAAGGACTGTATGGCAGAGAGGGGACATGGCTGGATGGAGCTTGGAGCCTGTCACTCCACCCTGTGAGCCTGGGACTTATCAGTACCCAGAGGAAGTCACAGCGCCTGCAGGTGCACCAGGGCGCAGAGCGGGTGCTCAGCCACGGGCGGCATTGTCATTATTCCCATGGATACAGTGCTTCGGGGACGGAGGGCCTGCAAACCCTCTCACTTCCTGGAAGCCCAGGAGGTGGACGGGGCCTGAGCCGCTCACCTCGTCCGTCTCTCAGGACAATCTCGCCCTCGCCCGATATCCAGCGGTAGCAGGGGAACTCGACGTAATCCCCGCAGGGCGTCTTCACCGTGATGTACCTCAGGTACCAGTCGTCGGGGAACCAGTACTTGCGCTTCTCGATTCTGATCAGCTGGATGGTGCCCAGTTCTTCATCCACTGTCACGTCGTAAGAATCGACCTGAGAAGGAGAAAAGACAAATCAGAGTCTGGGAGCCCCTGGGCCTTTGTATCATCCTTGCTCATTTAGCAGGGATGTCTGCTGATCTCTGCCCTTGGCCTGGCTCTGCGCTGGGTGACAGAGATGGCCAGGTCCCCCAGATGGCCCTCAGGAGATGGAAGTGAGCAAGTGACAGCGCTGTTTGGAGGGGACCTGCTGTCTTCACAGGGCCCAGGATGGGGGAGGTGGAGGCTCCAGGCAGGAGGGCCCTCCAGGCCAGGCTCAGTGAGGGCCTCTGCAGTGGACCCCACTCACAAGGGCAGCAGGCTGCTGGCCCTGCTACCCCATAGGGCTGGCTGAGGCAAACTGGTCCTCGCACACAGGGGCAACTGGCAGAGGGCTCACTGATGCTGCTACTGATTCACAGGCATTGTGGGAGGAGGGAAGGTTATGACCTGTGTCTCAGATGCAGACAGTGAGACTCAGTCCCACTTCCACTGCTAACTGGCGGAGCTGGACTCCGAGTCCAAGCCTTCCGGTATGTCTCATTATCAGTGGGGCAGACAAGTGGGCGAGATGAGGAGGCTCGGGTGTGGGTGCAGCCACAGAGTCACGTCGTCCCGGGCCCCTGCAGCTCCCTGAGCCACAGCGGTGCCAAGAAAGCCAGGTGCTTCCCACGCCGTCGGAGGCGTAGTGGCGGGCGGAGGCTGGCCTTGCCGTCCCAGGCCACGCGCAGCACTGCGCCCCGCGCTGCTGCCAGGCTCCTGACCCCAGAAGGCGAGCTGGCACGGCAGCAGTGCTGCTGGAGGCCCCCCTCTCTATGCATATGTGCAGCTGGGCGAGAAGGCTGGGGCTCAAACACTGCATCAGGTGTTCTGAAGACCAGCAGGTTCGGGAAGCCCCAGACTCAGTGCCATCTGAGGCACTTTCTAAGCCAGATTTCACCCATCTCAGGTTTTTCCTTGGTGGCAGAGCTTAGAGTTCTCAGTGCAGTAGTGATATAAGTGGAGGGGATGGGTGTTCACCGTGCACAAGACCCTGTGCATCCCCACTCCCATGCTCGCCCTCCAAACCCCAGGACAGCCCTGGGAGGACTTCTTAAGAAGAGTGGGAAGTTGGGTATTTTCAGCAAACCCTCTGGCTCCAGGCACGGGGAGATGTCTGCGTGTCTTTGCTGCTGCGGATGCCAGACGCTTGTGGTCAGAAAGCAGAAGCCTCTTGCCAGTTCCTTGTGGTCTGGTCCTTTCCTCTCCCTCCTCCCAGCTCCTCTGTTCATCCAGCCCCTCACTGGGACTCCTCTCCCAACCTAGGGCCTGCCACCTTCTCCCCAGGGATCAACAATCTGTAGTACAGACAGCCCCCTCTCTGCCCAAGGCCCCACCGGCCTGGGGATCACGGTTCTCTGTGAACTTGTCTGTGATCCCTGCTCTCTCACGAGACACACCATGGGACGGGAGGGTTCTTTTGCCTGAAGCATCCAGCAGAACAGATGAGCTGGCTCACCTGTCAGGGAGCCACCACATGGGCTGGCTACTCTTTGGCCAGAAGCTTGCTCACTGAGAGCCCAGCTGAGGCCGAGTGAGACCTGCAGCACCCACCCGCAGAGGGAAGCGAACATGGGAAGTGCGGCGGACCCAGCCCGGCTGCTGCCTCCAGGGGAAGCGGCTCTCCTGCGGCTCCATAGGGCTGGGGGTGGGGCTGCCGGTGTCTGGGGGCTGGTGCAGGAAGGCCGAGGTGAAGGGGGAGACAAGAGCCACGAGCACCTGAGGTGGACCTTCTCAGGGAAATGGGACGGAGCCCAGAGCCTCTCTAGAGCGACTCTCAGAGGGAGGGCCAGACGTCCAGCTGTGGGCAGTGACTGGTAAAGAAGAGACGAAGCAGCTTCTTTGCGGACAGGGAGAGCAGGGTCACCCTGTCCCGCCTATGTGCAGTCACAGGAGAATGGACCCTCCAGGTCCCCCGGCCCCAGTGGCCCCTACAGGTACCCGGTGGAAGGCCCTGGAGCTTCACCTGGGATGGAATCTGTGGACAGACTTACAGGGACTCAATATGCTCTCTGACGGGGAGGGGGCAGGACAGGCCTGCGTGTCTGGCTGGTCTCTGGCTGGCCCTGGCTTTGGAGCAGTGCCCCAGGAGGTGAACGAGGGTCCGAGGAATTCAGCCGTCACTCGGGCTGTCTAGGGACAAAGTCTGGTGACTGGAAACTGGTTTCTGAGGGAGTTCCTGCTGGAGAGTCACAGAGGATAGAGGGGGCTCTGGGGAGATGTCAGTGTCCTGTGCATCAAACAGAAAGTCAGGTCTTAGGAAGGCGCAAAGAGCCGAAGGTGTGATGACCTTCCTGCCCCCTCTCCCTGGGCTGGTGTGCTGGACGGATACTGTTTGTTGACTCATTTGCCTTGACTCATTAACATCACATGTCCATTCCGCACAGTCCACAGTGCCAACAGTGGCTGGCGTGACACACAGCAAATACAGAGCATGTGCGTGGCCAAGCGGGTGGTTATCTCATTTTATAGCTGGAAACAGGCTCAGAGAGGTCAGGCAGCTACCATGCTAGTAAGTAACTGGTTGCCCCATGATTAGAACCCATACCTGTGTATGGCCCAGTCTGGGTTCCTCTCACTTCTCCGATGGCATCGTGGGAAAAGCATTGGTCTGGGAGCCGGTTGACCTGGCTTTGAGCCCAGGTTCAAGCCCTCCATGGAGTATGAAGGTAATGTGGAGTGGGGTGGAGGACATGGAAAAGCTTCCTACGAGATGGCATTTGAGGCAGCTCTTAGGAGTTGGTAAGATTTTGGAGGTGAGCTGAGTGGAGAAGGGGAATGAGCAGGGCATTCTGAATGTGGAGAAAGGAGGTGAGGAATTCACATGTCGGGGGGAGTCTGATGCACGGACTTCTTGGGGCAGAAGAGGTGGGTGCCGCAGTCAGGCACTGGAGAGAGACGCGGAGGCAGGGAATCCTGATATTCACTAGCCTTCTTTCTCAGAAGGGCCAGCTTGCTGATTTCATCCAGTTGCTCGCAACGTTGGGCACACAGCTCTAAGGCTTTGGAATATTTCAGCAAAGGGTTAGCTGGTCGGTTTTGTTTTGATCTTCATATCGGCATTTAAAGAAAGGTTCCGTCTGTCTCGGCCCCAGATTCCTGCTACAGCAAGGACAGAGAGTCATGATGTGGCCCAGCCTGGACTGCCTGTTGTGGAGCGGGCTAAAGAGGGCTTGAGGGGGGTGGGAAGGGAGAGGAGGGGGCTGTGGAGCGGGGAGAGAGAGGGAAGATGTGTATAAGAGACAGCTGTTTATGTGAACATTACCACTATCTGTTCCTAAATCCTTTCCATCCCCACTATTATGAACCGCATCCCCTCAAAACCCATATGGTGGAGTCCTAACCGCCATACCTTCGAATGGGCCCTTCTTTGTCATGAGTTAAGATGAGGAGTCGTGTCNTCTGCCTCCAATGCAGGAGACCTGGGTTCGATCCCTGGGTCGGGAAGATCCCCTGGAGAAGGAAATGGTAACCCACTCCGGTATTCTTGCCTAGAGAGTCCCATGGACAGAGAAGCCTGGTAGGCTACACTCCATGGGGTCGCAAAGAGCCGGACATGACTGAGCGACTTCACTTCACTTCAAGGGAGAGGCTAGGGCAGAGAGGGGGAGAGAAGGGGCAGTGGTTAGGGAGATTGAAGAAGCAAAGAATTGGGGAGCTGGGGGAATCTAGGAGACAGCAGAAGGGAGAAGCTGGAGCAGAAAAGACAACAGAGATTCTGGGCATTGAGGGGAGCAGAGGAAGGACGAGAAGGAGGAAGAAAAAGCAGGATGCAGGGAATAGGTGGCGCAGAGAGGGCAGGTGAAGGATGGACAGGATCAGAAGGAAATACTATTTCTTCAGACTTCCCAGGCAGGAATACTGGAGGGGTTGCTGTTTCCTTCTCCAGGGGCTCTTCCCCACCCCTCCCCTGGGGATTGAACCCGAGTCTCCTGAATTGCAGGCAGATTCTTTACCATCTGAGCCAACAGGGAAGCCCTATTCTTCAGTAATATAGTCTTTCTGGGAAGGCAGTATTCTACAATACATTCTTCATGAACATATTGTAAGAATATTCACTGAAAATATTTAAGAAGTAAAGCTGTAAGACTTGATCACACTTACTGACTACGTTCAAGGAGAGATACTAAACAGCACCCTATAGCCTTTTGCTTTCCTAAAAGTGCTGCCAGGGAATGAAAAAGGCTCAGATTAAGATTTCCCAGAAGTCTTCGGATCTGTGACAGTCATCCCACCTGGACTTGAATTACTTTAAATGGACAGAGTCAAAGAAACACCAACTTGCTAAATTTCCCTTGACAAGAGAATCTCACCTGTGAAGGACTCTGATTCCCACTCCAGTCCTGAATCACTCTGCAGAACTCTGATGAGAATAACCAGTGATTTGTGACTGAATTCATTGCAGGGGAAAAAAAGCAGTCCTGTTCATCACAGGGACTGAATTTTGAGTGAGGGGAGTGCGGTGTTGACCTGACATGGCCTAGGAATGTCTGAATTGGTTGCCTGGAAAAAGTCTTTATTGTTGTTACCATTGCTGTTAGCATCTATAATGACTGTAACACTTTTCAGGTTAAATGGGATAGCATGATCTTCTCCACAAGTATTTCCTCTAAGATTTCTCCCTCACCTTTACCCCAAAGGGACAGATTGTTCTTAAAGAGACANCCTCCCGGCCCCGCCCCGCCCCGCAGCGCTGGCCCCTCCGGGCTCGCCTAGGGCGCCATGGGCGTCTCCCTTTCCTGCACCTCCTGACCTCGACTTGGGCTGTGTTTTAGCCGTCAGGGGACGGGGGCCACCTCAGCGGCTACCCCTCCTCGCTCTCTCTGCCCTCCGCTCGCTCAGTCTCTCCGTCCTTGTTTCCACTCTTCACCCTTCCCTCCCGCCTCGGCCTCCCTCGGTCCCGAGTTCCTGGGAGGCACTGGGGCTGGGCTCCAGGGACCCCTAGCAAAGCAGCCGGAGCCGCTGCCCTCACTGAGGCCCCAGGAGGAGTGGGAGGCCGCGCGACTGGGGCGGTTCTGTGATTCCTGAGAGCAGGGGCTCTGGGAGTCTAGGGCGGGCAGAGGAGCCCACGTGGGGCGTCTGCACAGCTTCTCAGGGGAGACCCCTGAGCTGGTACTTTGAGACTTCCGTGGGCGTGGGCTTCCTCCACGGCCTTGGTGGAATGTCACAGCAGGCCCGGTGTAGGTGGGCACTGAGGGNGCGTCTGCACAGCTTCTCAGGGGAGACCCCTGAGCTGGTACTTTGAGACTTCCGTGGGCGTGGGCTTCCTCCACGGCCTTGGTGGAATGTCACAGCAGGCCCGGTGTAGGTGGGCACTGAGGGGAGTCAGGTGCCAGCCACCCTCAGGCCTGGAGATGGTCAGCGTGTAGCGGGAGGCAGGGCAGCCAGAGATGGAGGGAGGAGGCCAGGACAGGAAAGCCGGATCCGGACACCTAGGAGGGTGTATGGAGGGGGCTAGTGCTCGGAAGGGGTGCAGGAACTTGGGGGCAGGGAGGCTGGGCGTGTAATGGGACTTGTTTGGAGATGGTTTGGGAGTGGAAGCATGGCCGGAAGTCTAGGGAAGATGACGTGGACTCCATAGCAAGGATGTTCCAGGAGTTAGAGCTGGTTTTTGAAAACCTGCTGCCTGGCAGAGTTTTATTTATTCCTTTGTCTATTTTAATTATTTTTAAATCAGCTTTGTAACTGATGATGGGCAGAGGCCCGGAAGGGATGGTAGTAAAAGGCTTTGTGTGTTAGAGGGAAACTTCCCGCGGTGGTCAGCTTTCTAACTGCTGTGTCCTGATCTCAGAGGTCTTCTGTATTCCCCTGCACCTCCCCCATACCCAACCGCAAAACTGACTGTGGTATGCATTCAGTAATGGGTTGAGCTACATTTAAAAATAAATTCATCCCACCTGAGGTGATGGGTCCATCACGTTGCCTGTTTTGCACAGTCATCTTTGGGGGCAGGCACAGCAGCGGGCCAAAGGTGGATTTCTCATTTCTGGGAGCTGAGTCTGCCTGGTGGCAAGCTCTCCTTCCTCCTCTCCCTGGTAGGACCACCACGCTGGGCAGAGGGAGAGAGGGAGCACCTGCCGTTCTCTACAGGTGGGGACGAGGGCAGATTTCAGTGGGACTGGCCAGAGAGATTCTCTGGGAGTCAAATCGTAGGACGTGGAAGACTGNATTTCTCATTTCTGGGAGCTGAGTCTGCCTGGTGGCAAGCTCTCCTTCCTCCTCTCCCTGGTAGGACCACCACGCTGGGCAGAGGGAGAGAGGGAGCACCTGCCGTTCTCTACAGGTGGGGACGAGGGCAGATTTCAGTGGGACTAGCCAGAGAGATTCTCTGGGAGTCAAATTGTAGGACGTGGAAGACTGGCCCCAGCTGAGACAGGGTGGATGGTGATAGCGCAAAAGTGGGACCCAGCCACCGCCAGCCGAGAGACGTGTGCTCCAGTGGACTCTGGAGAAGGCACGCAGGTGGCTATGGGAATGTTCTTCAAATCTAAGAATAAAAAAAAGTTCCTTTTTTTAAGAAAAAGGAACTACAATATGTTTTCTGATGAAAGTAATGAACTATCTTTNTGGCCCCAGCTGAGACAGGGTGGATGGTGATAGCGCAAAAGTGGGACCCAGCCACCGCCAGCCGAGAGACGTGTGCTCCAGGGGACTCTGGAGAAGGCACGCAGGTGGCTATGGGAATGTTCTTCAAATCTAAGAATAAAAAAAAGTTCCTTTTTTTTAAGAAAAAGGAACTACAGTATGTTTTCTGATGAAAGTAATGAACTATCTTTGTAGGAAATAGAAGTTTGATACACAAATAAAACTCATAACAATGATGTGCAGAAAAAGCAGTCAGGAAACACTAATTGCATTATATATTTTTACATTAAGAGCACACTGTATGTGTAATTTCCTGTCATATTTCTGTTCTCCTTACTAAGATATTTTGTTATGTAATTTCATGTCTTAAATATTTTGCCAACTGTGTGATATTTGCTTATAATTGTATGGATATACCATCATTCCCTTAACTAATCCATTATTTTTGGGCATTTAGATTGCTTTCCTTCATAAATAATGCTGTGGTACATATTTTGTGCTCAAGACATTAAAAAAGTTTTTCTTAATATAGAGACCGAAGTGTATGAACATTTTGAAACCTTTGTAATATGTTATTAAGCTACTTCCCCAAGCACTGAGTAAATTTACACTCATGCCTTTTACTCTCAAGCAGAAAATGAAATGAAATGTCTGTTTCAGCAGAAACGTTGCCATTTGGGGGTAGTTTCCAAAACATCTCCATCTTGTGCTTGCTGCTCTGGCCTGGCTCAGTCTTTCAGCATCTTCTGTGTGGTTTGCAGTGACTGCGTCCTCTCTAGTACCTTTGTCTCTAGTCTAACTGCCAGCCCCACCCCATCCCCCAATTCTCCGTAGCACAGGTGGAGTCATCTATTGCTTTACTTAAAGGCCATCGTGGTTTGCTTTCTCCTTTTCTCCCTTCCTTCCTTTCTTCTTTATTTTTACAGCTTTATTGAGATGTAATTAGCATGCCATGCNAAACGTCTCCATCTTGTGCTTGCTGCTCTGGCCTGGCTCAGTCTTTCAGCATCTTCTGTGTGGTTTGCAGTGACTGCGTCCTCTCTAATACCTTTGTCTCTAGTCTAACTGCCACCCCCACCCCATCCCCCAATTCTCTGTAGCATAGGTGGAGTCATCTATTGCTTTACTTAAAGTCCATCGTGGTTTGCTTTTCTCCTTTTCTCCCTTCCTTCCTTTCTTCTTTATTTTTACAGCTTTATTGAGATGTAATTAGCATGCCATGCGTTTCACTCATGTAAAGCACACACGTCAATGGTGTTTAGTAATGTAACGTAATGTTCCGAGAGTTCCGAGACTTTCACCACCGTCAGTTTCAGAATATTTTCATCACTCCATCAGCAGTCACTTCCCATTGGTGGAGGTGGTTTAGTTGCTAAGTCGTGTCTGACTCTTGCAACCCCATGGACTGCAGCCTGTCAGGCTCCTCTGTCCATGGGATTCTCCAGACAAGAATACGGAGTGGGTTGCCATTTCCTTCTCTCCTCCTTTTTCCAGGGCAAACAAATCTCTTTTCTATCTTTGTAGATCTGCCTGTTCTGGACATTTCATATGAGTGGAATCGTGCAGTATATGACCTTTTGTGACTGGCTTCTTCCACTTAGTATCGTTTTTTTCCAGGTTGGTCCATATGGTGAGTCATGTATCCATACCTTATCCTTTTCGTTGCTGAATAATATTCCATTCTATGGATAGGCCACATTGTGTTTATCTGTTCATCAGATGATGGAAATTTGAGTTAGGGATATTATAAATAATGGTGATATGAACACTCAAATGTTTGTGTATACATATGTTTTCATCTCTCCAGGAAATAACTATGAGGAGAATTGCTGGATCATTCCCCTTGATCCAGGGGGTCCAGATAACTTGATGAGTGTATCATTTTGAGGAAATGCCCGATTGTTTTCCAAAGTGATTATACCATTCTGTGTTGTCATCAGCAACATACAAACTTCCATTCTCTCCATATCCTCATCAACACATTATATTCTTTGTGAAGGGGTATCTCATTGTGGTTTTGATTTGCGCTACCCTGATTGCTAATGATGATGAGCACCTTATCTCATGCTCTTGGTCACCAGTATATATTCTTTTGAGAAATTTACATCTAGATCTTTGACTCATTAAAATGTTTAGCTTGTTTATCTTTTCACTGTTGAGTTGTATGTGTTCATACATTGTGGATAGAAGCCCCTTATCAACTCTTTTATAGATACTTTGTTGCTTTCTTTTCAGTTTTTCAAATGGTTATATTTGAAGCACTAAAGTTTTTAATTTTAAGTAAGCCCGTTATATATATTTTCTTTTGTTGCTTGTGATTTTTGTGCCATATCCAAGAGACTGTTGCCTATGCTAAAGTCACAAAAATTTACTCCTATGTTTTCTTCTAAGAATTTCATCATCTGAGTCTTCATTTAGACCTATGGTCCATTTTGCTAATTTTTATGTATGGTGTAATATAGGGATCCAAATTCATTCTTTTGCATATGATGGTACAGTTGTCCTGGATTGTCGAAAAGAAGATTCTTTCTCCACTGAGTTGCCTTGGCATCTTTGTGAAAAGCGAGTTCACCGTAACTGGCGGGGTTTGTTTGCAGACGATCAGTTTTGCTCCGCTGACCGATGTGTGTGTCTTTTGTCAGCGCCACACCGTGTTGACCACTGTAACTTCAAGTTTTAAATTGAGAAGTGTGGATCTGCCCTTGTTCTTTATTTTCCGAGAATGTTTTGCCTATTTTGTGTCCATTGCATTTTCATATAAATTATAGGATCAATTTGTAAATTTCTGCAAAAAAACAAAAGCAAACTGTGACATGATTACCACAGTCAAGCAGGTAAATACGTCCGTTACCTCATTAGTTCCTTTTTTTTTTTTTTTTTGGTGTGGCCAGAACACTTAAGATTTACTCTGTTAGCACATTTCAAGTATGCAAAGCAGTATTATTACCCATAGTCATCACGCTGTGCATTAGATGTTTAGAACTTACACATAGCCTAACTGAAAGTTTGTACCCTTTGACCAACCTTTCCTGATTTCCCCTACCATGGCCCTGGGTTACTACTGCTGTACTCTCTGGTTTTGAATTGACTTTTTAAGATTCCACAGAGAAGTGAAATCATACTTCCACAGAGAAAGTGTTTGCTTCCTGTGTTTATTTTACTTAGCATGATGTTCTCTGGGTTCATCCATGTTGTCACAACTGGCAGAATTTCCTTTTTTATGGCTGAATGCTGTTCCACTGGGTCACACACACACGTGCACACACGTATTCACACACGTGCACACACGCACACACGCACACGCACACGCACACACACATGCACACATGCGTGTATATCACATTTTCTTTAGTCATTCATTTATTTGTCAGAGCTTAGGTTGTTTCTGCATCTTGCTGTGTGAATAGTGCTTCAGTGAACACTGAAGTGCAGATCTCTCTTCAAGATCCTTTAATTTCCTTTGGATATATACCCAGAAGTGGGATTGCTGGATCACATGGTAATTCTAATTTTAATTTTTTAGGGGACTCTCTACTGTTTTCCATAGTTGCTACAGCAATTTACATACCAGCAAGGTACAAGGATTCCCTTTACTCCACATCCTGACCAACACTTGTCTCTTATCTTTTTGATAATCCTAACAAGTGTGAGGTGGTGTCTCATTGTGGCTTTGATGTGCATTTCTCTGCTAAGTGATGCTGAGCATCTTTTCATGTACCTGTTGACTGTTTGTTCATCTTTGTGCATCTTCAGATCCTCTGCCTGTTTTTAAATTGGACATTTTTTTTCTACAGAGTTGTAGGAGTTCCTTGTCCCTTGTATAGCTTGAAGGTTAACCAGATGGACTGTAGCCCGACAGGCTCCTCTGACCGTGGAATTCTCCAGGTGAGAATACTGGAGTGGGTTGCCTTTACCTTCTCCAGGAAATCTTCCCAACCCAGGGATCGAACCCAGGTCTTCTGTACTGTGGGCAGATTCTTTACCATCTGAGCCACCTGGGAAGCCCCTCTTATCAGATAAATGGTTTACAAACATTTCTCCCATGTGGTGGGCGCCGTTTCACTTGGCTAACTGTTCCTTTTGCTTGCAGGAGCTGTTCAGTTTCGTATAGCCCTACTCAATTGTCACCTTTGTTGTCCCGTGTGGTGTCATATCCAGAAATCATTGCCAAGACCAGTTTCCCCTATGCTTTCCCCTATGTTTTCTTCTACAGTTTTGTGACTTCACATTTTACACTGGAGTCTTTAATCCATCTTGAGTTGGTTTTGCATATAGTGTAAGATCAGGATCTGACTTCATGTTGCTTGTGGATATCCAGTTTCCCAACAGCATTTAATGAAGAGGCCATTCCTTCCCCATGGCATGTTCTTTCTACCCTTTTCATAGATTAGCTGACGTGGATATACATATATATATATATACACACACACTATTTCTGAACTCTCTACTCTGTTCCATTCATCTATGTGTCTGCTTTTATGCCAGTATCATACTGTTTTGATTACTATAACTTTGTAATATTATACACAGAGAACATCATGAGAAATGCTGGGCTGGAAGAAGCACAAGCTGGAATCAGGATTGCTGGAAGAAATATCAATAACCTCAGATATAGAGATGACACCACCTTATGGCAGAAAGTGAAGAGGAACTAAAAAGCCTCTTGTTGAAAGTGAAAGAGGAGAGTGAAAAAGTTGGCTTCAAGCTCAACATTCAGAAAACGAAGATCTTGACATCTGGTTCCATCACTTCATGGGAAATAGATGAGGAAATAGTGGAAACAGTGGCAGACTTTATTTTTTTGAGCTCCAAAATCACTGCAGATGGTGCCTGCAGCCATGAAATTAAAAGATGCTTACTTCTTGGAAGAAAAGCGATGACCAACCTAGATAGCATATTCAAAGGCAGAGACGTTACTTTGCCAACAAAAGTCTGTCTAGTCAAGGCTATGGTTTTTTCAGTGGTCATGTATGGATGTG
>SJYW01009625.1:81533-101192 GCA_006410735.1 Raphicerus campestris | reverse complement strand
TTAGTTTTCACAGCCCCTCCTTTGTCAGGAGAAAGAGCCGTTTGCCGAGGCAAGTGACACTGCTTCCGCATGAGTCCTGGCTTGCCGCAGTTAAAACATTTCACTTGAGACTTTGGGGAAACATTGAAGGTTTCTAAAGCGGCTATTTTAGCACTATCTTGAACCTGTCTCTTATACACATCTTGATAAAAGCTTGAGAAAGAACATTTAAAAAAAAAGTGGAGATGGAGAAATTGGAGAACATAAACTAAATGAAAGGGGAGCCGTGAATATGAAATAGAAAAAGTGAAACAAACTAGATAGAAGTAAAAGATCACCATATAGTCCAGTTGTTTTTAAACGTGAGTGCTCATTAGAAACGTGTCTGGAGTTCTGGTGAAGGAAAGCAGTAACTGGGCATTGTATTTTTCAAAAATTTCAGGATATTTCTGATATGTATCTAGATTTTAAAAAGTGATTGCAGGTTTTCCTCTTAGATCCTAGTTTTGTTGATATAGAGTTCTATTATTTTTCTGTTGACCAATCAAGATACGATGGTATTAGTGAGTAATAGTTATATAATCATGTTTATCAGTTTCACAATCAATAGCCAGACAAAAATAAAGGAAAATTACAATTGCAAGCCATAATGGGAACATGATTAACAATTTAGAATAATTGCATACAACTTGTGGGGGGGCAGTCAAGCAGAGTGTTGTGGTAAGTGGAAGTGCAGGCATGTATTTTTTTCATCCACCCAGTCAGTCTATGTCGTTTGATTGGTGCATTTAATCCATTTACGTTTAATTATTGATAGGTATGATCCTGTCACTGTTTTCTTAATTGTTTGGGGTTTATTTTCTGTAGGTCTTTTCCTTCTTTTGTGTTTTCTGTCTAGAGAAGTTCCTTTAGCATTTGTTGTAAAGCTGGTTGGATGGTGCTGAATTCTCTTAACTTTTGTCTGGAAAGCTCTTGATTTCTCCATCAAATCTGAAGGAGAGTCTTGCTGGGTAGAGTATTCTTGGTGTTAGGCTCTTCCTTTCCATTACTTTAAATATATCATGCCATTTCCATCTGGCTTACAGCTTTTCTGTTGAGAAATCAGCTGGTAGCCTGATGGGAGTTCCGTTGTATGGTGCTTGTCATTTTTCCCTTGTTACTTTTAATATTTTATCTGTCTTTAATTTTTGTCAGTTTGATTACTATGTTCTCAGCGTGTTACTCGTTGGGTTTATCCTTCCTGGGACTCTGCGTGCTTCCTGGACTTGGTTGACTATTTCCTGTCCCATGTTCAGGAATTTTTCAGCTATTATCTCTTCAAATATTTCCTCAGGTTCTCTCTCTCTCTCTCTCTGCTGTCTGGGACCCCTATAATGTGAATGCTGGTGCATTTAATGTTGTCCCAGAGGTCTCTTAGGCTGTCTTCATTTCATTACTTTTTTGATGTTGTGTTCTGTGGCAGTGATTTCCACCATTCTGTCCTCCAGATCATCTTTCTGTCCTGCCTCAGTTACTCNTCTCTCTGCTGTCTGGGACCCCTATAATGTGAATGCTGGTGCGTTTAATGTTGTCCCAGAGGTCTCTTAGGCTGTCTTCATTTCATTACTTTTTTGATGTTGTGGCAGTGATTTCCACCATTCTGTCCTCCAGATCATCTTTCTGTCCTGCCTCAGTTACTCTGCTGCTGACCCCTCTAGGGTGCTACTCCTCTCTGTTTCTTCTTTAGTTCATCTAGGCCTTTGCTAAACCTTTCTTGCATCTTCTCAGTCTTTACCTCCATTCTTTTCCCGAGATCCTGGATCATCTTCNTTTCAGGTTGGCATGAAGTTGGAGTAAGATTGGTACTGATAAAAATTCATTTTCTATTAGGCCACCGTCTTCTCAGTCCTTTGGCTAGGGGGCACAGACTTTTTTTTCTTGAAATATTTTAAAAAATCTACCCTCTGGCGATTCTATGCTGGAGGATTCTGCTGCACCCTGTCTGGGAAATACGAGAGGCAATAAGGAAACCCAGGGAAAGGACTGGCATGCTGTTCTTCAAGACTGTCCCTAGGCAGTCCACTGCTTCTTTCTGCTCTTCCAGAATCTTTCTGTGGTTCTTTGTTGTGTTATGTCCAGGGTATTTTAATTAAAGAAGGAGGACCTGGGAGAAATGGGTTACTTTACCTTGGTGAAAAAGTCCTTGATGAACTTCTTATAAATCAGTTTTTNCTTCCAGAATCTTTCTGTGGTTCTTTGTTGTGTTATGTCCAGGGTATTTTAATTAAAGAAGGAGGACCTGGGAGAAATGGGTTACTTTACCTTGGTGAAAAAGTCCTTGATGAACTTCTTATAAATCAGTTTTTTGATGTGAAAGACATTCCTCATGCAGAAACCCATGTAAATTTAGATAAAGGATTGATTCACAGAAGAATCTTCATATTATTGTGTGTGTGTGTGTGTGTGTGTGTGTGTGCACGTGCGTGAGCGCTCTGTGGCTCAGCCATGTCCAACTCTTTGTGACCCCCTGGACTGTAGCCTGCCAGGCCCTGCTGCTCATGGGATTTCCCAGGCAAGATTGCTGGAGTGGCTTGCCATTCCCTTCTCCAGGGGGTCTTCCCGACCCAGGGACGGAACTCGGGTCTGCGAGTCGCCTGCACTGGCAGCGGGATTCTTCACCGCTGAGCCGCCAGGAAGCCGTATTATTACTATGTAAGGCATGCTTGGTCGCACAGTTGCGTCTCATCCTTTGTGACCCCATGGACTGTAGTCCACCAGACTCCTCTGTCCATGGGATTCTTCCAGGCAGGAATACTGGAGTGGGTGCCAGGGGATCTTCCCTGAGTCTCCTACATTGACAAGCAGATTATCACTGAGCCCCTTGGGAATCACCTATTGTGTATATAAATATGGACAAAAGTTGTGAATTTCTGACTATACCACATAATTATTAAAGCTCTGTTTTGAAACCAGAAAAAAAAGTTGTGAATTTTTGAAGAAATGAACTAGGTAGTAGAAGAAAAATCAGTGTCTGATTTGAATTAGTCCAAAGTAGACCTGTAAGCAAGGATTCGAAGAGGATTAGCTTATTTGATGGGAGAAGGCAATGGCACCCCACTCCAGTACTCTTGCCTGGAAAATCCATCCCATGGACAGAGGAGCCTGGTGGGCTGCAGTCCCTGGGGTCGCTAGGAGTCGGGCACAACTGAGCAACTTCACTTTCACTTTTTCACTTTCATGCACTGGGGAAGGAAATGGCAACCCACTCCAGTGTTCTTGCCTGGAGAATCCCAGGGATGGGGGAGCCTGGTGGGCTGCCATCTATGGGGTCGAACAAGGTCAGACACAACTGAAGCGACTTAGCAGCAGCAGCAGCAGCAGCAGCTTATTTGACGGAGAAGGCGATGGCACCCCATGCCAGTGTTCTTGCCTGGAGCATCCCATGGGCGGAGGAGCCTGGTGGGCTGCAGTCCATGGGCTCGCACAGAGTCAGACAGACTGAAGCAGCTTAGCAGCAGCAGCAGCAGCAGCAGCTGGTGATCAGAAGGCCTCTTTAACCAGTCTTCCTCTATTGCTCCGCTCATTCAAGCCCTTAGTGAGCTGCCTTGCCTGGGGTCCTTCCCTGTTGTTTGGCACATCAGGCACGTAGAGGGGCCCCTGACTGGGGTCCTGCTCTGTAGATCAGCATGCCAGGCACTTAAAGGGGCCCCCTGGGTGGGGTCTTTGTCTATATTTCAGTGTGTCGGGCATCTGATGGGCCAGCCTCTCTCCTGTTCAGCTGCTGATGCTGGCTGGGGGAGAGGGAGGCTGTGGTGCTGGCTCCGCCCCTACACGCGAGTCAGCAGTACCGCTTTGCTTCCATGGCTCCCGGCTTTCCTCCACGGGCATTTCCCACCAGGACCTCCGCCCTCAGATCCCCTCAGTCTGTCTGTAATCAAGAGCAGCCTTCACCCTGGGATTGCTCCACAATCCCTGAGCTCCAGCTCCCTTCCTTCCAGGAGACCGGCGTTCCGGTCTGCCATGTGTATGGTTCCGGCAAGGACTGTCTGGTCCTCATTCCGTTTAGGCCGCCACAGATCAGCTGTTTCACGCTCAGCCGTAAATGTTTCTCTTCTGACTCAGGCGGCTGCCCGGATGTGGGGATCAGACCCCTGCTTCAGTTCCCCCGCCCAAGGAGGGCTGGCCCGGTCCTGCAAACACGCCTGCTTTCCCTGGTTCCTTCGTCCTGCCGAGTTTGCGGGGTTCTGCGTACCCTTTCCCTCTGGTCGGGGACTCCTGCCCGCTCTCAGCTGGAGTTCTGCGTGCATCCCTGATGCGTCCGTGGGGAGGGACGTGCTGCCGTCCCCCCACTCCCCTGCCGTCGTCCAGGCTTCTGTTCCTGCGCTTGCTAACTCTCTCTGTCGCATGGTCTGCTCTGGTTTCCGGGTTTCCTGCTGGGCTCCTCATCCCGTTTACCGGGTTCTTCAGCTCCAGAAATTGTTTGGTTGTTTTTAGAGTTTCAGTCTCTTTGGTAAATATTTTCTTCTTTCATTAATTTTATTCCTGAGCTCATTGAACTGCCTTTCTGAGTTTTCTTACAGCTAATTGAGTTTTCATGACCACTGTTTTGAATTCTCTATCAGTTACATCACAGTCTTCCATGACTTTAAGTTTGGTTTCTGAAGAATTGTCACCTTCTTTTTGCGATGCTGTGTTACTGTGGTTTTTCACGATGCTTAATGAGTTGTTCCTCAGCCAGCCCACATCACGTAATGAACACTGTTCTCGTTTAGGCAAAGATGTGTTTCCTTTGATTCTAACAAGTCAACAGATTGGTAATTAGAGACCTTTCTCTTGTTTTTCCGCAGGTGGCATTATAGCGCAAGTTTCTGGGTTTTCCTACCTGTGCTGCCTCTGGCTACATTTGAGAATCTGCACTTTCTCTCTGCCGGTGTCTATGCCAGAGTGCTGCTCATGCCCTCATTGGTGCTGCTTGAGCCCCCGGGGCTCTGGTGCCTTGGAGCTGCAAGGGCCATTGCTGCTGCTGGTGTTGGCACTAGGGGCACTGGGCTGGTAACAAGAGATAAAGAAGGTCATTCCATAGTGATAAAGGAGTCAGTGCATCAAGATGACATAACAACTGTGTGTGTGTGTGTGTGTGTGTGTGTGTGTATATATAAAGCAATCATATATATATATATATATATATGCTACATATTTACCAACACTGAAGCGCCTAAACATATTAAGCAAATACTAACAGAACTGAGGGAGAAATAGACAATAATACGGTACAAGTAGTGGTTTCAACACCCCACTCTCATCATTGTGATGATTTCATCAAATCATGCAGACTGAAAATCAACCAGGAAATGACTTGAACCATATGCTAGATCAAATGAACCTAACAGACATTTAAAAAATATCCCATCCATCCAGGCAGCAGCAGCAGCAGCAGAATGCATATTATTCTTAAGTGTGCACACATCATCCTCCAGGATATACCACAAGATCAAAAACCAGGTCTTAGCAAAATTAAAGACTGAAATAATATCAAGTATGTTTTCTGATCACCATTGTTTGAAACTAGAAATCAAGAACATGAAGAAAATGAGAAAATCTACAAATATGTGAAAAACAACC
This sequence comes from Raphicerus campestris, assembly GCA_006410735.1. Taxonomy (NCBI): domain Eukaryota; kingdom Metazoa; phylum Chordata; class Mammalia; order Artiodactyla; family Bovidae; genus Raphicerus; species Raphicerus campestris. The sequence continues at coordinate 95,612 of SJYW01009625.1, read as the reverse complement.
AACATATTCCCAAACACTCATAGTCAAGGGGAAGTCAAGAGAAAGAAAAAATATTTTGAAACAAATGGAAATGAAGACACAACAAACCAAACTCATGACACGCTGGGAAAGCAGTTCTGAGAGGGAAACGTGTGATGGAGAATGACTATGTCAAAAAAGAGAAAGATATCAAGTAATCAACCCAACTTTACAGCTTAAGAAACTAGAAGTGAATAGACTAAGTTGAAAGTCAATAGAAGGAAGGAAATAACAAAGATCAAAGCTGAAATAAAGGAAATAAACAAAAAGAATGAAAAAGTTAAGCAAAACTAAGAGCTGGTGTATGTGTATATATATATTTTTTTTTTGAATGATAAACAAGGGAAGTCTGGCATGTTTGTAGTCTGTGGAGTTGCAAAGAATCAGAGATGACTGAGCTACTGAACTGAAATGAAACCAGGGGAAAAGAGAGAACACTCTTCCCAGGTGGCGCAGTGCTAAAGAATCCGTCTGCCAGTGTAAGAGATGCAGGTTTGATCCCTGGGTCTGGAAGCTACCCTGTACAAGGAAATGGCAACCCGCTCCTCTGCTCTTGCCTGGAAAGGTCCATGGGCAGAGGAGCCTGGCAGGCTACCGTCCATGGGGCTGCGAAGAGACACGGCTGAGCACACACAAGCATGAGCACTTGAGTAAACTTTATTCAGCCTTAAAATGGAAAGAAGACCATCTTGGCATTTGTGAAAACATGGACGTACCTGAGGACACCATTCCAAGTAAGATAAGCCGGACACAAGAAGGAGCAACACTGCATGATTTCATATATGTCTGGAGTTTAATCAAACCCATAGAAGCTGAGAACAGAATGGCGATGGTCAGGGCTTGGGTGAGGGAGAAATAGGGAGGTATTGATCAAAGGATACAAAGGTTCAGTTTTACGAGATAAATAATTTCTGGAGATATGTGCAACATAGGGCCTAAGATATATGATACAGTATTGTCTACGAACAAAGATGGCAAGAGGAAGCCTTTGGAGGCGATTTGTTAGTGATGATTTCACAGATGTCCATGCCTCTCCAAACACATCAAATAATGTACATTAAATATCTATTGCTTTTCTGTCAGTCATACTTCAATACAATCATCTTAAATGTTGTGAATGGAAATATCTTTGATGCAGAATTAGGTTAGAGGACTTGTCTCAATAAAATGTTTCACAGCACCAGAGCCTAGTGCATGAATCTGCACGCTGGAGTCTGTCCTCCTTGGGCACCACGTGTAGCTAGCAATGACCAGGCTAGATTCGCAAGTTAAATTCTGGCTCCTGGGGCTCATTCTTCTCTTCATCAAGTCCACCACTCAGTCATATTCTATCTTTATGGTTTTGATTATATGGGCGCTTGGAGGGAGCGGCCATACCCTTCTCCAGGCAGTCTTCCCGACCTGAGGAACAAACCCGCGTCTCCTACGTCTCCTGCATTGCAGGTAGGCTCTGTACCATGCAGAGCCGCCCGAGATGCCCCGGATGGCTGCGACTCAGCTGAGTGAGGGGTATGGTCAGATGGCGCACGTGTGCCAAGTCACTTCAGTCGCGTCCAACCCTGCAGCACTACAGGCGGCAGCCGGCAGGCCACTCTGTCCAGGCCACTCTCCAGGCAGGAGTACTGCAGTGGATTGCCATTTGGGCCAGATGGTAGTAAAATAAAAAGAGCATAAGTCACTATATTTCAGAAACTTCAGAACATGGTTTATATCAGAGGGAAAAATGAAAACGTATTAAGGGATTTTACAGTCAAAGTCAAATGTCATCTGTATGTGGCATATTTAGGGAGAAAATATTCATGCACACCAAGGTGAAGAGTGGCCTTGAGAAAACAGATCTTCACTGATGGGGATGAGTTAACAGAGATCAGGTAAGGTCTGCCACAGACTTCCCACATCAGCTCTGGGGACTGCTTCAGTGTCTGGAATGAAGACAAATGGTTTTCTAAAGCCTTCCACTCCAAGACCATATGATTTTTTTTAGCTTGATATTTTCATCCTGAACATCATTTTCCTCAGAGCCCGGTGGGCCTGCCTGTCCCTCAGGGTGTAGGTGACAGGGTTCAGCTGCGGGGTCACCACTGTGTTCACAACGGCAGCCTCCTTGTTGGAGTCCAGCCTGCCCACCTGCTTTGGTTTCACGTATATAAACACACAGCTGCCGCGCATCAGAGAGAGGACAGTGAGGTGAGAGGAGCAGGCGGAGAAGCTTTCTGTCGCTCCTCGGCTGAAGGGAGTCCCAGGATTGTGGCTACTATGTTGCTTACACGATGATGGTTACGATGAGGGATGCCAAAGGGACCCAGAAAGCGAGGGTAAAGGCATACATTTCAAGTTTGTTGTCAGAGGAGGAGAGATGGATCAGGGGGCCAAGGTCACAGAAGAAGTAAGGGATGACTTGGGGGTGGCAGGAAAACTGGGACACCTTCGCCACCAGACCAGAAATCACGGTGACCCCGAGCGCAGCGGGCTGTGAACAGGAGGCGGCAAGTGCTCGGGTTCCCGATGGCTGTGGAGTGCACAGGCTTGAAATGGCCGAGTATCGGTCCAGAGACAGCACTGCTATGAGGAGGAAGCCTGCTGCTCCCAGAGATACTGACACAAAGGCCGTGTGAGACAGGCAGCAAAGGAAATTGTTTGTTTGCCTAAAAGAAAGCCGACCAACAGTTTAGGGATAGCTGCACTTGAGAAGCAGCAGGCGCAGGTGTCTGTAGCCTGGAGGCAGCATGGCTGATGGTGACTGTGAGTGTATCGCCCGCAGCGGGTGCCAGGCGTGCCAGCAAGGGCACCGAGGAGAGGACTCTGCCCAGGTGCTGGGCGGCGGGGAGCTCTCCAAGGTGAGCTCTTGGACAGTTGTCCCGTTCCTTATTTCCATCAGCATTTCTTTCCACAGCAGCAGCATCTGTGGGTCTTGGCCTACAAGAGAGACATCACAGCGAGAATAAAGGTTTTAGAGGCGCACAAGATCAAGCTCCTTAACCACCCAAGAAGGCAGCTACATGGAGAGCAAAGTCATCCTGTTCTCTGGTTATTGGATCAAAAAGACATGACTTCAATACGAGTTCAATACTGAGTTCTAATCCCTTGAGAGATTGATCCTTTTGGAAAGTTATTAATGGTTAGCATTTGTGAACTTCATTTTCACTCTGTGTAAAAAGACAGGATCTACAGTTCATGTACTGGTGAGAATTAAATAAAATAAAGGCTGTAATTCACTTGTCATGTGATATCAATGATTCTTATGTGTCCTTCCAGGTCTAAGTTTAATACTGAAATCACTAGTGTATTCTTAAATATGGCATGATGAATAGGCAGTGTTAGTCACATCTGCAAGTTATAAAATACAGTATTACCAATTTATATTTAAATAAAGACAACAGGAGTATAATGACATTCCCTTNGACATTTTGCATGATGTACTCTGCATATAAGTTAAATAAGCGGTGACAATATACAGCCTTGACGTACTCCTTTTCCTCTTTGGAACCAGTCTGTTGTTCCATGTCCAGTTCTGACTGTTGCTTCTTGACCTGCATACAGATTTCTCATGAGGCAGGTCAGGTGGTCTGGTATTCCCATCATTTTAAGAATTTTCCACAGTTTGTTGTGATCCACACAGTCAAAGGCTTTAGCACAGTCAATGAAGCAGATGTTTTTTCTGGAATTCCCTTGTTTTTTCTATGATACAAGAGATGCTGGCAACTTGATCTCTGGTCCCTCTGCCTTTTTAAAATCCAGCTTTACATGTGGAAGTTCTCGGTTTGTGTACTGATGAAGCCTAGCTGAAGGATTTTGAGCATTACCTTGCTAGCATATGAAACGTGTGCTCTATGGTAGTTTGAACAATTTTTGGCATTGCCCTTTTTTGGGGATTGGAATGAAAACGGACCCTTTCCAGTCCTGTGGCCACTGCTGAGTCTTCCAAATTTGTGGGCATATTGAGGGCAGAACTTTAACAGCATAATTTCTTAGGATTTGAAATAGTTCCACTGGAATTTCATCACCTCCACTAGCTTTGTTTGTAGTAATGCTCCCGAAGGCCAACTTGACTTCCCTGGATTTTTCTTTAGTTGGCTAAAATCAGTTTCAGCAACTTAGAAACATCGAATCATATATGAAACAACTGGTTTAACTGCCAAGCTCTTCTTTATTTGATAGATGAGCAGATTAGGTCCAAAGAGGAAAAATGAATTGCCCAAGGGCACATGGGTTTTCCACAGGAAAGGATCTAGAACTCAGAACTAATCATTCCAATGCAGAGATATTTCTCTGTTACACTGCCTCACCGCCTCTTATATTTAATAGCCCCTTTCTCCCTGCCCCGCCCCAGATGCATACAGCCATTGAAGACCCATTTTTCCCACATGTGGGCTCTGTGACATAATCCAGCCTTTTAGAAGTGGGGGAAATAAAAGAACCAGGAAAAGGGTGAGCGGAGCAACCTCTGGATGAGGTGGTTTCTGAAGTGCAAGGCTGGTTGGTGACACAGTGCCGCGGCACCGCCCTGGGACCACACTGCTTATTTATTTCCCAGCTGCTCCCCGCCTCCATCTTGCTATGGATTGGCTTCACATTTATATTTAAGTTGCAAGTATAATGCATTCACAAGGTAAAAAGTTCAAATAGTTGCACTGAATCAAAGGTTCAACCTGTGGAGAGCAAACTGTTCACCCGACTCTAACGCGCCCTCCAACGTCAGTCTCTGCAGCTGCGCCCTTCCCTCGAGGGCGCCCGCCTTAGCTTCGAGCCTTCCTCTTGGGGCCTCGAGCCACTGTCCGGAGTGAATTTCCAGAGAATCCTTGGAAACAGTTTTTCTGAGCAGAGAAGTGTTGAAAGCCTGACGGATTTTAACAAGGGATGGGCGAAGGAAAGAATGCCAGGCGTGTAACGGGGAATATAAACAAATCCAGGAGGAGGCTGTGGAGGAGCGCAAAGAAAGAGGGGAGCACGGAAAGTAGCTATAATTTTCTAAAAAACCACTTTACATGATTTACTTTCCAACCAGAATAAGAAAGGGTCTTGCTTATATCCCCGTGCTTTGTATATATTTAATGTCTAAGTTACGGTGGAAATGGAAATGACATCCAGGCAATTTGCCTAAAGTATGCTCAAATTAAAAAATTAAGTTTGCGTCCTTAAAGACATTTTACTAAATCCTAGCTGTCTGTAAAGAGTGGCCTCTAATTTGTCAGCATTTTGAGCATGGCATTTGCAAGGGGAAATACGGGCTCAGCGGAGGGAGAGGCTGGTTTCCGTCCTAAGTCCTTTGCTGCCCTCTGGAGACTGTTTCAGGTGATGTAAGCAAGCGCAGGCATCCCGCGTCCCAGCATGAAGATCGGGAAGGAGCAGTCCCGTCCTCTGCCCGCGCAGGCCCTCGCTGGCCGGGAGGGTTCCTGATGGAGCCGCGGCACCTGATCTGCAGATTGCACCAGGGGCGACACTGAGCTCCCCAAGAGCACTCACTAAACGCGTTTCTGGGTCCTCTCCGAAGGCAAGCAGACCCCTGAAAGTGACCAGTGGGATCCAACTGAAGCTCGAGCAGATGGCCGTGAGGCCGGCAGGAAAAGCAGCCCGCCACCGAGCAGACGCGTCTAGGATTGCACTGAGGCGCAGCGTCTTCCGCGAGAAGCCAGCCTCTTCGGGGAGAGCTCGCTGCCACGTGAGCTCCGGGCGCTGGTGATGGACGGGGAGGCCTGGCGAGATGCGGCTCACGGGCCCACGAAGAGCCCACGCGCCTGAGCGCCTGCACTGAGCGGATGCACGGGGTCTCTTTGTTACTCTACCTTTGGGACCAGTTCCTCCAAAGCATAATTTTTAGGTCAAACAGTAAACCCACATATAAATCTGCTAGATATCACCGAATTCCCCTCTGTAGAGGCTCCAATATTTTGTATCCCCACCAACAAAACGTGAGTTTGTCTGGCTCTCCTGAGCCTTGCCAGCAGAGCCGCATTTACACTTTTTGTTAATACCAACCTGGCAGATAGAAAATGATAGATTCTTGTGCTTTTGATTTGCTTCTGTTTTGACTATTGTTTCAGTCGAAGTCTAGTGAGGAAAAGAAAACCGCAGCAGATATTTTAATATAGAGAAAACTAAATATCAATAATATAGAGAAAACTAAGTATCAATAATATATAGAAAACTAAATATCAATAATATATAGAAAACTAAATATCAATAAAATATAGAAAACTAAATATCAATAAAATATAGAAAACTAAATATCAATAAAATATAGAAAATATCAATAATATATAGAAAACTAAATATCAATAATATCTAGAAAACTAAATATCAATAATATCTAGAAAACTAAATATCAATAATATCTAGAAAACTAAATATCAATAATATCTAGAAAACTAAATATCAATAATATCTAGAAAACTAAATATCAATAATATCTAGAAAACTAAATATCAATAATATCTAGAAAACTAAATATCAATAATATCTAGAAAACTAAATATCAATAATATCTAGAAAACTAAATATCAATAATATCTAGAAAACTAAATATCAATAATATCTAGAAAACTAAATATCAATAATATCTAGAAAACTAAATATCAATAATATCTAGAAAACTAAATATCAATAATATCTAGAAAACTAAATATCAATAATATCTAGAAAACTAAATATCAATAATATCTAGAAAACTAAATATCAATAATATCTAGAAAACTAAATATCAATAATATCTAGAAAACTAAATATCAATAATATCTAGAAAACTAAATATCAATAATATCTAGAAAACTAAATATCAATAATATCTAGAAAACTAAATATCAATAATATCTAGAAAACTAAATATCAATAATATCTAGAAAACTAAATATCAATAATATCTAGAAAACTAAATATCAATAATATCTAGAAAACTAAATATCAATAATATCTAGAAAACTAAATATCAATAATATCTAGAAAACTAAATATCAATAATATCTAGAAAACTAAATATCAATAATATCTAGAAAACTAAATATCAATAATATCTAGAAAACTAAATATCAATAATATCTAGAAAACTAAATATCAATAATATCTAGAAAACTAAATATCAATAATATCTAGAAAACTAAATATCAATAATATCTAGAAAACTAAATATCAATAATATCTAGAAAACTAAATATCAATAATATCTAGAAAACTAAATATCAATAATATCTAGAAAACTAAATATCAATAATATCTAGAAAACTAAATATCAATAATATCTAGAAAACTAAATATCAATAATATCTAGAAAACTAAATATCAATAATATCTAGAAAACTAAATATCAATAATATCTAGAAAACTAAATATCAATAATATCTAGAAAACTAAATATCAATAATATCTAGAAAACTAAATATCAATAATATCTAGAAAACTAAATATCAATAATATCTAGAAAACTAAATATCAATAATATCTAGAAAACTAAATATCAATAATATCTAGAAAACTAAATATCAATAATATCTAGAAAACTAAATATCAATAATATCTAGAAAACTAAATATCAATAATATCTAGAAAACTAAATATCAATAATATCTAGAAAACTAAATATCAATAATATCTAGAAAACTAAATATCAATAATATCTAGAAAACTAAATATCAATAATATCTAGAAAACTAAATATCAATAATATCTAGAAAACTAAATATCAATAATATCTAGAAAACTAAATATCAATAATATCTAGAAAACTAAATATCAATAATATCTAGAAAACTAAATATCAATAATATCTAGAAAACTAAATATCAATAATATCTAGAAAACTAAATATCAATAATATCTAGAAAACTAAATATCAATAATATCTAGAAAACTAAATATCAATAATATCTAGAAAACTAAATATCAATAATATCTAGAAAACTAAATATCAATAATATCTAGAAAACTAAATATCAATAATATCTAGAAAACTAAATATCAATAATATCTAGAAAACTAAATATCAATAATATCTAGAAAACTAAATATCAATAATATCTAGAAAACTAAATATCAATAATATCTAGAAAACTAAATATCAATAATATCTAGAAAACTAAATATCAATAATATCTAGAAAACTAAATATCAATAATATCTAGAAAACTAAATATCAATAATATCTAGAAAACTAAATATCAATAATATCTAGAAAACTAAATATCAATAATATCTAGAAAACTAAATATCAATAATATCTAGAAAACTAAATATCAATAATATCTAGAAAACTAAATATCAATAATATCTAGAAAACTAAATATCAATAATATCTAGAAAACTAAATATCAATAATATCTAGAAAACTAAATATCAATAATATCTAGAAAACTAAATATCAATAATATCTAGAAAACTAAATATCAATAATATCTAGAAAACTAAATATCAATAATATCTAGAAAACTAAATATCAATAATATCTAGAAAACTAAATATCAATAATATCTAGAAAACTAAATATCAATAATATCTAGAAAACTAAATATCAATAATATCTAGAAAACTAAATATCAATAATATCTAGAAAACTAAATATCAATAATATCTAGAAAACTAAATATCAATAATATCTAGAAAACTAAATATCAATAATATCTAGAAAACTAAATATCAATAATATCTAGAAAACTAAATATCAATAATATCTAGAAAACTAAATATCAATAATATCTAGAAAACTAAATATCAATAATATCTAGAAAACTAAATATCAATAATATCTAGAAAACTAAATATCAATAATATCTAGAAAACTAAATATCAATAATATCTAGAAAACTAAATATCAATAATATCTAGAAAACTAAATATCAATAATATCTAGAAAACTAAATATCAATAATATCTAGAAAACTAAATATCAATAATATCTAGAAAACTAAATATCAATAATATCTAGAAAACTAAATATCAATAATATCTAGAAAACTAAATATCAATAATATCTAGAAAACTAAATATCAATAATATCTAGAAAACTAAATATCAATAATATCTAGAAAACTAAATATCAATAATATCTAGAAAACTAAATATCAATAATATCTAGAAAACTAAATATCAATAATATCTAGAAAACTAAATATCAATAATATCTAGAAAACTAAATATCAATAATATCTAGAAAACTAAATATCAATAATATCTAGAAAACTAAATATCAATAATATCTAGAAAACTAAATATCAATAATATCTAGAAAACTAAATATCAATAATATCTAGAAAACTAAATATCAATAATATCTAGAAAACTAAATATCAATAATATCTAGAAAACTAAATATCAATAATATCTAGAAAACTAAATATCAATAATATCTAGAAAACTAAATATCAATAATATCTAGAAAACTAAATATCAATAATATCTAGAAAACTAAATATCAATAATATCTAGAAAACTAAATATCAATAATATCTAGAAAACTAAATATCAATAATATCTAGAAAACTAAATATCAATAATATCTAGAAAACTAAATATCAATAATATCTAGAAAACTAAATATCAATAATATCTAGAAAACTAAATATCAATAATATCTAGAAAACTGAATATCAATAATATATAGAAAACTGAATATCAATAATATATAGAAAACTAAATATCAATAATATCTAGAAAACTAAATATCAATAATATCTAGAAAACTAAATATATCAATAATATATACAAACTGAGTGCAGGTAAAATGTTAAACAGAAATTGGACTAAAAAGGCAAAAAGAAAGCACGAGAAACAAACGAATGCAGACTAAATCAGCTATATTAAGACTTCATATTTGGAGTATATAGAGTGATTTTGGCCTTCAGCTGAACCTGGACTTCTCTCCATGACTGTTGCCCCCAAAACATCATATTGACCTCTCTCTGAATAACCTGGTCAAACTTTGACACTTAGCCTTTTAATCTCACTGAATTTAGAGGCGTTTCTTACGTGCCAGAAGATTGCCTTGAGCATAAAGATATGACTGGGAGGGTTCTCTGAGATCTGAGAAAGATCCTCATCTCAGAAGCTTTATTTAAGTCAACATGCCCATCCCCAATTTCTGAGTTTTTAAAAATCTGTGCCTGCGAGGTCTCTTGAAAAACTAGGAGGCAGAATGGCACATTAGTCAAGACACTACAATCTTGGCCCAGTTTCTCAAAAACTAGGACGTGGAGTCAACAGCAAAGTACTTTACACCAAAGATAACACGTAACAAAAACTCAGAACACAGTTGCTTCATGTATATGCTGATGCAGAGACTCTGCATAAAACACTATCCGGTGTTATAATGCTAACAGTAAAACAGCACCAGTGACAAACTCCTGTTACTTAGTAGGTATACTTTCTAGAACTTACTCATTACCAAGCAAATGGGTCAAAGGAGAAAAATATCAATCACTCCCTCATAATCAGAAAAGATTTCATCTTCCTATATTTAAATTTAGACAACACTGCTACGCGTACTTGGTTTTTCTCCAAGGAATGTGACCAAGAATTGAATCTCTAGCTCACATCTTTTCTCATCTTTCAGTAGCAAAAATTCATGTTTCAAACTGGAGTGGATTAGTTTGCACTTATTATGGAAAATGAAGCAAAACTAATTTTTTTACCAGATAAGCCCCTGTGCTGCATCCAAAACTGGCAGAAAAGAATTTCTGGGTGATGAGTTTTATTGTAGAACTCTGAATTTAAGAAACAGCTCAATACATTTTTACCTGAAAAAGAAAAAAGGAAAGGAAACGGATAGCCTCTCATCTCCAGGCTGGTGGAGAGTGCAGGCTCACCCTGTTTTGTAGGCCCCTCAGCGCCTGAGTTGCATCACGTCCCAGGGCCTCATGTGGCACCTGGACCTCGGAGGAGCGTCCCCTAGTCTTTGCCGTGGCGGTGGTTGGGGTGCTCACCGTCCAAGCTGACTCTCCGCTTTGACGTCCGGATGGGGGAGCAGGCCCATCTGCTGTGCAATAAAGGGTCTCGCCCTCACAGGCGGGCCCGGGTGCCTGCGCACCGTGCTGTCACTGGCCCTGACACACACTCTGCGCGCGAGAGGGACGCACATCCCTCTGTCCCGTGTCTGAAGAGTGCAGGTCTCAGGACCACGTTCCTAATTCCAGGGGTGACGTCAGCAGTCCTGGAGTTCCAGGTCGCCGTAGTGATGTATGGAGTTCGGGACCCTCTTCCCTGAATGTGTGTGCTGCCTGGAGGAGCGGGCCGAGGCCGGGTGCCTCTGGTCGCCGCTGCGTCAGGCCTGGCCTGTCTCCTGCTGGCCCAGAGCCCTCTGTGTGTATGTGGGTCGTGTCCCACTTTTTGCGACCCCGTGGACTGTAGCCCACCAGGCTCCTCTGTCCATGAGATTTCCCAGGCAAGTATCCTAGAGTAGGGTACCATTTCTTTCTCTGGGGAGATCTTCCTGACCCAGGGATCGAACCCGTGTCTCTTGTGTCTCCTGCACTGGCAGGCAGATTCTTTGCCACTAGCGTGGCACCCCACTCCAGTGCTCTTGCCTGGAGAATCCCAGGGACGGGGGAGCCTGGTGGGCTGCCATCTATGGGGGCGCACAGAGTTGGACACGACTGAAGCGACTCAGCAGCAGCAGCAGCGGCGGCGAGGTCCAGAGCCCCACCAGCCAAAGGAGATCCGCTATCTGCACCCCCACCCCCTCCAAACCGTGGCTCAGGGAGAGCCCGGCATCACACTGTCCTGAGCCTCAGGGACACGTCAGCAGAGCANTTTTTACCTGAAAAAGAAAAAAGGAAAGGAAACGGATAGCCTCTCATCTCCAGGCTGGTGGAGAGTGCAGGCTCACCCTGTTTTGTAGGCCCCTCAGCGCCTGAGTTGCATCACGTCCCAGGGCCTCATGTGGCACCTGGACCTCGGAGGAGCGTCCCCTAGTCTTTGCCGTGGCGGTGGTTGGGGTGCTCACCGTCCAAGCTGACTCTCCGCTTTGACGTCCGGATGGGGGAGCAGGCCCATCTGCTGTGCAATAAAGGGTCTCGCCCTCACAGGCGGGCCCGGGTGCCTGCGCACCGTGCTGTCACTGGCCCTGACACACACTCTGCGCGCGAGAGGGACGCACACCCCTCTGTCCCGTGTCTGAAGAGTGCAGGTCTCAGGACCATGTTCCTAATTCCAGGGGTGACGTCAGCAGCCCTGGAGTTCCAGGTTGCCGTAGTGATGTATGGGGTTCGGGACCCTCTTCCCTGGGTGTGTGCGCTGCCTGGAGGAACGGGGCGAGGCCGGGTGCCTCTGGTCGCCGCAGCGTCAGGCCCGGCCTGTCTCCTGCTGGCCCGGAGCCCTCTGTGTGTATGTGCACCCAGTCATGTCCCACTTTTTGCGACCCTGTGGACTGTAGCCCACCAGGCTCCTCTGTCCATGAGATTTCCCAGGCAAGAATCCTAGAGTAGGGTACCATTTCTTTCTCTGGGGAGATCTTCCTGACCCAGGGATTGAACCCGTGTCTCTTGTGTCTCCTGCACTGGCGGGGAGATTCTTTACCACTAGCGTGGCACCCCACTCGTGTTCTTGCCTGGAGAACCCCAGGGACGGGGGAGCCTGGTGGGCTGCCATCTATGGGGACGCACAGAGCCGGACACGACTGAAGCGACTCAGCAGCAGCAGCAGCAGCNGGAGATTCTTTACCACTAGCGTGGCACCCCACTCGTGTTCTTGCCTGGAGAACCCCAGGGACGGGGGAGCCTGGTGGGCTGCCATCTATGGGGACGCACAGAGCCGGACACGACTGAAGCGACTCAGCAGCAGCAGCAGCAGCGGCGAGGTCCAGAGCCCCACCAGCCAAAGGAGATCCACTATCTGCACCCCCACCCCCTCCAAACCGTGGCTCAGGGAGAGCCCGGCATCACACTGTCCTGAGCCTCAGGGACACGACGTCAGCAGAGCAGCCACCCGCNTAAGACAAGAGTTTCAGAGGTCAGAGCAGAGGTCAGGGTGGACACATACAAGCGAAAAAAAAAAGCTTGGGCCTAACTCCTGTGGTTGCACGTGGCAACACCTTTATTGAGAACCTAGGAACCCCTTCGGACAAAGGAGACGGGAAGGGCGGCGGCCTCCCGGGGCCTCGCTGCGCCTGGGGCAGTCCTGGTGTGGGACTCACTCTGAACAGTGGGCTCCAATGGCGTAGCTGCTCCCACGCTCTGCCGGTGAGGAGCTGCTGGCTGAGGCAGAGTTGGAGTCTCACTCATGTTGACTTTGATAGTTTTTCCCTTTAAATCCACAATCCACGGGCCCCATGGGGAGAATCTGGTCTCATTTGCTCTGTTTTGGACAAACACCTCACATGACTGCTGTAAACGGTTGCATAATTCTTGCAAAGGCCTTCTTGCTCATTCTAGAATTTTTCCATCAACTGGCAGACTCAAACTGTTCTGGATTTGGCCGCAGGGGATTCAAAACCCTTTCTCCTTGAACAGTTTTTCCCGGTGGTGGCCCTCTGATGGGAAGTATTGACGCACACCCAGAGAGGGCGGGAGGCGCACAGGCGTCGGAGGAGCGCGGTGGCGGGTGCGGCGTGGCCTTCCCGAGCCACTGCCGGCAGGCCCTAGACCGCTCCCGGCCTCTCACCCGCCCTGGGGGCAGCCTTGCAGGGCCATGTGGGCCACCTCCTCAGTGTGACCCGGTTGACATGCTTCTTTGGGCGAGCTCCTTAGGAGAGTCCCTTCAGGTGTCTCCGGGGAAGTTCAGAGCGAGTGCCGTGAGAGAGGGGCCGCTGGCGCTCTTGTTCTCGGCCTGACCTCTGCCGGCAGGGCACTGAGCTGTGCGAGGCTCAGGGAGCGACATCAGAGGCTTAGGGCGTCAGGGGCTCTGCCTGGTGCCCACGGCAACGTGACAGCTGGGAGCTGGCACCCACACCGCTGGCAGTTCCCGAGCGGCGGCGTGAGGCGAGGCGGGACAGGGTCTAGCGGCTCGCGTGTCTGATGTGGATAATGGCTTGTGGTTCTGCAGTAGCTCTGGGCCAGGCACTGGAGAAGCAGCTGGAGCCCACACTCCAGAAGCAAGACCATGTTTTGCTGCCCCGAGCTGGGGAGGCGTGGCGTGAACAGGACC
>SJYW01009625.1:34512-53905 GCA_006410735.1 Raphicerus campestris | reverse complement strand
GCAGCCCCACCGACCTGGTCTATCTCTGGAACTCTCCTCCTGGGGCCCAGCCTGCGCGCTGGGTTCCTGGGCAGCGGCTCTGCCATCTTGAACAGGTGGCTCCTTCCTGGAAAGAGACAGTCACGGTGCTGAGAGGGCTGCTGGCAGAAAAAGGTGGTTCAGATCAAAGAAGAGGAGGCCGGCTGCCTCTGCGGGCCGGATACAGGCCAGAAGCAGGTCAGGCTGAGCCGAGGCCGGGATTTCACACATGGTCAATGTAAAAGATGAAAAGACACTCAAAGGACTGCCAGTGCCTGCTGGAAGGAGAGGGAGTCTGCCCTGCAGACCTGAGCGGCCTGCTCTAGGCCCTGGGGTGTGGACAGATGGACACACAGACCCGTGCTGGGCACCAGGCTGAGGCGGTCGGCTTCTGTGGCCGCGTGCCGAGTGGGCTCCCTGGGCTGCCTCCTGGCTCGGGAAGTAGGGCAGCAGCATCCTGGAGGGGGTTGACCACCAGACCTCGAGGAAGGTAGACTCCAAGCCAGGGCAGCCAGCGCGGGACTGGAGGAGGGATGGGCGAGACGGGGAGTAAGCACATCGGGAAAGGAACCTGGGAGGAGTGGGCAGCGGAGCAGAGCCGGCACTGAGGGGCCTCCGCGGGGCCTTGTCTGAGACTGCTTGTGTGACCACTTTTACCTCCTTTGTCAGGAGCCCATCCAAACCTGAGGCTCTAAGGCCCCAAGTCCACTGTGAGTGACCGGGGACATCCGGGGACGCACCGGGGGCACCAGCGTGCAAAGGGCCACGAGAGCAGCGGCTTTACTTGAATCTCTGAAGGTAAAGTGTTTTGAATTTCCGACTCTTAGAAGGATTTATTATGTGTGGAAGCAAGCAAAACTCAGCAGCTTACTGCCGGTCTTTGGGTGGAGAGTGGGAAGAGGCAAACGTCTGTTAAGACAGCTAGAAAACCATTTTATCCTGATCAAAACGTTAATATATTCAAATAAATCTGATATAAATAAAAACTGATAAATTTGTAAAAATAAATTCTGATATTGAAATAAAAGCAGAGCCGTTGGAGGCTAAACCTGTGTGTTTTAGGGCAGAACAGGAGGTGCTGAGAGGCTCGGCCTGCAGACGGCTTTGGGAGGCCTCTTTCTCTTACAGACGAGGAATGTCTGAGAAGCAAGTGGAGGTGAGGGCAGCCTGGGTCGCTCTCTAGGGGGGGCGGGGGCAGGTGTGTGACTTGGTTGTCACGGAGAAGAACCACTTCGGGGTGAGGCTTCAGGTTGGCAGCCGAGGTCCTGGGCTGAGGCAGTCAAGGCGTGACAGGAGTGACCGGGATGAGGGTCACCCTCCCACCTCCCGCCCCAGACAGAAACGGGGCTCTCACGCAGAGACAGAGATCAACCTGCTGGCCCCACACACTCCAAGCAGCACTTTTCGGTTGTCATGGAGACCACCTGGGCCCGCCCCACCCAGCGGGCACTCACGGATGGCAGCTGGGCTCTCCGGGTGTCCAGGAGAGGTGCACGCGCTCCCTCTCATCCTGCATCTGGAGCCGGATGGGCCGCTTCAGTCCCCAGGAAATGTTGAGGAGCCCCTCGATGATCAGAGCCCCTTCTTCCTGTGGGGACCCACATGCTCAGCCCCTCCTCTCAGAGCAGCCGCATGCAGGGGCCACTGACCACCCTCACACCCCGCTCAGAAGCCAGCCCCCGCCCACGGGACCCCCCTGCGCACTCAGGCCCGCAGAGGCAGCCTCTCATCCCGAGGGTCCCGTCTTTCTCCAGGGGAAGGCCCATGAATCTCTCTGTGCTCTAAGGCACGAGGCCCGGGCTGGAGAGGAAGCCTGAGGCGTGCCCTTCCACCTCCCGGGCACAGGGGCTGGGACAGGGCGCTGAGTCAGGTGTCCCACAGGGACGCAGCTGCTGTCCGGCAGGCACGTCTACACAGTGGNGTTGACAATTTGATCTCTGGTTCCTCTGCCTTTTCTAAAACCAGCTTGAACATCAGGAAGTTCACAGCAGCACCATTTACAATAGCTAAGACATGGAGATAACCTGAACATCCATTGAGAGATGGGTGGACAAAGAAGATGCGGTAAATACATACAATGGAATATTGGTCCTAAAAAAGAATGAAATACTGCCATTTGCAGTCACATGGGTGGACCTAGAGATTCTCATACTAAGAGATGTAAGTCAGAGAAAGGCAGGTGTCCTGTGATCTCACTTATATGTAGAAGCTAAACTGTGACACAGATTAACTTATCTGCTAAACAGACACAGACCCACAGACACAGAGACAGGCTCGTGGTTGCCAAAGGGGAGGAGGCATGGAGGAGGGATGGACTGGGAGTGTGGGATTAGCAGCTACACAACTATTNATGTAGAAGCTAAACTGTGACACAGATTAACTTATCTGCTAAACAGACACAGACCCACAGACACAGAGACAGGCTCGTGGTTGCCAAAGGGGAGGAGGCATGGAGGAGGGATGGACTGGGAGTGTGGGATTAGCAGCTACACAACTATTATATAATGGATAAACGACAGTCCTACTGTATAGCCCAGAGAACTATATTCAATATCCTGTGATAAGCCATAATGGAGAAGAATAAGAAAAAGGAATATAACTGAATCACATTGCTATAAGCCAGAAAATGACACAACATTGTGAATCAAAGGACTTCAGAAAAAGAGGTGAGAGGGAGACAGAGAGAAGCAGAGAGGGAGAGAGCAAGCGTGGGCAGCTGCTGGGAGCAGCGCCGCGCCGCTCCCGAGGAATGNTTATATAATGGATAAACGACAGTCCTACTGTATAGCCCAGAGAACTATATTCAATATCCTGTGATAAGCCATAATGGAGAATAAGAAAAAGGAATATAACTGAATCACATTGCTATAAGCCAGAAAGTAACACAACATTGTGAATCAAAGTACTTCAAAAAAAGAGGTGAGAGGGAGACAGAGAGAAGCAGAGAGGGAGAGAGCAAGCGTGGGCAGCTGCTGGGAGCAGCGCCCCGCCGCTCCCGAGGAATGGATCGCGACAATTTGTGTTTTTCATTCTGTACTTACAGTCAACACTGCACCATGAAGGTCAGTGAGTGGGTGATTTGACTGGTATTTTAAAAATGGAAAGTTGTGTCTCACAAAATTTTCTTTACCTTATGATTCATTTATGTGTATTAGGCTATTGTATAAAGTATGTTTCTCACTGTGGGCCTCAGTCAAAAAAAGGCTGAAAGTCAATCTCGACAGTGTTTTGCACAGTTTTCTCAGCTTCCTTTGACGCTGTAAGTGGTCATGTGACCCTCTTTTGGGCTGAGAGATAGGGGAAACTGTGCTGGAGGGTGAAGACCACTTTTGCTTCCCTGACAGAAGGAACAGATAGGTTTCCCTTTTCCCTGCCCTTCTGTCTCAAACGTGGACAATGTGTAATGTCTGGAACATTGGCAACCATTTTGAGGTAATGATGCAACATGTCCACGTACTAAAGCTGGTGGAGCAGAAAGATGAAAGGAGTCTGGGCCTTTAGCGACTCTCGGGAGCTGCTGCACAACGCCTTCACTGCCCTCTCTAGACTCCCAGGCAGACTCTTTTCCTTCTGAGCCGCCAGGAAAGGTCCCCAAATAAACTGTTGTTTGTTTAAGCCCCAGGTTGGTGAGTCTTTTCTGTAAAGGGCCAGATAGTCAATGTTCTTGTGGGCTAAGTGATCTCTGTCACAACTGCTTAATTCTGCTGTTGTGGTTTGGAAGTATCCACAGATAGCAGGCAAATCAAAGGACCCTGGTGAAGTTCCAATAAAACTGTTAACAAAGCAGGTGGCAGGGTGACCCCTGGGCTGTAGTCTGCTAGCTTTCCCTGGGTGACCTTGCCCTTTTACTGCCTCTCTGACCTCATCTCCTCCCACTTCCCCTCCCTCTCTCTGTTCTTCTTCCCACTTACTGGCCCACGCCCGCCTCCTGGATTCTGCCCTCGCTGTTGCCCCAGCCTGAAGGCTCGTCCCAGATATCTGCAGGACTCGCTCCTTCGCCTGCTTCAGGTCCTGCACACGAGCTGCTCTTCTCTGCAGTGTCCCCTTGCCCACCGTCTGAAAGGCCAGTCCCTGCCCGCACATGCTGCTCTCTCGTGCGCTGTGTATTTCATTTCTTTATTGTGAGATCCTTGAGAGAGGGAGATTTTATCTGTTTCCTTAGATATTAACTCTGCCTGGAACGTGAAGGTGTTTAATCAACATTTGGTGTAGGACTGACTTTTTTCTCCTGCCTGTCAAATTCAGGTAAGAAAGCAGACACAAGGAGGCTCATTACCCCATCGAGGGGACAGTGAGTAAGTCATATAATCTGAGTTTGCCTCCTAATTGCCCTGACGGTCATATTTGTGCCACCAGGGAACGAGAGTAGGACGATACCTACCTCTATGGGGGCTTCCCTGATGCCTCAGCGGGTAAGGAGACGCAGCGACTAAGCATGTGCCTCCATTGGAAGACGGGCTCAGGGAAGCAGGGGCCACAGAATTTTCTGGAAGACTTCATCCCCCAGGGAATTGTCCCAATAACGGGGACCTTTGGGAGTCAATAAGGAAATAGGGCATTATCCTGTTATCTTGGGCAGTCTCATTTTTTTATAGCATTCCTGCCTCAGAAAATCATTAGGAAAAAAAAAATCTTTATTTTGTGAACAGTCCAGACTGACTTGTTAGATCCACAAAATGCCGAAGGGAAGCATTCACGACCCAACAGCTTTAGCCAAGAAGGAGCCACAGAGAATAAACTTATGTTTGACTTGTAAGTGTGGAAACAGAAAGGAGCCCAAGTCTGATCAAATGCGTGTGATTTCTTGCATCAGATAAGGCTGCTCCTGGGGCGTGCACTCTGCTCCGCTTGCCTTGAAGCTTCTTGGCACCGTTCCAAGAAGGCGGAGAAATTACCTTCTTCCTTCTGGTGTTTTGAGAGGCAAGTCATGAAAAAGCCTGGGTATAATCACATGCTGTTAAGATTCAATTTAGATTTCTCTGAGTCTTGAAAGAAAATAGACATATATTTTAACATAAATAATATTAACAATGAAGATGATTTTCAAAGCCATTCTTTTAAAACAGTAAAGTGGAGTTTGAATTAAGATGACTGGGTAATTTCCTAAGGCTTTTTGTGGGTGACTCTGTATGATTTTCCCCTGTTACGTTCTCTGACAGAAGACTCTAGACAAGTAAGTTTTTAAAGCAACTTTTCAAAAATTCTGCAGATTTTGAATGGATATGTTTGGAAAACAACTGGATGGTTATACTTGACTGAGATCAGTAAGATCTAGTTTCAAGTAGATTTTCTTTACTTTAATGGGTTCTGTTTTTTTGACCCCATTAGCGGAAGATCCCACGTATAGAATACTTCTTGTTCTGTTCGGTTTGGTGGGATCCTTGAGTAGCAAGGCCACCCCATTGTGTGATCTTAATGTGCAGCAGGATTTGCCGGTTTTCAGACAATGTCTCAAATAAGTTGCATACCATCTACGTTTCTTTCCCATATGAAATCATTTTCATTAACTCCATTTGTTAGCATATAAATAATAACTTCAGGTTAATATATGGAACTCTGCAACCCATTCCAGAGGCAGGCTGAGAAGGAGAATTTATTCTACAGATGGACATAAATCTCATTGATGTTTGCCATACGAGAGCCTTCTTAAATGGGTACACACGCTGAACATATCATCTGTCCTTTGAGTTATGCTCTGGAGAAACATCCCGCACTGCAGACCTAATAAGTGCTGGGCACTGGGTTTCTTAGGAGAAGGAGAGTTTGCTTTAAAAGGTGATATATTAGTTGCTAGAGATTGCTGCTGAAATTTCCTTTGGGGAAAAATAACTGCTTAGCTCTAGCCCTTTCTCCACTTGGCCCCAAGAAGAGGGTGTAAATGTACCCAGAACTGCCTGAAAAACATATGTGAGGACAAGGATGGCATGAACATCTCTAGGCAGAGAGCATGCACAGGTCTGCTTGGTCATCAGTTAAGGCCCTTCTCTGCACACTCTCCTCCCTATCTTCCTGACACTGGACATACATTTTTTTTTTTTGGTTCATCCAACAGTGCAAATCAGAAAGCTAGGGAAGGGACATCTCTCCACGTCCGTGGATTCTCCCCGCCTCCCCAGGGCTCCCCCGACCTGTGTCCCCTCCCCACTCACCACACTTCATTCATGTTCTTCCACTGTCTCTGTTCCTCTGGAGGATGCTGAACAATATGGGCTTGCTAGAAAGTTGATTGTTATGAATGGATATTGTAATGATCAGGAGTTAATAAGATCTTAACAACAGGATGAAAATAACTCACGACGCAAAACTCCTGGACAAGCTGCATTTTCTTTGTAACCATAATTTTAATAATAGAAAATGACTTAAAATTGTTTACTGTTTTGATTCATTTAACAAAAAGCAAGTCTGTTTACTGAACACAATGGCTGGACTTGCAAGAGTATAAGGGCAGGAGGATTTACGGGACAATGCTTTTCAAAGGAGAGCATCTTTATTAAGGATTTCCCTCCACAGAGAGTCTGTGTTGCTTGGGAGCCAGAATCTCTATGAATCACGAAATACTGACTGGTACTCAAGGCTGAGAACTGAGTGTCAGGACCTTCCCTCAAGCCAGGATATTGAGCAGCCAAAGGAAGCGGCATCTTCCAGATGAAAAATAAAGCATTTGACGAACAAGGGCCGTTTGTCCAGCTCCTGGGCTGTGAATTTCAAAATGACCCTCCCTGGCACTCTGGGGAGATTCCCCGGCATAGAGAACGAGGCTGCTACTGGGCCTGCAGGGAAGACCGGCCTCCTCTACCCTGTCTTCTAAGCACGCAGCTTCCCGAGGAATGGAAAACATCCCCAGCGGGGAAGGGGCAAGTTGGCCAGACTTGACCTGTTAACCCTGGGTTTAAAAAGATGTTTCAGCTGAATTGACCTTACCTCTGAACCTGCCATCAAAGCCACCTCTGTTTCGCCCCTGGAGTGACAGAAGCTGCCCATTCCCAAGCTTCCTTCTCAGACTTTGTAAACTAAGGCCCTGACTGTTTAAGAAAGGGTGTGTGTGTGTACGTGTGTGTGTGGGCGTGTGCGTGAATTGCTCAGTCCTGTTGACTCTCTTCGACCCCATGGACAGTAGCCCCCAGGCACCTCTGTCTGGGGATGTCCCAGGCAAGAATACTGGAGTGAGTTGCCATTCCCTTCTCCAGAGGATCTTCCCGACCCAGAGACTGAACCCATGTCTCCTGCACTGCAGGCGGATTCTTTACCATCTGAGCCTCCAGGGAAGCCCTTCAGAAAGGATAACACTGCAGTTACTAAACTTCTTAAACTGTGTGTCCATTGGAAACTTTCTTTTTTCACTTTGAAAACTCTCCCTCATTGTAATAATTAAGATGTCAACCTTACACCTGGGGCAGAGTTAGAATGACTGGTATAATAGAGTTCTCAAGAGAAACACCAAGAGGAAATATAGATTATATTATATATCCTGTTGTGATAGGTGGATAGAAATTTATTTATTGAAGTTAACTCATCTGAAAATTCCAATAAATAATTCCTGGGGGCTGACAGGTCCAAAATCTTTTCTGCAGGCCAACTGGCTAGAGATTCAGGCAAGCGCTGATGTAGCAGTCTTGAGTCTGAAATCTGCAGACCAGCCGTCTGAAGACTCAGTCAGGAGTTTCACGCTGCAGTCGTGAAGCAGAATCGCTTCTTCCTCAGGAAGCTTCAGCCGTTGCTCTTAAGGTCTCCTCAAGGCTTTAAGATTGGCTGTGTGTGTGTGTGTGTGTGTGTGCGCGTGTGTGTGGCTCAGTCATGTCTGACTCCTTGCAACCCCATGGACTGTAGCCCTCCAGGCTCCTCTGTCCATGGAATTCCCTAGGCCAGAATACTGCAGTGGGTAGCCATTCCCTTCTCCAGGGGATCTTCCTGACCCAGGGACTGAACCCTGGTCTCCTGTGTTGCAGGCAGATTCTTTACTGCCTGAGCTACCAGAGAAGCCTCAAGATTGAATGAGATTCAACCACATTATAGAGGGAAATATGCTTTACTCAAAGTCCACTGATGCAAATGTTAATCACATCTTTAAAAAAATATACCTCACAGCAGCATCTAGACTTGTGTTTGATCAGACAGCTGGGCGCCATGGCTGAGCCAAGTGGACACAGAGAATGAATCATGCCCCTCTCAGGACAGGCTCCGTGGCCAGGTGAGGCCTGATGCTCGGAATTTCAAGACGCTCTGAAACATGGCAGTGCCCCCTTTCCCAGGGATCCCCCGTTTTAATGTGCGTCTGTAATCTGGGGCAATTTTTGAGGCATGTTGCCTCTCCAGTGGCTACTGAGTCTAACTGGGGAGCTGGCGAGATGGTAAATATTTTCTCATTTGTGGCCTGTGCCATCTCTTGCCACTTCTCAAGCAGAGGCGGTCACAGATGACCTGAGGATGAATGGTATGGCTGTGTTCTGATAAAACTTTATTTACCAAAACAGGATGAGGGCCCAATTTGGTCCATGAGTAAAGAGAGGTGGGGTTGATACAGGACATTTTCTTTATGCAAAACCTAGCAAAGGGTGTGGGGAAGCTACACTCGAGCATGGGATGCCTTCATCTGTAAACCTAAACAAAGGGCATTTTATTATCTTACAGCATAAAAAGCCCCAGGAATGGGGGTTCCATTGTCGTTTAAGTGAGGGTCTCAGAGACCTTTTCAAGGACCCAGGTTCTTTCCATTTCTGCACTCATCCTCACACTTTTAGTTCCCCCTTACACTTGGAAATGGTTCTTATATTTCTCAGCAGTCATGACCACATTGAGTGGAAGGAGAGGAAGGGTGTGATCGAATGAGGCTTATGTTAATAGCAGGGAAACTTTTTTTAGAAGGTATTGGGCCACCCCGGCCGCCTCTCACTTCTTGTTGTCCAGGAGTGGGATATGGGTGCCCTGCAGAGGATGGACCCAGGTGACTGGACCCAAGTGGCCCAGCATATGACTGGCAGAGGGGACAAAGGCAGGTCAGCTATGAAAATTCAGGCTCTACCAGCAAGCCAGGGATCAACAGTGGCCCTGGAAAGAAGCCCATCCATGCCTGCGGTAACTGCAGAGTCACGGCAGACAAGGAGAGCCCCTTGTGGGGCAGGGTCACTGCACTGGGGTGAGTGAGCTGGGTCAACAGCTGGAGAGAAGTTGAGGAGCGCAGTGTCCACTGTGGAGCACCAGGGAGCTGGGGAGGAAGCTCTCAGTAATGGGGAGAGCACCCTGGCTAGAGAAAAGTGGCCTGGTTGTAAGCACAGGGAGCTGCCCAAACCTGAGAAATGGGAAGAGTGGCCGTGGGGTCCTGAGGCCTGAAAGACCCCACCAGCAACTGGGGGTCTCTGGCCATGGGCTCCAGGCTCAAGGGAGCAAGAGGTCTTTAGGAGGCGGTGTTGGCTGGCCTCCCTGCTAACTGTTTATAAACCGTAGAGACTGGAACACAGCAAGCTCAGTTCAGTCACTTAGTCATATCTAACTTTTTGCGACCCCATGGACTGCAGCACTCCAGGCCTTCCTGTCCCTCACCAACTCCTGGAGCTTACTCAAATTTATGTCCATAGAGTCGGTGATGCCATCCAACCATCCCATCCTCTGTTGTCCCCTTCTCCTCCTGCCTTCAATCTTTCCCAGCATCAGGGTCTTAAATGAGTCAGTTCTTCACATCAGGTGGCCAACGTATTGGAGCTTCAGCTTCAGCATCAGTCTTTCCAATGAATATTCAGGACTGATTTCCTTTAGGATGGACTGGTTGGATCTCCTTGCAGTCCAAGGGACTCTCAAGAGTCTTCTCCAACACTACAGTTCAAAGCATCAATTCTTTGGAGCTCAGCTTTCTTTATAGTCCAACTCTCACATCCATACATGACTACTGGAAAAACCATAGCTTTGACTAGATGGAACTTTGTTGACAAAGTAATGTCTCTGCTTCTTAATATGCTGTCTAAGTTGGTCATAACTTTCCATGAGCAAGCGTCTTTTAATTTCATGGCTGCAGTCACCATCTACAGTGATTCTGGAGCCCAAGAAAATAAAGTATCCCACTGTTTCTATTGTTTCCCCATCTATTTCCCATGAAGTGATGGGACCGGAGGCCATGATCTTCGTTTTCTGAATGTTGAGCTTTCAGTCAACTTTTTCACTCTCTTTCACTTTCATCAAGAGGCTCTTTAGTTCTTCACTTTCTACCATAAAGGTGGTGTCATCTGTGTATCTGAGGTTATTGATATTTGTCCTGGAAATCTTGATTCCAGCTTGTGCTTCATCCAGCCCAGTATTTCTCATGATGTACTCTGCTGCTGCTAAGTCATGTCAGTCATGTCTGACTCTGTGTGACCCCATAGACGGCAGCCCACCAGGCTCCCGCCCCTGGGATTTTCCAGGCAAGAATACTGGAGTGGGTTGCCATTTCCTTCTCCAGTGCATGAAAGTGAAAAGTGAAAGTGNAGACTATAATGGACCATCCGAGAGGTCTACTCTGTCTGGCCTTGTGGACTGGCCAAAGTGCCTTGGCAGGTTGCAGCGATGCCTCCCCAGCCTTCATCCCCTTGGCGTCCACTCCCTTTGTCATATGCCAGTGCAGTCTCTGCACTGAAGAGAAGTCTCCTCACCCCTGGAATCCGGGCTCAGTGCTGTGACTTGCTTTGGACAGCAGGATTGTCAGGTAATAGGCAAGCGCAGATGTGAAACGGACTTGGGAACCGGACCTACCCTCTCGGGTCCCTGCCGTTAATCATAGGCATGTGTGTATGCCAGCCTGCTGGAGCACCAGGGGCCTTATCACCCCAGCCAAGGCGAGTCCAGATGGACCAGCAGCTGCCTGACCCTCAGAGAGGTGAGCGCACTCAGCCTGCGTGAGCAGCGCCTCCCGGCCTACTCGCCCAGGTGTGCCAGCAATGAAAGCTTATTTTCGGGGACGCCTCTTGCCGTCCAGTGGTTAAGACTGTGCTCCTGTGCAGGGGATGTGGGTTTGATCTCGGGTCCAAGGACTAAGATTCTGCATGCCTTGCAGACTCACACACAAAGCTTATGGCTGTATGTCTAAGGTTNCCTCTTGCCGTCCAGTGGTTAAGACTGTGCTCCTGTGCAGGGGATGTGGGTTTGATCTCGGGTCCAAGGACTAAGATTCTGCATGCCTTGCAGACTCACACACAAAGCTTATGGCTGTATGTCTAAGGTTTTGAAGTAACAGCATTATTTTGGCAATAGATAGCTGACGTGTCTACTACTGAAAACGGCTTTACTGTGGTATAGTTGCCATGTGATGAGCCACATGCATTTAAGCGTGCGGCTCGCTAAGTACTAATATACGCATACACCAGGGAAGCCACTCCTCTCACGACGCTGAACATCCGCATCACCCCAAAGTTTCCTCGTGCCCTGTAGCCCTACCCTCCCACCTTTGCATCCGCTCCCCTGCGTACGCTCTTGCCAAGCTGCTCCAGCTGTGTCTGAACCTCTGGGACCCTGTGGAATGTAGCCTGCCTCTGTCTCCTCGGTCCGTGGGATTTTCCAGGCAAGAATGCTGGAGCGGGTTGCCGGGCCCTCCTCCAGGGGGTCTTCCACACCAGGGGTCAGGCCTGCGCCTCTTCCGTCTCTGGCACTGGCCAGTGAGCTCTTCATCACTGTGCCACTGGGCACCCTTGTATCCCCTCCCGGGAGCTGCTAACCTGTTTTCTGTCACTCGAGATTAGTTTGCATTTTATGGACATTTGTACAAATGGGATCATACATCATACAAGATGTACTCTTTTTTTGCTATCTACTTTCATTCATCATAATTATTCTGAGATTTATTCCTATTAGAGTATCAACTGTTCATGCCTTTCTATTGCTGAGTAGTGTGGATATATACTTTGGTGTATAACTTACCTGTTGATTGGCACTTGGCTTGTTTCTAGTTTGGGCTATTTCAAATAAAGATATTATGAGTCTTTAAGTACAATCTTTGTGTGAACATAGACTTTCTTTTCTCTTGGATGAATTCTCGGAAGCAAAATGCCTGGACCCCGCAGTAGGTGTATGTTTAAATTTTAAAGAAACTGCCAAACCATTTCCATAGTGAGTACACCATCTTAAATTCCCATCAGTAGTGTATGAGAGTTCCACATCCTTGCCAACACTTCAGCATTTGGTAGAGTGAGTCTTTTTAATTTTAGCCTTTCCAATAGGTTTGTGGCAGTATCTCATTGTGGTTTTGATTTGCATTTTCCAAATGACTACTGATGTGGAATATTTTTTCATGCGGTTATTTATCATCGTGTCTCTGTTGATTTATTTTTCATCCTTTTAGCATTATATTTTCAAGAGTGATGTTTTTAAGTTTGAAGTGATGCAGTTTATCAGTTTGTTCTTCTATGAATTGGACTTTTGATATTGTACCTAAAAACATCTCTGCCTAACACATCACTAAGGTTTTTTCCTATTGTCTAGAAGTTTTATAGTCTTGGCTTTTACATTTAAGTCTAACCATTTTGAATCATTTCTTTGTGGGTATCCTTAAAAAAAATTTATTTTGTTTTGGCTACACCACGTGACGTGTGCCCACTCAGGGCCTGAACAGGTGCCCCCGCCCTGGACGCAGAGTCTTACCCACTGGGTCGCCAGTGGTCTTGTGATTCCTGTGTCTAGTTTCGATAGCACAGTAATGCTAGTTCATAGGATGACTTGTGAACCATCTCCTCCTTTTCGAATTTCTGGAAAGGCTACACAGCAGAGTATTAACTCTTCCTTCAGGGTTGTAAGAGTCAAGGTTAAGAAACCGCCCGGGACGATATACTGCCCCTTGCTGGTGGCATCGTTTACAGGGAGGGTCGCTACAGACTCTCACTGCTGCTGCTGCTGCTGTTGACCTGGATGCAGAATGACATCCTTCTTGTNGATAGCACAGTAATGCTAGTTCATAGGATGACTTGTGAACCATCTCCTTCTTTTTGAATGTCTGGAAAGGCTACACAGCAGAGTATTAACTCTTTCTTCAGGGTTATAAGAGTCAAGGTTAAGAAACCACCTGGGATGATATACTGCCCTTTGCTGGTGACATCGTTTACATGGAGGGACGCTACAGACTCTCACTGCTGCTGCTGCTGATGTTGACCTGGATGCAGAATGACATCCTTCTTGTAGAAACCCACAAAAGAAATTTCTTCTAGATCTTGATTTCAAGTGAAAGTATTTGGCTCAAGTATTTGATTCCTATGCTTTCCTGTATGCAAAGAGAACGTGTCTGCTCACGCACCTTCCATATGGCGGCTTCCTGGCGCTTTCCTGGCGGCTTCCTGGCGGCTTCCTGGCCTTAGGGAGCAATGACTGTGCCTCTGGTTATTCTCTGTCTTTGCTGCACTTACCGTGTCTTTTATCAGGTCTTTACCCAGGCCTATGGCAAGCTAGGACGGCTCCAGGGATAGCCCCGCATTAGCCATTTGTTTCTGGCTGCCTTCTTTCTTGATAACAATTCTCTTTAGTTGGTGACACAGACTAAAGAATAATCTTAAAAGAACTGTTAGCCCATGAAAAATATAATGAGGCTACCATCTTTCCTCTGGTTTCATCACTACACGTGGTGTAGGAATAACCAGCATCCTGTGGGGTGATCTCAATGGCCCAAGCTCAAAACGTGAAGAAAAATATGACTCAGGGTAAGAGCTTTCACAGTATCGCCCCCTTTTCCTTTCTAGCCTCAAGGGTCACATGTTAGCTTGTTCCTTTCCTCTGATCTTTCTTTTCCATCCTGCAAGGAGATCCCACAGCTCACGCTGTGCAGTCCAGTCCGTATGTCCTACACATTCCTCTAAAACTAGACAGCGCTGTGCGAGAATCTACGCCACGAATCTGCTGCTTTAGTCACTGGGTGCTCACGACCCCAGAAGGCAGATGAACTTGTTATCCTCATTTCATAGATGAGAAAACTGACATTTAAAATGAGCAGGTGACATGCCTAAGATCACATGTCTAGTGAGGGGTAGAGAGGGACACAGGTTCACCCTCCCAAATACTATGCTTCAGAGCTAGGCACAGGGATGTGTATTTACGAGCTTGTCTCCCTGGTCAGATCACACCCATCTCTAAGTTAGAGGTCATACCATTCTAATTTATGTGTCCACATTGTGCAAAGTGGGAACTTGGCCAATATTTTCCAGATAAATGAGTCTTAGGGGGACTTCTAGATGTTTCGTTCTAACTCTAAGAAGGAGGAGAGCGAAGTGAAAGTGTCTGTTGCTTAGCTTTGTGACCCCATGGACGGTAGCCCACCAGGCTCCTCTCTGTCCATGGGATTCTCCAGGCAAGAATACTGCAGTGGGTAACCATTCCCCTCTGGTTGCCCACTCAGGGATCGAGCCTGGGTCTCCTGCTTTGCAGGGGGATTCTTTACTGTCTGAGCCACCAGGGAAGACCTAATAAGGAAGTCACAGGCATAAAGAAATAAAGAGAGAAATACTTGAAACAAATTTATTATCTCCCAACAGTAAGAGCATCTTCCCTGGTGGCTCAGATGGTAAAGCATCTGCCTACAATGAGGGAGACACGGGTTCAATCCCTGGGTCAGGAAGATCTGGAGAAGGAAATGGCAACCTACTCCAGTATTCTTGCCTGGAAAATCCCATGGATGGAGGAGCCTGGTAGGCTACTGTCCATGGGGTCACAAAGAGTCGGACACGACTGAGCAACTTCACGTTCACTTAATGGTAGGAGGGTGGAACAAAGATGGGAATATTTCATTTGCTCATTGGGACAGTCAGAGTGGAAAACAGTCTATGTCCCCTTATAAGATCTGAGAACAATAAGGTCTTTCTTGGGTGGTAAAGCCACCTGCAGACTGTTGGAGTGCATGAAGCTTCCCTAGGTGGCAGGAGAAGGTCACAGGGACATACATTTAAGGAGGGTGGACATTAGTATGGAGGGCCCAAGATGACTGTCCCAGAAGCATCAGTTGTTTTTCCTCCAAAGGCTTTAAATAGGACTAAAGTCAGACTATGCATTTGCTGTGCTCTTTAAAAAGTAATGAGAACATCCAGGTTTAAGTGCTCCCTTTATCCTGGTCTGTACTAATAAGCCAAGTCTCCATGTGAGGGGCCTGTGCAAGGCATGGGCTGTCAGGAATGCAGCTCCGTCATTTACGTAGAGAAGAGGCTAATGGGTCAAGAGCCTGGAACAAAACAAAATTCTTAAGTGACCCCAGGTTGATCCCACACTGATCTGTGATAGGCAGGATTTGCTTAAAACAGCTTTGTCTCAAGCCAGCTCACTTTCCTGTTGGCCGTGTGGTGTCCTCTTGGGAGATGTGTGCCAACAGCCCCCAGACACACTTCTGTAGGCTAGAGGTCATACCATCCTAATCCCCGTGCCTGCGTTGCCCAAAGCGGGGACTCCGTCAGTGTCTGCCAGTTGGATGGACCCAGGTGGACTCCAGACTTTCCGCTCCGCTGCCTCAGCGCACGGTGAGGGGCAGACTGGCCCTCCAACGCCAGACCTGCTCCTTGCAGTGTGCCAGTTGCTAAGTCGTGTCCGACTCTTTCCAACCCCGGGGACTGCAGCCCGCCAGGCTCCTCTGTCCATAGGATTTTCCTGGCAAGAAGGCTGGAGTGGGTTGTCGTGCCCTCCTCCAGGGGATCTTCCTGAGCCAGGGATCGAGCCCATGTTTCTTGAATTACAGGCAGACTCTTTACCGCTGCGCTACCTGGGAAGACCAGACCTGCCGTTCGCTGGCTGTTTAACCTCTCCCAAAGCACCTGAATGTTTTGATCCTTCACTTCCTCATTTGTCAAATGAGATTTGGTCCTCTTGGACACTGGTACGCCTGCGGCAGTGACTTTAATTAATAATTGACTTTCGAGTGTGTCAGTCCAGTATCTCTGGACACATACGTGGAAGGTCCTACTGTGACAATTCCCTGGAAATGTGTGCAGATTTGTCTGTCCCCAGATGAGGTCCAGGAGTGAGCTTGGCTGGAGAGAGTCCTGGTGGTGCTGGCCAAAGCGTGCTTGGTAATCATTCAAAGAGCACGAGTAGCTGGATTGAACGTCAGTGACTCTGCAAATCTGGAGAACGAGTGAATGGCTGCCGTGGGGACGCAGCGTGTGAAGGGCAGTAGAGGAGCAGGCACGAGAAACACAGAGGGCTGTTGTGGAATTAGACGAAATCACGTGTGTGAGACTTCTGAAAGTTGTAAAGTACTATAGAATTTAACGAAGCTTTCATTCCATAAAATCGATCACATAACATTGCAGATAAAAAGAAGGCCAGCCTTCAGATTTAGGAAGTGTTTGGTCACCTTCCTTTGTCTCCGTGTAATTCTGTCCACTCTCGCCATGAGCCCACCTGCCTGGGGCTGCGCCTGGTCCGGATGGACCGGTGGTGGGGCACTGGGCTGCCGGGGCGGCCTCACCCAGTCACGTGTGTGTCTGTGTGTGTGGTGCCGTATCTCAGCACAGGAGGGACTCGCAGTGCCTTCCACGGCCAGGGAAGGGGTACCAGTGAATAATGCCAAGTGTATGGTAAACGGGGTCTGTGATGACCTGATCCGAAGGCAAGGACGGTCTCATGTTCTGATTGTAAAAGCACTGCTGTCTGGGGAGAGATCTGTGAAGCCTGGGTGCCCTTGTTTGGCAGTGGCAATATCTGTGTCCACTTGTGCTGTGGGGCTGGCTGTGGGGGTGGGACAGCAGTGGCCGGTGGGACCGCTGGACACCCTGGTGGAGCTTCATTTGGAGGGGCTGAATGGGGAGTAAGAGACGAGCTGAGCCAAGAGGCCCCTGCACAAGGCAAGCGTTGGCCACAGCTGCTGGGCTGGCCACCCTGGTATGTGTCCCCAGGGCCGCGGACCTTCTGAGCTGCAACAGCCTCAGATCCTTCTGCAGAGGGAGAGGGAAATATGGATGGGGCTGCTGGATCAGGAGCTGCGTGGCCCCTGCAGTGGCCTGGCTCGCACGCTTTTCCTAGTTTCTAGGAAACTCACGCTCCTCCGCACAGGGGCACCAGGGCTACTTCAGGTTTCCCAGGGTTTCTGCAAAGTGACAGCCTCTGCCTCAAGTCTGATTTCCCCTCTAGCGGCAATGCCCCTATTCACAAGGCCTGGACTTCTCAACAGAGGATTTCAAGAAAAAAAAAATAAAAAGGCTTAAGGGAATAAGGAATTTTCAGATCTTACACATTGGAAATAGGCCAGCAGTTCAGGGATGCTGAAAGAAGCTTGAGACTTTCCAAAGATGACTAACACCCCTCTTTCCAGCTTCCCACCTTCTCCTACCACGCTAGAAAGCCCCAAAACACCATTCGTGGAAAACCTGCACGTTAGAAAGCAATACGGTGTCCTACATTTACCTGGTCCCTATATCAAAACCAAGCGGGAGGCTCATCCTGTGCATCAGCGGTGGCTCTGCAAGAGATGAGGGCTGTGGCTCAGAGGCGCAGTTTGTGTGCGTGTGTGTGTGGTGAGTGTGTGGTGAGTGTGTGGTGTGTGTGTGTGGTGGGCGCTATATGTGTGTTTCTGCAGACCCTTCCATTGGCTGAGATAAATTAGACTTTTAAACTGTCTGCAGCTAATCCATTAGAAGTTTATAAACCTCTTAAAACAGCTTCCCCACAGAGCCAGGCCTCCCCTCCAAGCAGAGTATGACAGGGAGAAGTGTCACTGTGATTTCTGACAAATGAAAGGGGTGCGTTTTACATATTTGGAAACCAAGACCTGGAGGATGGCAGGGTGGAGTCCAGACCAGCAGTGGTAGAGAGGGTCAAACCCCAGACACAGAAACCCTTCGGGTTAACCTCCCTCCCTCATGCTGGATGGGAAGGTGGCTTGGGGCTCTTTCCTCCAGGTGCAAGCCACATGGCGGTTCCAGCAGAGGTTGGAGCTGAGGCCTCCATTTGTTATTTACCCAGAACCCTCAGCAGAGCAATTCTGGACCCTCTAGTGCCCCTGGGGCATGGGTCTTCTTGCCCTGGGAACAAGGAGCTCTTTGGCCAGAGTCCTGGCCTTTTAAAAAGCTGAGGGATCAGGGTTCCAGGTCTGCTATCCCCCTGACTTGTAGCATGACCTTGAGCAAGGTCACTACCCCTATTTGAACTCCAGTGCTCTGTTTTGTAACAGGATGGGTGGGATTAGACTGTTGCTAACTCCCTGTGCTAACGCAGGGTTACATGCGAGAAAAGTCTGCTTGCTAGCATATTACCTTGGGACTGACGCAGACTCCCTCGGAGCTCTGAAGTGTGCCTCTCGAGAGGCTTACATCCTCAGTTCCACTTAGCTATGCTCAGTTCATGCATCCTTGATCTTCCAAAACACCTGGCCAGCTGGTCCAGTTATCTTTTTCATGAAGACCAGAAAGCACGACCCCAGATCACCCAGGTGGCTCTCCCCAGGTCGTGCATCGGTGAGTGACAGGGCTGGGGACCAGCGCTGTCTGAGATCAGCTGGGGCCACTTCCCATTTGCCAAGATGTGCGTGTGAGGCTGTGAGTAGTGTGGGCAGGCAAGGCTTGGTCATCAGTGGGTGTCTCCTCCTGGCCTTTAAAGTTCAGTGGAGCCCAGAGCTAAGGGTTCAGAGTGCTGCCTGCTCACCTTCCCAGCAAGGTCCTGGCTGCTGCGGGGGCCCCGGGCTCAGGGCCGGGTTCGAGCTGGGGAAGTGGGCAGGCAGAGCTCAGAGGCACAGCCGCTCGGGCTCCTCTGTGACCGCCCGTCTCCCCAGCAAGCCGGCTGCCCGGGGAGGAGCAGCCCAGCATGGGGAACTGTTTCTTCCCCAAACCCATGGTGCCTTAAGGGAAGCCTGGGATCTCCGAGGGTAGCCTCCCTCCGTGAGGTGGGCTGTGGTTGGTGTAAACCAAGGTGTGTTCCACTGGCTGTTCCCACGACCCTCCAGTGAGGAATCCGGTTCTTACCTTTGCCCGGCCCTTTACACTTTCACCTCAGGTCTCCCCCATCCACCTCGCAACAGTCCCCAGGTAGGGGGGTGGCCCCCTCAACTCATTTCACAGATGACAATGCCGAGGGTTCCCAAAGTCATACGGATGGGGGTGGGACCATGGCCCCGGCTGACAGCCCCAGGCTCCCCCCTGCATCTGCCCCTGCCCTGAAAAGCCGTGTCTCCGGGGTTTAGGGGAAGGAGGCGAAGATGTGGCCAGGTGTTTCCGCCCAGCCCCCACTGGCCGGCACCCACCCCTTGGGCAGCCCTGGGTGCTGTGCCCAGTGCCAGGGGGCCGGAGCTGGGAGGCAGGGTCTTACCTGCAGCGGTGGTGATGCCCAGGAGCCGACAGGTGTATTCCAGCCCCGTCCAGAACACCTGCTGCTTCATGGCTCCAGGGGCGAGGCAGGGTCCCAGCAGGGCGGGCAGCAGAAGCTCTTGCCTGAGAGGTTCCAGGTTGCCTGTGTGCAG
>SJYW01009625.1:12412-32986 GCA_006410735.1 Raphicerus campestris | reverse complement strand
TCAGAGGCGCAGTTTGTGTGCGTGTGTGTGTGGTGAGTGTGTGGTGAGTGTGTGGTGTGTGTGTGTGGTGGGCGCTATATGTGTGTTTCTGCAGACCCTTCCATTGGCTGAGATAAATTAGACTTTTAAACTGTCTGCAGCTAATCCATTAGAAGTTTATAAACCTCTTAAAACAGCTTCCCCACAGAGCCAGGCCTCCCCTCCAAGCAGAGTATGACAGGGAGAAGTGTCACTGTGATTTCTGACAAATGAAAGGGGTGCGTTTTACATATTTGGAAACCAAGACCTGGAGGATGGCAGGGTGGAGTCCAGACCAGCAGTGGTAGAGAGGGTCAAACCCCAGACACAGAAACCCTTCGGGTTAACCTCCCTCCCTCATGCTGGATGGGAAGGTGGCTTGGGGCTCTTTCCTCCAGGTGCAAGCCACATGGCGGTTCCAGCAGAGGTTGGAGCTGAGGCCTCCATTTGTTATTTACCCAGAACCCTCAGCAGAGCAATTCTGGACCCTCTAGTGCCCCTGGGGCATGGGTCTTCTTGCCCTGGGAACAAGGAGCTCTTTGGCCAGAGTCCTGGCCTTTTAAAAAGCTGAGGGATCAGGGTTCCAGGTCTGCTATCCCCCTGACTTGTAGCATGACCTTGAGCAAGGTCACTACCCCTATTTGAACTCCAGTGCTCTGTTTTGTAACAGGATGGGTGGGATTAGACTGTTGCTAACTCCCTGTGCTAACGCAGGGTTACATGCGAGAAAAGTCTGCTTGCTAGCATATTACCTTGGGACTGACGCAGACTCCCTCGGAGCTCTGAAGTGTGCCTCTCGAGAGGCTTACATCCTCAGTTCCACTTAGCTATGCTCAGTTCATGCATCCTTGATCTTCCAAAACACCTGGCCAGCTGGTCCAGTTATCTTTTTCATGAAGACCAGAAAGCACGACCCCAGATCACCCAGGTGGCTCTCCCCAGGTCGTGCATCGGTGAGTGACAGGGCTGGGGACCAGCGCTGTCTGAGATCAGCTGGGGCCACTTCCCATTTGCCAAGATGTGCGTGTGAGGCTGTGAGTAGTGTGGGCAGGCAAGGCTTGGTCAGCAGTGGGTGTCTCCTCCTGGCCTTTAAAGTTCAGTGGAGCCCAGAGCTAAGGGTTCAGAGTGCTGCCTGCTCACCTTCCCAGCAAGGTCCTGGCTGCTGCGGGGGCCCCGGGCTCAGGGCCGGGTTCGAGCTGGGGAAGTGGGCAGGCAGAGCTCAGAGGCACAGCCGCTCGGGCTCCTCTGTGACCGCCCGTCTCCCCAGCAAGCCGGCTGCGCGGGGAGGAGCAGCCCAGCATGGGGAACTGTTTCTTCCCCAAACCCATGGTGCCTTAAGGGAAGCCTGGGATCTCCGAGGGTAGCCTCCCTCCGTGAGGTGGGCTGTGGTTGGTGTAAACCAAGGTGTGTTCCACTGGCTGTTCCCACGACCCTCCAGTGAGGAATCCGGTTCTTACCTTTGCCCGGCCCTTTACACTTTCACCTCAGGTCTCCCCCATCCACCTCGCAACAGTCCCCAGGTAGGGGGGTGGCCCCCTCAACTCATTTCACAGATGACAATGCCGAGGGTTCCCAAAGTCATACGGATGGGGGTGGGACCATGGCCCCGGCTGACAGCCCCAGGCTCCCCCCTGCATCTGCCCCTGCCCTGAAAAGCCGTGTCTCCGGGGTTTAGGGGAAGGAGGCGAAGATGTGGCCAGGTGTTTCCGCCCAGCCCCCACTGGCCGGCACCCACCCCTTGGGCAGCCCTGGGTGCTGTGCCCAGTGCCAGGGGGCCGGAGCTGGGAGGCAGGGTCTTACCTGCAGCGGTGGTGATGCCCAGGAGCCGACAGGTGTATTCCAGCCCCGTCCAGAACACCTGCTGCTTCATGGCTCCAGGGGCGAGGCAGGGTCCCAGCAGGGCGGGCAGCAGAAGCTCTTGCCTGAGAGGTTCCAGGTTGCCTGTGTGCAGCGGGAGGCTGTGGCTGCCAGCTCTGGGCTTGTGCACCCTGGAGCCCTGCCTTCCCAAACCAGCCCAGGCCACCTCAGCCTGGCCGAGGTGTGAATAGAGCTCACCTTCCCAGCTTGCCAGGTGCTCAGCTTAATCATTACCTTGGAAGAATGCCCTCACTGCTCAGCACGGCCAGGGCCTGGTCTGGAGCTGCCGCGGCCCCAGCGTGGCCGCCGGAGATCAGGCCGATTAGGGCTGGGCTGGAGGCAGCCTGGAGCTGGCAATTAACTGTTTCTGGCTGGGAGGAGGGAGTCTGCCAGGGAGCCAGCCCAGGCTGTTCCTCACTGGGCAGCAGAAAGGCCCAGAGACAGTCACACCTGGGCCTCAAGCCTGAGGGTCTGAGAGTCGGTGTCTGGAGGTGGCAGGCAGCTTAGTGTCTGTGTGTGTGTGTGGGAGAGAGGCATGTGTCTTTAAATCCCAGAAACAACTTTTGAAAGGAGACCCAAGCTTCTGTTCTTCTGTACATAGGTGGATTAGAAAGCTTTCAAGTCTGTGGCATGTTTCGACTCTGACTAGACATGCTTAGCTCAGGCCCATGCCACACACAGAATTTTCTTCATCCCTGATACGTATCCCTGACAGGTGATGTGGGAAATTACTATGATTCTTTGGGAGGTGAGTTTCTCTGTCAATAATTAACTGAGTGACCTTGGGGAAACCCAAAGACATGTGTGCGCCGTGGTAGCTTTTGCAGGAAACAAATGAGAGGGTTCGCCTGGATTGATGGGCCTCAAAACATGCTCTGAGGGAGGCTTGGACTCCTCCAAGCCTCCTAAAATTGGACTGCCTTCCAAAATTGGACAATGGTGGGCTTTTACTAATTTTTAATTTACTAACTGACATAGATCAACTTCTATCAAGTTTTCGTTTTCCTTCCAGACATTTTCCTGAAATTTTTTATGTCTCTGCCCCTGTGGGATAGACAACAAAAACAACCACTAAATTAGGAGGAAGAAAAATCCTCAAACCAATGGTCTGTGGTGACCTAAATAGGAAGGAAATCCAAAAAAAAAAGGAGATATATGTGTTTGTAGAGCTGACTCTGCTGTGCAGCAGAAACTAGCACAATGTTATGAAGCAACTAGACTCAAAAAAAACCCCCCAAAAACCCAAAAACCCAAACCCAGACCAGATTCTAGTAACAACAGAAAACTCAGGCATAGTCTGCTTCGCTTCTCTTTGTTGAAACTGTATACACCCTCATACAAGAAGCGTTTATTCTATTAAATTTATCTTAATTTAGTTAACTTGACCAAGATTTCATAGAGAATTCTAGAACTCGTATTCCTCACACCCCTTTCCCACTCTGAATGAGTTTAAGAACCTCTGTGTCCATGTGATCTTTAAGACTGCGGTTAAAAAGTATGATTTAACGTATATGTTAATTTTTGTTGTTGCTTGACTGTGCTTTAGCAGCAGACAACCCCAGACTTCCCAGTTTAAACAGGTCTCGGCTCTTGCACGGCCCTGCCGATGTGACACCTGGCTCTCTGTGGCACCTGCTGGATCGCACGTGTGGAGATGCTGGGGGATGCGGTCAGCACCCTGGGGTGCATGTCCTTGGGGAACCTGTTCTCCCTGAGCTCGTGGGAAGCTCTGGCTGGCCCCACAGCACGTCTTGCATCTTCCTTGATAANGGGGAACCCTGAGGCCTTGAGACCACCCAGCTGTGTGAGCAGAGACTGGAGAGCCAAGCGGTAGAGAACTTCCGGTTCCATGTGGTTTTACAAGAAGTGGCCCCACACATCCTCTGTTTTCAGCACAAGTTAGGAGGTGAGGGGCTCGGTCCTGGGGAGGCGCAGTGGCTGCAGATGCCCTGTGGCCACTGGCAGGAGGAGAAAGCCACCTCCTTGGACTTTCGCTACTGTGTGTGGGGATGCAGGTGGGGGGCAATGCCTCACTTCTGGAGAAGAAGGAAAGGGAGAGAGATGGGAAACCGAAGCTCCAATCCACTGAGCCTTTACCATTCGTCAGCGCTCTGGCAACACTCATCCACAGCCCGAAGAAGAGAAGGCTGAGCCTGGGAAAGCTGATGCGAGCGCCCCGGTGCCAAAGGCCAGGCGAGTGGGCGTCTGCCGTGAGATCCGACTGTGCAGAAGCCCGGCGTTGCAAATGCTGCCCTCCTCCTGGTTCACAGTCTCACTTAGCCCCACTGTTCAGACGATGCTGTGATCTGGGGGCCTTCTTGGTCTTGGCATTACAGCAACCACTGGCAGCTCATTTTTGGGCTGGCCCTGGTCACCCAGGCGGTGCTAGTGGTAAAGAACCCGTCTGCCAATGCAGGAAGTGTAAGCAGCGCGGGTTTGGTCTATCCTGGGGTCAGGAAAATCCCCTGGAGGAGGAAATGGCAGCCCACTCCAGCATTCTTGCCTGGAGAGTCCCGTGGACAGAGGAGCCTGGCGGGCTGCGGTCCATTGGGTCGGACATGACTGAAGGGACTTGGCACTGCTCACCCAAGGACCGCTTCCTAGCTGTCGCTGCGGGGGCTGCCCAGCCTCACCCTGAGTCACACGCCTCCGTCTTCTGTGGTCTTCACTGGAGCTCTGAAGAGGGGGCGCAGTCACTGCGAGATGACCTTGTCCAGCACCCCCGTTACGCACCTGCAGCGCCAGCAGCTCCCCGTGGCCTGGTCAGTGGCTGCCTCCCGGTGGCTGGAGCAGTGGGTGCTGCTTCATCACATGCTCTGTGTCTTCCCAGATTCCCTGTGCCGCTCGTGGGCCTGGGAACTGTGCAGTCCCCCAGACCCAGAGACGTCCTCCAGCTTCAGGCAGACAGCAAGGAAGAAAACATCCCTGGACATCAATGAGCCTTTCTGACTCCTGGACCCTGGCATCAGAGCAAACCTGCATTTCACAAGACTTTCCTCACTTGGGCCTTAAACCTGCAAATCTAGGGAGAAAAACTGGATTCACACGGACTTGGAGGCCAGAGCAAGTAGTAGGTGAGGTTTCCACATTTCACACTTGCTTCCTCGGCCCACCTTCCGTCTAAAAGCCTGCCCGGGAGCCTGGCGGTGGGCTCAGCCTCCACTCCAGTCCCTTCCTGGTTGCCTTCTTCATGTTTTCATTTTAATTGGATTTGTAAGAGACTGTTTGATCATCTTTTTTTTTTTTCTTTTGGTTGAGCCACACAGCGCGTAGGATGTTATTTTCCCAACCAGGGGTCGAGCCCAAATTCCCTTTATTGGAAGTGGCCCTAACCACTGTACCATCAGGGAAGTCCCCTTCCTGGCCTTCTTAACAGCCTTTGGTCCAACCCCTTCTCAGCACAGTCAGCTGCTGCCGCTTCCACTCAGGCAGCCGTCATTTCTCACTGTGACACCTGGAACAGTCTCGACAGGGTGCCCTGTGGCCCAGGGCCCTGAGCTCCGTGCAGTCCTGGGTGTCTTGCCCTCTCTCACTCACGTGGTGAGAGTACTGTGGTCAGGAGAAACAGACCCACTCTGGTAACTTAAACAGAAGCGGATGCAGCACAGGGGTGTGGGCGTGTCCCCGGTGGACGGGAGGGCTTGCGGGCAGGCCCGGGGCAGGCAGATGTCCAGGGTCTCACTGGAGAGAATGACCCACCTCTCCCTCCTTCACGTTTGCAAATCGAAGGCCCAGCACAGTTGCCACCTTCCAGATCGTGTCTGGGGGAGAGAGTGGAGCCTGGCTGAAGGCATCCAGGGCCCTGAGTGAAGGATCTGGAGGTGAAGAATGAGGTGATGAGTGTGTCTTTGGGAGTAAAATAAAATCAAAGCTCAGAGGGCCATGCAAATCAGTCACCACTTTGAACAAGAAGGGAGGCAAGGAGGAAGAGGGAGGGAGGGAGGGACGACAGGGAAGAGAGAGAGGAGACAAGAAGGCAAAAAGATAGATGCAAGAGAGAGGGGAAAGGGGGCGGGGAGTGGAGAAGAGAGGATCTCCGAGACGAGACTGTGGTCAGAACCCAGGAGACCAGCCAGGTGTCAGAGGTTTGGGCTGGGAGGTGGCTCTTGGGGAAACTCCCTGAGTTGCAGAAAGCGGCCTCTGGAGCTCTGGGTGGGGGATTTGGGGCCTCAGGGGTGGTTAGGAAGAGACTGTCTAAGGACGCCTGCCGGGGCCACGCTGGGCATCAGTAGGGCAGGAGGAGAGAGTCACAGCCCTGTCTTCAGTGCCCACAGGGAAGCAGGGCCCCGAGATCAGCCGAGAGAGCAACCAGGGACCGGAGGGGTGCAGCTAAGTCTCGGAGCGCGAGGCTGCCGCCAGCCCTCTGCAAGGCGGGCGTCCCCCCGACCGCCTCACAGAGGCGCTCAGGTAGACTCAGAGCTGAGAGCCGCCCTCAGCATCGCACAGCTAGACGCGGCGCTGCTGGGGTCTGGGGTCTGGACGCAGGGTGTCGGCCCCCACAGCCCGCGTGCCCTTCCCTGCATCTCACGTGCAGCCTCGCTGAGCGTGATCCCCTATCTCAGGCCGGGGGGTCAGGGTGCGTGTGCTGGGCAGGGGTGCACTGTTGAGGCGGCTGTCCCTCCCCGACTCAGATGCTCCTTCCCTTCAGTTACGTGCGCAACATGGAAAATGGTGGGCGCATCCCTGACTCCTCCAAGCTGCCCTCTCAGTGTCACCAGGCCGCTCCCGCCCACGTTCCAGCACGGTTTCAGCGGCTGACTGCTCCAGGGCTTGCGGGGGTGGCTCCCGTGACTTGGCTGTTTTCTCAGCCCAGCGGGATCCCAAGGGCTTGTTTTGTTGTCCTGCGGCTGCTAGGAACGCAGACCTTGCTGTGGGGCATCTCATTTTGGCTTCCAAGCACACTTGTTTTCTCCCATCCCCAGGCCTGCTTCCACTGCCATACCTTTCAACATGCCATCTGGAAATCCTTGAACCGTCCTAAAAGACAAGCGGCCTCGTTCCCTGGAATTCCTGCTTGTTTCCTAATTAGGAGTCAGTGAATTGAATATAAACGAGCCATTAGACCCATTAGAGACGCCAAGTTCAGACGGTTGTGCGTTTTCATCTGGATGTTTCCTGCTGCCTGGCCCAGCCCAAACAAGCACCCCAGTGCTCCTCAGTTTCTTTACTTCTCATGGTCAGAGAGACGACGTCTCTCCTATAACTCGGAAATCAGGCCTCATGGGGGTTTCAGTGAATTCTTTGACTATTGCTCTGGTTAATCAGGGAATTGTATGCTTTTCTTTCTTTTGGAATGATCCTTTCTAAGGACCAACTTTTCATATGTCCTNCTCGGAAATCAGGCCTCATGGGGGTTTCAGTGAATTCTTTGACTATTGCTCTGGTTAATCAGGGAATTGTATGCTTTTCTTTCTTTTGGAATGATCCTTTCTAAAGACCAACTTTTCATATGTCCTTGGGCTTCCCTGGTGGCTCAGAGGTTAAAGCGTCTGCCTCTAATGCAGGAGACCTGGGTTCGATCCCTGGGTCGGGAAGATCCCCTGGAGAAGGAAATGGCAATCCACTCTAGTATTCTTGCCTAGAGAATCCCATGGACAGAGAAGCCTAGGTTACAGTCCATGGGGTCACAAAGAGTCGGACACGACTGAGCGACTTCACCTTGAGTATAAACATGAACCTAGACTTGAGGACACAGGGCATCAGCCTTCCCACAGCTG
The DNA here is from genome assembly GCA_006410735.1 of Raphicerus campestris. Taxonomy (NCBI): domain Eukaryota; kingdom Metazoa; phylum Chordata; class Mammalia; order Artiodactyla; family Bovidae; genus Raphicerus; species Raphicerus campestris. The sequence continues at coordinate 25,394 of SJYW01009625.1, read as the reverse complement.
GGGAGGGTCTCCTTTCCATGCGGCAGAGCTGCAGCTCTGGGGACCGGAGCCAGGGGCAGCGGCCCTGCTGGCCATGCGCTCACTGGGGTGGCAATCTGAGCGAAGCCTTTCCACCTGGAAGATGACCTGAAACTGCAGTGGGCAGAGCTGAGCAGCAGCCGCAGCAGCAGCAGCAGCAGGAGCGCGTCACAGGCCCTTGCAGTTACTGTCAAGCACTCCCTGAACGTAAGTAGATGTAAAAAAACGAGCAAGATGCCGGCAGAACTCACTCCACACGCTGGGCAGACAAAATGTGGGTGAAAGTAGGAGGCAAGCGACGATCTCTGTGCCCTGGAGGTGCTGCAAAGTGCAGACTGGCTGGTGGGGCACCCAGCCCTCCTGGGCAGGGGTGACCACCCCCCCCGCCCCCCCACCTGCTGGGTCTCCCTGGGTCTCCCACCCGGCACAGCAGTTCAGGACCCTTTCTTTCCTCATTCACTCGGCCACTGAAAGTGAGAGAGAGGAATGGTTATGAACACGTTATGCCAGATTTTTACTTTTGTGACATATTACATCACCCATGCCAGCTGGGTCTGAAGATTTCTTTGGATCCCATGCCCTATGCGTATTGAACAGTGTGAGAGGTTCCACCTTGATAACACCTTGAAAGCCCGCTGTGGGGCACAGAGACAGGAATGTCAGTTTTATTTCCTGACGAAGAAATAAAGGTTCAAATGGGCGATTTGACCTCTCCAAATCACAGATTCCTCCAAGAGCAGAGCCTGTTCTTAACCTCGCATCTTCTGCCTCCAAGTTTAAGGAAATGTCCGTTCACTAATAATAAGAAAGAGAGTGTGGCCCTTAGAGTTGACTTCTTGAGTCTCGGATCGCTGGATACGATGGGAATCAGAGCTTCCTGGGGAAGACACGTAGTTCTGTTTTGCTGCGTAAGCTGGCCGTGTTTCCACCAGTAACACCGGCTGAGGGACAAGTCGGGGCCAGGCTGAGAGGGGGAGTGGGGAGCGGCCTTTGAGACTATGCCAGCGACCCTTACTTTACTCATGCTGTGTGGGCCCGCCCTGAAGCACACTGCCTTCTAGCCACCCTAGTCAGACCCCACTAAGACTGGGGGCTTCCTCGGTGGTTCAGCAAAGAACCTGCGTGCAATGCAAGAGGCCCAGGTTTGATCCCTGGGTGAGGAAGATCCCCTGGCGAAGGCAATGGCTACCTACTCTAGTACGCTTGCTTGGGAAATCCCACGGACAGAGGAACCTGGCGGGCTACAGTCCGTGGGCTCAAAAGACTTGCACACAATGTAGCAGCTGAACGACCAGCCAGCAAGACTCCTCGTTTCCTAGCACCTGGAGCAGCTTTTCCTGATGGAATGCAAGCAGCTCCCTGCCAGGGGCCCTGCCAAGGCTTGGCCGAATTAAACGTGACATTCAGTTCCAGATTATACAAGTTGGAACAGTTTTGCTGAAGCTGTACATTTTTATTTGTTTGTTTGTTTATTCACTGACTTACTGAGACCTTACTTTAATGACCTGGTTTTGGATTTCTGCATGAAAGATGCATGAGCTCGATGAGTATTATTTTTATGATGGATATTCATAATGATTATACTAACAATGGCACCTTCTATTTCTTTAAAATTTGCTTCTTCCTTTTAAGCTTCACCCCAGGAATTTGGGATGGAATTCAGGGTTTCTTAGAACTTCACAGGGTGAAGGGCGTGTCTAGCTGCTCCCTGAATCCTCTCTATGAAATTCATACCAAAAGCCCTGCAGCTTGGACTCCCCCAACTCATGGGGAATCTCCTACTTTACGGAGCAGTCCATTTCCCCCTCCAGCAGCGCTGTCTGAATGGTCTGTCTTGAACAGATTCAAGAGATGTAAAAATGTGGAAGAGTTACTAGGTTTGCGTTTTCACAAGCCTGCCAAGTGATTCCCAAGCAGGCTAAAGTGTGAGGCCCACTGCTTCGGAGCGCACAGTCTTTCTGACAGTGACTGCGGTAGGTGCTTTTATGTGGCAACTTGGCTGAGCCACGGCACTTAGCTGTTTGGTTGAAAATGAATCCAGATTTTGCTGTGAAAGTTATTTCAATCCGTAGACCTTGGGTAGATGAGACTGTTGTTCAGTCGCTAAGTCGAGTCTGACTCTTTGTGGCCCTGTGGACTGTAGAACACCAGGCTTCTTGTCCTCCACTATCTCCCAGAGTTTGCTCAGATTACTATCCATTGAGTCGGTGATGCCATCTAACCCTCTCGTCCTCTGCCACCCGCTTCTCCTCCTGCCTTCAATCTTTCCCAGTGGCGGTCTTTTCTAGTGAGTTGGCTCTTCGCCTCAGGTGGCCCAGGTATTGGAGTTTTGGCTTCAGGATCAGTCCTCCCAGTGAATATTCAGGGTTGACTTCCTTTAGGATGGACTGGTTGGCTCTCCTTGCCGTCCAAGGGGCTCTCCAGAGTCTCCCCAGCAGCACAGTTTGAGAGCATCAGCTCTTTGGCTCTTTGCCTCTTTATGGTCCAGCTCTCGCATCTGTGCTTGCCCACTGGAGAGACGGTGGCCTTGACCAGACGGACCTTCGTTGGCAAAGTGATGTCTCTGCTTTTAATATGCTGCTTAGGCTTGTCATAACTTTTCTTTCAAGAAGCAAATGTCTTTGAATTTCATGGCTGCAGTCACCATCTGCAGTGATTTTGGAGCCCAAGAAAATCTCACTGCTTTCACTTCATTCTTTTCTATTTGCCGTGAAGTGATGGGATCGGATGCCATGATCTTAGTTTTCTGAATGTTGAATTTCAAGCCAGGCTTTTCACTCTCCTCTTTCACCTTCACCCAGAGGCTCTTTAGCTCCTCTTCACTTTCTGACTCTTCATAATGTGTGTGGGTCTCATCCAATCACTTGAAGGGCTTGTGTCCCCCAGGCTTCCCAGGTGGTGCCAGTGGGAAAGAGCCTTCCTGCCCGTGCAGGAGACTCAAGAGACCTGGGTTCAGTCCCTGGGTCGGAAAGATCCCCTGGAGAAGGGCATGGCCACCCCCTCCAGTACTCATGCCTGGAGAATCCCACGGACAGAGGAGCCTGGTGGGCTACAGTCCATGGGGCCACAGAGTCGGACACGACTGAAACGGCTCGGCACACTGCGCGTGTGTCCCCTGGGTAGGAAGGAATCCTGCCTCTGGAGCCCAACTGCAGCGTGCGCTCCAGCCAGAATTTCTCCTCTGCCAGCCTGCCTTGTAAATTTTGAACCCGACAGCACCCACAATCAGGTGAACTAATTTCTTAAAACTCTCTTCTCTCCTCCCCTCCTCTGCCTCTTTCCCTCCCCTTCTCTTCCTCTCTCTCGTTTTCTCTATCTGTCCAGCCTATCGATTCTATTTCTCTGGAGAATCCCANGAAATGTCTGTCTTGAACAGATTCAAGAGATGTGAAAATGTGGAAGAGTTACTAGGTTTGCGTTTTCACAAGCCTGCCAAGTGATTCCCAAGCAGGCTAAAGTGTGAGGCCCACTGCTTCGGAGCGCACAGTCTTTCTGACAGTGACTGCGGTAGGTGCTTTTATGTGGCAACTTGGCTGAGCCACGGCACTTAGCTGTTTGGTTGAAAATGAATCCAGATTTTGCTGTGAAAGTTATTTCAATCCGTAGACCTTGGGTAGATGAGACTGTTGTTCAGTCGCTAAGTCGAGTCTGACTCTTTGTGGCCCTGTGGACTGTAGAACACCAGGCTTCTTGTCCTCCACTATCTCCCAGAGTTTGCTCAGATTACTATCCATTGAGTCGGTGATGCCATCTAACCCTCTCGTCCTCTGCCACCCGCTTCTCCTCCTGCCTTCAATCTTTCCCAGTGGTGGTCTTTTCTAGTGAGTTGGCTCTTCGCCTCAGGTGGCCCAGGTATTGGAGTTTTGGCTTCAGGATCAGTCCTCCCAGTGAATATTCAGAGTTGACTTCCTTTAGGATGGACTGGTTGGCTCTCCTTGCCGTCCAAGGGGCTCTCCAGAGTCTCCCCAGCAGCACAGTTTGAGAGCATCAGCTCTTTGGCTCTTTGCCTCTTTATGGTCCAGCTCTCGCATCTGTGCTTGCCCACTGGAGAGACGGTGGCCTTGACCAGACGGACCTTCGTTGGCAAAGTGATGTCTCTGCTTTTAATATGCTGCTTAGGCTTGTCATAACTTTTCTTCCAAGAAGCAAATGTCTTTGAATTTCATGGCTGCAGTCACCATCTGCAGTGATTTTGGAGCCCAAGAAAATCTCACTGCTTTCACTTCATTCTTTTCTATTTGCCGTGAAGTGATGGGATCGGATGCCATGATCTTAGTTTTCTGAATGTTGAATTTCAAGCCAGGCTTTTCACTCTCCTCTTTCACCTTCACCCAGAGGCTCTTTAGCTCCTCTTCACTTTCTGACTCTTCATAATGTGTGTGGGTCTCATCCAATCACTTGAAGGGCTTGTGTCCCCCAGGCTTCCCAGGTGGTGCCAGTGGGAAAGAGCCTTCCTGCCCGTGCAGGAGACTCAAGAGACCTGGGTTCAGTCCCTGGGTCGGAAAGATCCCCTGGAGAAGGGCATGGCCACCCCCTCCAGTACTCATGCCTGGAGAATCCCACGGACAGAGGAGCCTGGTGGGCTACAGTCCATGGGGCCACAGAGTCGGACACGACTGAAACGGCTCGGCACACTGCGCGTGTGTCCCCTGGGTAGGAAGGAATCCTGCCTCTGGAGCCCAACTGCAGCGTGTGCTCCAGCCAGAATTTCTCCTCTGCCAGCCTGCCTTGTAAATTTTGAACCCGACAGCACCCACAATCAGGTGAACTAATTTCTTAAAACTCTCTTCTCTCCTCCCCTCCTCTGCCCCTTTCCCTCCCCTTCTCTTCCTCTCTCTCGTTTTCTCTATCTGTCCAGCCTATCGATTCTATTTCTCTGGAGAATCCCAACCAACACAGACTGCCTGAGAATCCAGTGTGCAGTCTCTCACTTAGTCCAAACTCGGTGGCAGTCGTCCTCACTGTAAGACTCCAGACAGCCATTTTATTAAGCAGGAGTTACTACAGGCATGAAATTTAATAGTGATCCAGGATTTAAAATATTAACTAGGAGCTTAAACTTTTGTGGGTAGATTTGGCAGAAACCACTTGATTTGAGGTCATTCCTTGGAAGCTTCTTTATTGAAAAAAATTCTAGCTTTCAGTGAGGACTTTAAAAACAGATGGATCTAAATTGGAATCCCCACCATTACTATTCACTAAATGCCTCAGGCAAGTCACTTAACATATATGAGTCATATTTTCCTCATCAGTGAAATAAGGTTACTGAGGTTATTCTTTTCCTTTTGTGGCTTTAATGAAGCTTCTAGGTAGCATGTCCACAGTGCCAATTTATGTCAAGCTTATGGCTGGCTTTCAGGGGAGTGGGAGCTGTTACTATTTTAGCTTGCTGCTTCTAACATCAGAGATAAACTAGAAAGACATTACAGTCAACTGGCAGTTCAGGTAGATGCTCTCTGGTTAATCCTGGGTTTATTGTAATTTAATTTATTTCTCTTACCTTGTTGCATTTACTAGAACCGCCAAAGAAATGAGAAGTTATAAGAACGGACATCCTTGTCTTGATCTTGATCTTAGGGGGAAAACATTGGGCCTTCCACCACTAATTATAATACGAACAGTAGGTTTATCAGAGAGATCCTCTATGGATTGAGGGAGTTCCTTCTATTTCTGGTTTTCTTAGAGTTATTATGAGGAATAAAAGTTGGACTTTTGAAAATGAATTTACTACATCTATTTGAGATGCTTATGGTTTTTTGGAAATTAAATGTAAAAGTATGGTGAATTATACTGATTGGCTTTTTAAATCATAAACTAACCTTGCATTCCTGAAATATACCTCACTTGGTCAGGACAGATTATATTTTTATGTTGTAAGGTTTGATTCGTTAAAGTTTTGACTTAAAATTATGCTTTTTCATTTTATTATTTTTTTCTTTTGCGTTCGTAGGGCTCTCGTGGGTTTGCGGTTTCCTTTTCTTCTAATGTCTGTCTGCACGACGCCGGATTCCTAGACTGCGTGGAGACGTGCGCTCTGCTCAGCGGACCGGGCTTCAGGCAGCCCCAGGCTCCCGCGCTCCCGCAGCGGGTGTGGTGAGGCCGGCGCCGCGGGGGCAGCAGCGGCGGCGCTGGCAGAAGCCCGGGGGCCGCCCCGCCGCGCGGCTCCCCCGCGCTCGTCGGAGCTTGGCTGCTGCTTCGTCGCTCGTGGGCCCACCCCGGGCGATCTCCTCGCTTTGCGCTCTGTGGCCTCAGCTCCTTGCTTTTTGGACGGCGGGCTGAGAGGAAGCCCAGAGCCCTGCCCCGAGGACCGCAGCCACCGGGCCCGCGGCGGGGCTGAGCGCGGGGCGGAAGGCCGGTGGCGTCCCCTCCGCCGCGCCTCCGCAGCCCGGCCCGGCCTGGAAACCCTGGCTGGGGGCTGGCTGCAGCCTCGCGGGCTCGGCGGAGCAGCCTCGCTCTCCTCGCGCTCACGGTGATGACGAGGTGCAGCGGCTGCTGTGCTTAGTGGGAAAAGTCTGCCTTACTAGACCTCGATGAAATACAGAGGGACGGTTACGCGCTGCAAACTCATCCTTTATGCAGTCTGCTCAAGGAATCGCGATCAGTCGGCTCTTGTTGAAAGTTCTGGAACTTACACGAGTCATCTGCTGAGTGCAGAGTCAAGTCTTCCTGACGTCTGGGAGTGGGCTCCGTCCTGTCGCTGCCTTTGCTCCGGGGACAGACCCTAGAGGACAAAGGGAGACAGAGGCCACTAGTCAGCTTAACAGAAGGCAGCCTCCCGGAGGCCAGCGGCCGTTCACCGCTGCTGGCTCTGAACTCCTGCTGGACCCACCGTCCCCTCCCGGAGTCCACCCCGATCAGAACCAGTGCCAGTGTGGATTCCTGATCAAACAGCGTCTGAGAGACACGTGTTCTCTTCTCCTTCCCCATATCCATGGCATCATAACCTCAAAGCCTTTTCAACATTTATTTATTTATTCATTAATGCAAATGTATTTATAAACTCTGTGGCGGTATGCTGCTAAGTCGCTTCAGTCGTGTCCAACTCTGTGTGACCCCATAGACGGCAGCCCACGAGGCTCCCCAGTCCCTGGGATTCTCCAGGCAAGAACATTGGAGTGGGTTGCCATTTCCTTCTCCGATGCATGAAAGTGAAAAGTGAAAGTGAAGTTGCTCAGTCGTGTCCGACTCTTAGCAACCCTGCAGACTGCAGCCTACCAGGCTCCTCCATCCATGGGATTTGCCAGGCAAGAGGACTGGAGTGGGGTGCCATCGCCTTCTCCCTGTGGCAGTATAATGGTGTGTAAAACAGGCATCACCGCTGTGTTTACAGAGCTTGACATCAAGCAGGAGGATGGATGCATGGAAGTAGGGGGCATGAAACCAGGAGGCCTACCTGGATGCTGAGATCAGGAAAGAGTCACTGGAGAAATGAGTGAGAAGCCTGCAGGTGGGGAGCACAGGGTGGGCAGCAGGGAGGAGCCTGGGGTGCGCAGACAGCTCCTGCAGAAGGCGTGTGGGGAGGAGCGTGGCTGGCTGGCTGGTCAGCAGTGCCCGAGAACTGCTGCTGAGGGACTTTGCTGAGGGAAGCAGAAGCGAACCACGGCAGGCATTTGGAGCAGAGAGAGACTACTCTGGGGAGTTGGGGGCTTTTCAAATCATGGGGGAGACTTGGGGAGTGGAGGTCAATAAGACTGCCTTAGGGCATCCAGAACAGGTATCCAGCCTGTCATCACGTGACCCTGGAGCCTGCATCCCAAAGCAGGTGTGGTCAGGACACTGGGAGACCTGAGAGCTGCCTGCCTGTGGGGGTCACCAACTTGGGGCACCCAAAGGGGGATTTTCAGGAGCAGCTGGAGGAGGCAGACAGCGCGGGGCCCACGAAGGCAGCAATAGGAGAAGACACGCGCCATGTCTCCACCTCTCCCCCAGAGCCCAGCTCCTGTGCTCACCAACTGAGTCCAACCTCTGCCCAGGGGGCCAGTGATCTGTGGCTCCAGGTGTATCCCTGAAAAGCAGAGGATGGTGTAGCAGAAANTGCTTCGTCGCTCGTGGGCCCACCCCGGGCGATCTCCTCGCTTTGCGCTCTGTGGCCTCAGCTCCTTGCTTTTTGGACGGCGGGCTGAGAGGAAGCCCAGAGCCCTGCCCCGAGGACCGCAGCCACCGGGCCCGCGGCGGGGCTGAGCGCGGGGCGGAAGGCCGGTGGCGTCCCCTCCGCCGCGCCTCCGCAGCTCGGCCCGGCCTGGAAACCCTGGCTGGGGGCTGGCTGCAGCCTCGCGGGCTCGGCCGGGCAGCCTCGCTCTCCTCGCGCTCACGGTGATGACGAGGTGCAGCGGCTGCTGTGCTTAGTGGGAAAAGTCTGCCTTACTAGACCTCGATGAAATACAGAGGGACGGTTACGCGCTGCAAACTCATCCTTTATGCAGTCTGCTCAAGGAATCGCGATCAGTCGGCTCTTGTTGAAAGTTCTGGAACTTACACGAGTCATCTGCTGAGTGCAGAGTCAAGTCTTCCTGACGTCTGGGAGTGGGCCCCGTCCTATCGCTGCCTTTGCTCCGGGGACAGACCCTAGAGGACAAAGGGAGACAGAGGCCACTAGTCAGCTTAACAGAAGGCAGCCTCCCGGAGGCCAGCGGCCGTTCACCGCTGCTGGCTCTGAACTCCTGCTGGACCCACCGTCCCCTCCCGGAGTCCACCCCGATCAGAACCAGTGCCAGTGTGGATTCCTGATCAAACAGCGTCTGAGAGACACGTGTTCTCTTCTCCTTCCCCATATCCATGGCATCATAACCTCAAAGCCTTTTCAACATTTATTTATTTATTCATTAATGCAAATGTATTTATAAACTCTGTGGCGGTATGCTGCTAAGTCGCCTCAGTCGTGTCCAACTCTGTGTGACCCCATAGACGGCAGCCCACGAGGCTCCCCAGTCCCTGGGATTCTCCAGGCAAGAACATTGGAGTGGGTTGCCATTTCCTTCTCCGATGCATGAAAGTGAAAAGTGAAAGTGAAGTTGCTCAGTCGTGTCCGACTCTTAGCAACCCTGCAGACTGCAGCCTACCAGGCTCCTCCATCCATGGGATTTGCCAGGCAAGAGGACTGGAGTGGGGTGCCATCGCCTTCTCCCTGTGGCGGTATAATGGTGTGTAAAACAGGCATCACCGCTGTGTTTACAGAGCTTGACATCAAGCAGGAGGATGGATGCATGGAAGTAGGGGGCATGAAACCAGGAGGCCTACCTGGATGCTGAGATCAGGAAAGAGTCACTGGAGAAATGAGTGAGAAGCCTGCAGGTGGGGAGCACAGGGTGGGCAGCAGGGAGGAGCCTGGGGTGCGCAGACAGCTCCTGCAGAAGGCGTGTGGGGAGGAGCGTGGCTGGCTGGCTGGTCAGCAGTGCCCGAGAACTGCTGCTGAGGGACTTTGCTGAGGGAAGCAGAAGCGAACCACGGCAGGCATTTGGAGCAGAGAGAGACTACTATGGGGAGTTGGGGGCTTTTCAAATCATGGGGGAGACTTGGGGAGTGGAGGTCAATAAGACTGCCTTAGGGCATCCAGAACAGGTATCCAGCCTGTCATCACGTGACCCTGGAGCCTGCATCCCAAAGCAGGTGTGGTCAGGACACCGGGAGACCTGAGAGCTGCCTGCCTGTGGGGGTCACCAACTTGGGGCACCCAAAGGGGGATTTTCAGGAGCAGCTGGAGGAGGCAGACAGCGCGGGGCCCACGAAGGCAGTGATAGGAGAAGACACGCGCCATGTCTCCACCTCTCCCCCAGAGCCCAGCTCCTGTGCTCACCAACTGAGTCCAACCTCTGCCCAGGGGGCCAGTGATCTGTGGCTCCAGGTGTATCCCTGAAAAGCAGAGGATGGTGTAGCAGAAACAAGGAGACACTGCTGACAACTGGCCATCCAGAAAAAGCAGTTTGAGGGAAGGAGGTGGCCTTGCGTCCTCTGCCATAGCCAGCTGTGTACGTATCTCCAGGTCTCAGCGTCCTCCTCTATACAGTGGGTTGGCAATACCACCTGCTTAATATGCTCATAAAACAGCCAACAAGGTGAGGTAAATTCTTAGCACAGTGCTGGGCATGTAGCTTTCAATGATTTCTAGTTATTATTACTTTTTTAGTGATATTTTTGTTATTAAGAGCACTGAAGAATTGATGCTTGCAAACTGTTGTTGGAGAAGACTCTTGAGAGTCCCTTGGACTGCAAGGAGATCAAACCAGTGAATCCTAAAGGAAATCAACCATGAATTTTCATTGGAAGGACTGATGCTGAAGTTGACACTCCAATGCTTTGGCCATCTGATGCGAAGATGGCCATTGGAAAAGACCCTGATGCTGGGAAAGATAGAAGGCAGGAGGAAAAGGGGACGACAGAGGATGGGATGGTTGGGTGGCTTTACCGACATGAGTTTGAGCAAGCTCCAGGAGATGGTGAAGGGAAGCCTAGCGCGCTGCAGTCCATGGGGTCACAAAGAGCTGAACACTACTGAGTGAGCGACAACAACAGCAAAGACTAATATGTTTTAAAAAGCTGAGGGATCTCCCTGGCAGTCCAGTGGTCAAGGCTTCATCTTCCAATGCAGGGGGCGTGGGTTCTGTTCCTGGTTGGGGAGCTAAGATCCCACATGGTTTTGGCCCCAATACCAAACAAAAAGCAGAAACAATATTGTAACAAATTNAGGGTCTTTTCCAATGAGTTGGCTGTTCGCATCAGGTGGCCAAAGTATTAGAGCTTCAGCTTCATCATCAGTCCTTCTAATGAATATTTAGGATTTATTTCCTTTAGGATTGACTGGTTGATCTCTAAGGGGGATTTCAAAGAATTTGTGTATTTGTGAACAGGTTTCAATACCACTTCCTTTCCAAGCCCCTTCCAGGTCTAAAGAGGCGATGGTATAACCAGGGTGTGAGGGCACTACGAGGGCCAGTCGTCCCCCAAAGCCCTACTCTACCAGCCCCGCTTCCTCAATTTCACTACTGTTGCTCCTTCCAGGTAACTCTATACACGCGATGGAACGGGAAGCTCTAACAGTCTGGAGACAGCTTCATAGCCGAGCATCTCTGGGTAACTCTAGTGTGAAACTAGATCAGTGCAAATGCACAAACATCGGAATTGGGGAGTATCTGAAAGGCCTATTTCTGAAACTCTCTAGTTGGCAATGTGCCAGCTAGCTCACGTCTTCCTTTTCTTTGAAGGTTTCCCAGGGTGGCTCCAGCCCAAATCAAGGAACGGCCCCAGCTGTCTTTAAGCTGGCTTCTCCAGCTCAGCCCGCAGTTAGCACTGGCTGAGAGCTGAGAGCTTTGGCCTGGCGTGGGCCCTAAGACTGGACACCTCCACGCGGCTCACGTGTCTCTCTTCTCCTTTTTATCGGCTTCTCTATCAACAAGGTTTTCATTAGTTTCCAAGAATCTGAGCCTATGCTCTCCCCTCTCTTAGGAAGAGTGCGTGTCTAGAGGTGGGTTTGCAGTCAGCCGCTGCACCGCCGCGATGGACTCCACTGGGGATGGACGGGGCCGCTGTTCAGCGCTTGGTGGTTGCCAGGCAAGTCCAGAAGGGGATACGAAGGGCCGCTCTAGGCCCACACTGCTTCTTCAGCGGTAAGAGCCACATTTCTGTCCTGGGCTTATAGTCTTCCTATGGGTTTCCTGTCTCACGGCCCCTAGGTGGCAGCAGCAGAGAACTGGAGGACAGAGGATGAGCAAAGAAAACAGGAAAAGCAGCAGCAGGCCACCTCGGCTTCCTCTGCCTGCGCAGGTAGATTCTGCTGCTGAAGAAGATAGGGTTCTCTTCCCCTGACACTGGGCATCTTCGTTCCCTGGGATGGGAGAGCTTCGGTGCCATTTCCGGCCATTTCTCTGCATCCTCATGAACTCCCAGCATGGCAGCGCTCAGGCCCCAGAGCAGCTCTCACTGGAAACCCGAGGCCCTTTCCGTGGAGTAGTTGTAGTGCTGTGAGCGTGGCACACAGCGCTGAGGGGCACCCGGGGACCGGCCCATCCACACGGATGAGCTGCATAAGGCACGAAAGCGCGGTCCAAGGAGGCCAGGTCAGCCATTAAGGGCCCTGGATTCGGATTTCAGCTCCACCCACGCTTGGATGTGTGACAGGTGGTGGGTCATTTCCCTTCTCTGGCCTTCAATCTCCCATCTGCACGAAGACAGCTGAGTTACAGCTAAGCTGTAACTGTCAATATTTCAATGTCTATCATCCCAGCTGTGAAAAAAGATTATGAATGTTGAATTAATGACAAAGTAAAAGATGCTCTTTTGGCTAGTAGTTCTGGAGTAGTTCCCGAAGAGGAGACAGCGGGCTGGAGTGGACCCCACAAACATGTGCAAGGTACTGGGAGCTATTTACAGACAGCAACCAGGAAACAGCCGCAGGCCGAGCTACGAGGGCTGCAGACCGGGCCCACCGGCGGACCTGCTGGTGCCCCTCTCCGGAGCCTCTCTCCAGTTGCTGCCCTCCACGCGGCTCATCTTCCTTGGATCTCCTGTGTGCCGCCTCTCTGCCTGCCAGCCTGGAAGCCACTCTTCAAGACTCGGTTTACTCATCAGCTTCTCCAAGAAGGTTTCCCTGGCCTCCCCATCTATGCCACGTGCCCGCCTCTGAACAACTTCCGGCCTCCGTGCTCCTCACATAGGGAGTGTTTCTCTTTCGCACTCACGTACTCAGCGGTCACAGAGCTTTATTCCTATGAGATCAGTTATAATTGGTTTTAAGCCCCACTTCTGCTAAGGCTGGCAGAAAAATCTATCTTCTCTACCTCGAGGGTTTATTCTGCCCACCCCAAAATTCCATGAAGGCCTGTGGGGACCTCACTTCCAACAGAACATCGGGGAGCTTCTTCTTGCTCATCGTGTGCGCTTTGCTTCGCTCCTGTCCGAGTCCAGGTCAGTCTTTTCTGCCTCCCTAGCGGCAGACGGTACTGGGCTTCCACGCCAGGCTTGGGGGGGCGGG
>SJYW01009625.1:0-11771 GCA_006410735.1 Raphicerus campestris | reverse complement strand
GGAAGCTCTAACAGTCTGGAGACAGCTTCATAGCCGAGCATCTCTGGGTAACTCTAGTGTGAAACTAGATCAGTGCAAATGCACAAACATCGGAATTGGGGAGTATCTGAAAGGCCTATTTCTGAAACTCTCTAGTTGGCAATGTGCCAGCTAGCTCACGTCTTCCTTTTCTTTGAAGGTTTCCCAGGGTGGCTCCAGCCCAAATCAAGGAACGGCCCCAGCTGTCTTTAAGCTGGCTTCTCCAGCTCAGCCCGCAGTTAGCACTGGCTGAGAGCTGAGAGCTTTGGCCTGGCGTGGGCCCTAAGACTGGACACCTCCACGCGGCTCACGTGTCTCTCTTCTCCTTTTTATCGGCTTCTCTATCAACAAGGTTTTCATTAGTTTCCAAGAATCTGAGCCTATGCTCTCCCCTCTCTTAGGAAGAGTGCGTGTCTAGAGGTGGGTTTGCAGTCAGCCGCTGCACCGCCGCGATGGACTCCACTGGGGATGGACGGGGCCGCTGTTCAGCGCTTGGTGGTTGCCAGGCAAGTCCAGAAGGGGATACGAAGGGCCGCTCTAGGCCCACACTGCTTCTTCAGCGGTAAGAGCCACATTTCTGTCCTGGGCTTATAGTCTTCCTATGGGTTTCCTGTCTCACGGCCCCTAGGTGGCAGCAGCAGAGAACTGGAGGACAGAGGATGAGCAAAGAAAACAGGAAAAGCAGCAGCAGGCCACCTCGGCTTCCTCTGCCTGCGCAGGTAGATTCTGCTGCTGAAGAAGATAGGGTTCTCTTCCCCTGACACTGGGCATCTTCGTTCCCTGGGATGGGAGAGCTTCGGTGCCATTTCCGGCCATTTCTCTGCATCCTCATGAACTCCCAGCATGGCAGCGCTCAGGCCCCAGAGCAGCTCTCACTGGAAACCCGAGGCCCTTTCCGTGGAGTAGTTGTAGTGCGTGAGCGTGGCACACAGCGCTGAGGGGCACCCGGGGACCGGCCCATCCACACGGATGAGCTGCATAAGGCACGAAAGCGCGGTCCAAGGAGGCCAGGTCAGCCATTAAGGGCCCTGGATTCGGATTTCAGCTCCACCCACGCTTGGATGTGTGACAGGTGGTGGGTCATTTCCCTTCTCTGGCCTTCAATCTCCCATCTGCACGAAGACAGCTGAGTTACAGCTAAGCTGTAACTGTCAATATTTCAATGTCTATCATCCCAGCTGTGAAAAAAGATTATGAATGTTGAATTAATGACAAAGTAAAAGATGCTCTTTTGGCTAGTAGTTCTGGAGTAGTTCCCGAAGAGGAGACAGCGGGCTGGAGTGGACCCCACAAACATGTGCAAGGTACTGGGAGCTATTTACAGACAGCAACCAGGAAACAGCCGCAGGCCGAGCTACGAGGGCTGCAGACCGGGCCCACCGGCGGACCTGCTGGTGCCCCTCTCCGGAGCCTCTCTCCAGTTGCTGCCCTCCACGCGGCTCATCTTCCTTGGATCTCCTGTGTGCCGCCTCTCTGCCTGCCAGCCTGGAAGCCACTCTTCAAGACTCGGTTTACTCATCAGCTTCTCCAAGAAGGTTTCCCTGGCCTCCCCATCTATGCCACGTGCCCGCCTCTGAACAACTTCCGGCCTCCGTGCTCCTCACATAGGGAGTGTTTCTCTTTCGCACTCACGTACTCAGCGGTCACAGAGCTTTATTCCTATGAGATCAGTTATAATTGGTTTTAAGCCCCACTTCTGCTAAGGCTGGCAGAAAAATCTATCTTCTCTACCTCGAGGGTTTATTCTGCCCACCCCAAAATTCCATGAAGGCCTGTGGGGACCTCACTTCCAACAGAACATCGGGGAGCTTCTTCTTGCTCATCGTGTGCGCTTTGCTTCGCTCCTGTCCGAGTCCAGGTCAGTCTTTTCTGCCTCCCTAGCGGCAGACGGTACTGGGCTTCCACGCCAGGCTTGGGGGGCGGGTGGGGGGCTCTTTGCTGAGGCTGAGAATCCAGTCTCCCTGAGGCTGCCGCACTGCTGCCCCCCGTGAGGGCCTGCTCCTTCCTGGGGTGCCCCACGTGGGTCAGTGCCCACCTGCTGCCTGCATAGACCTGCCCGATGTGCCCTTTTCAGTGCTGGGCAGCCCCTTTCTCCATTTTTGCCCTTGTCATGTCGCTTCTCCTCTGTACACAGCTTCCCTCCTCTTCCTCTGGAGGATCCATGTCCTACTCTCAAAGACCCATAAGTCTGCATCTTATCAAATTATTTACCATATGAGATGGAAGATCTGTGTTTGAAGGTGTTTACCCAATTAGCAACAAGTTTCAGGAGGACAAGAGCTGCGTCATATTAATCTTTATAATTCCAGCAACTACAAAAGTGCACGTGAGCACTCAAGACACTGTTATTGACTTAAATTGACTCCACTGTCCCCGTTGTCTAGACTAGTCCCAGATGGATCTGAGTCAGGATGACCTTCTTCTCTGTGAGTGCAGGCAAGTTGAGAGTCTCTGTGTCATGGCATTCTGCAGCCATGAGCTTAGGCCTGCAACTGGCAACAGTGAAAACCAGGTGAATGATGGCATCTTGAGGTGTCAGAGGCCGCGAGGTAAAGCAGTCAGGTTCCAGCCCTTGGAGAAAGAGGCCTGTACAGCCAGAAAAATCCGGGTCACAGCCGGAGGGGCACTAGAATACAAAACGAGAGAGAGCAGAAATGCAGTCAGAGAGACTGGGCATATTTGGTAGTGACTGGGGGCAAAACAGTGGGTGGGTGGGGTGCCGAGTAGGGTGTGTGATGCTGAGACGTGGGACAGCACCCTGTCACCCGGCAGGGACGGCTTCCCAGCACCTGCTGTGTCTGCTTCTCTTTGACTCAGGACACAGTGGGCTCAGCCTGGTCTAATTTTCAGATATAGACATTGTCAGGTTTGATGTCCTCATTTCGAAATAGAGAACTGTCTTTTCTCTGGGTGGAAATAAGCCCTTAGGGGACCACTGGATGCATTAAAGATCATTCCTAGGGGGAAAAAAACAAAACCAAACCAACAACCTTTAAAGGAAACTCAAGAAGATGGAAAAATGCTTGACTGGAGATCAAGGCTCCAGCTTACAGAGCATAGACGGTATGGTGTCTGTCTAGCGTTTTGAGCACTGACCTTCATCAGCTGGCGAGCCTTGGTAGAACTTCTGATTTTGCTTCTGTCTGAGATTGAGAGGTTATATAGACTACAAAATGGGCCCTAAGTCGATGTAATGGAGTCTACAGATTCATTGAATAGAACGGTGTAGAATGTCTGCCAAGAGCAACAGCGACCCTCCGCCTACTTAAGGCTTTATTCCTCTTTCTAAGCTTAATTAGCCCACAGGGTAGCCTTTCTGAAGGTCACTCCTGACTCACAGTAGTAAATCTTGTCATTAGCAGGGGGTGGGGGAGGGGGCTCGTTTTCCTACGTGCTGTGCATGTGGGCACATATACAGCTTGTCTAAAACCTGAATCAAGGTATTAGATGAAAGTGAAAACAAAAGGGACTGTTACTGAGTTTAGGTTTGGAAACTGAGCCACTGAGAGACTGTTCCTTCCCACTTTCATTTTGGTAATAATATTGTGGTAGGGGTTTTCAACAAACATTTTAAAGAATAAATCTTGTTTCCAATAAAGTTTTGTTGAGTTGAATTAGTTTATTCTAAGGATCAGTAGTGAAATAATTATGTCTAAAGCCTCCTTGCTTCAAGCCTTAAGAATTTATAAGATAACAAACAGATTGAACTTTGGAAAAGGAAGAAGTGAACTGGATAAAACGTGCAGTTTATTGACTTGGATGGTGATAATGCCACTTTGATTTCATCTTTCAGATCAGGAGAAGATTAGTTGAGCAGAGTTGAAAGTCTCTGTTCAGGACAGACTCTGAGGAGTTCTTGCAAGACAACTTGTGGTGAAAAGAATTCATGGAGTTCATTTATTCAGTAATTCATTTTGTTCTCTTTCCATTTGCCTGTAGCTAATGCTTCAGAAATTTTTAGTGAAACTTTTATCCTGAGATAAATGTAGGTTCTCAAGAAGTTGTAAGGGCTAATACACAGTGTGCACACTACTCAGCTTTCTCCAGGGATAAACAGACTGGTTCATCCATAGCATAAGTTTGTGGCATAGTATCACACCCGCCCAGGATTCTGACGTAGATACAGTAAAGACACAGCGTTTCCGTCACCACAAGGACGCTTCGTGTTGCCTCTTAACAGCCGTGCCCACTCCCTCCTGCCTCCAGCCCTCCTTTACCCCAGAAACCGCTATTTCGTTCTCTATAATTTTTTCACCACAATAGTGTTATATAAGTGGAATCATAAAGCATGTTATCTTTCGGGATTGGCATTTTGCACCCCTCACAATTCTCTGGCTATTCTTCCAGGTCTCTGTGTGTCTCAGCAGCTTTTTTATTGCTGAGTAGAATTTCATGGTATGGATATACCTTATGTATTTAACCATTTACCTGCTATAGGACACCTGGGTTGTTTCTAGTTTTTAGCTGTTATGAAAAAAGCTGCTGGAAATATTGGTGATCGATGTTTTTTTTTTTTTTAAATTGAAGTACAGTTGATTTACAATCCTGTGTTAATTGCTGCTATACAGTAAAGTGATTCAGTTATACATATATATACATACTTATATATACATTCTTTTAAAAATGTTCTTTTTCCATTATGGTTTATCATAGGATATTGNACCATTTACCTGCTATAGGACACCTGGGTTGTTTCTAGTTTTTAGCTGTTACGAAAAAAGCTGCTGGAATATTGGTGATTGATGTTTTTTTTTTTTAAAATTGAAGTACAGTTGATTTACAATCCTGTGTTAATTACTGCTATACAGTAAAGTGATTCAGTTATACATATATATACATACTTTTAAAAATGTTCTTTTTCCATTATGGTTTATCATAGGATATTGAATATAGTTCTTTGTGCTGTACAGTAAGACCTTGTTGTTTATCCATTCTGTATATAAAAGCTTACATCTCTAACCTGAGCCTCCTGCTCCCTCACTTCCCCGACCCCATGCCTCCTTGGCAGATGCCAGTGGGTTCTCTATGCCCTTGATTCTGTTTCATAGATAGGCTTGCTTGTGCCACATTTTATCCTCCGGTATAAGTGATATCGTACAGTATTTGTCTTTCTCTTTCTGACTTACTGCACGTGGGATGATAATCTCTAGTTCATTGTGGACAAGATTTTATGTGAACGTTAGTCTTCATTGCTCCAGGTGTTGGCACTTAATTAGTCAATTTAATTCAACTCCATAATTACTGGGTCGTATCGTAGTTGCATCCTGAAGAGGCAATGGCAACCTACTCCTATATTCTTGCCTGGAAAATTCCATGGACAGGGNCAGTGGGTTCTCTATGCCCTTGATTCTGTTTCATAGATAGGCTTGCTTGTGCCACATTTTAGCCTCCGGCATAAGTGATATCGTACAGTATTTGTTTTTCTCTTTCTGACTTACTGCACGTGGGATGATAATCTCTAGTTCATTGTGGACAAGATTTTGTGTGAACGTTAGTCTTCATTGCTCCAGGTGTCGGCACTTAATTAGTCAATTTAATTCAACTCCATAATTACTGGGTCGTATCTTAGTTGCATCCTGAAGAGGCAATGGCAACCTACTCCTATATTCTTGCCTGGAAAATTCCATGGACAGGGAAACCTGGCAGGCTACAGTCCGTGGGGTTGTAAAGAGCTGGACATGACTAAGCACCTGAGTGTGCGTGACTGTAGTTAAACTTTAGTTTTTTAAGAAATTGCCAAATTGTTCTCCAAAGTGTCTTGACTATTTTACATTCCTGCCAGCAATATATGAATGATCCAGTTTCTCTGCATCCAAGCCAGCATTTGGTGGTGTTACTACTTTTAATTCTAGTCATTCTGATGAGTATGTGATGATATCTCATGTGGTTTTAACTTGCATTTCCTTAAAGGCTAATGATCTTAAATATCATTTCACATGCTTATTTGCAATCTGTATGTCCTCTTTGTTAAAATGCCTCTGTGTCTCTTGCACATTTCGTAATTCAACTATTATTATTGTTGTTATTGCTGAGTTTTGAGGCTTCTTTATATATTCTAGGTATTAGTCCTTTGTTGTACATGTGATTTGTGACGCTTTTCTCATATTCTAAAGCTTGTCTTATCATTCTCTTAATGGAAGTTTAAAATTTTGGTAAAATTTTCCCTCCTCTTCTATTTTCTGGAAAGCTCAGTTATTTCAGTTCAGTTGCTCAGTCATGTCTGACTCTTTGTGACCCAATGGACTGCAGCAGGCCAGGCTTCCCTGTCTATCACCAATTTCTGGAGCTTATTCAAACTCATGTCCATAGAGTCAGTGATGCCATCCAACCATCTCATTCTCTGTTGTCCCCTTCTCCCACCTTCAATCTTTCNGAGAGTCCCTTGGACTGCAAGGAGATCCAACCAGTCCATTCTGAAGGAGCTCAGCCCTGGGATTTCTTTGAAATGAATGATGCTAAAGCTGAAACTCAGTACTTTGGCCACCTCATGCGAAGAGTTGACTCATTGGAAAAGACTCTGATGCTGGGAGGGATTGGGGGTGGGAGGAAAAGAGGATGACAGAAGATAAGATGGCTGGATGGCATCACTGACCTGATGGACGTGAGTCTGAGTGAAGTCTGGGAGATGGTGATGGACAGGGAGTCCTGGTGTGCTGCAATTCATGGGTTCACAAAGGGTCAGACATGACTGAGCAACTGAACTGAACTGAACTGAATATTATATACCTATAACATATAATATTGTACATCAACTATACTTCAATTTTAAAAAAATTAAAAAATGGTGAAGGCGGTACTTTGCAACTTAGCATATAACTTTGTATTGAGCATGTAGCATGTTAGACGCTTAGAAGACACTTTGAAGCTTTGGAACCAAATCCTAGTTATTACACTTAGGAGGAGAAAAAAACCCCAGAGCATCCGGTGTTTTTGTCCACAAATGGGNTTTGTATTGAGCATGTAGCATGTTAGACGCTTAGAAGACACTTTGAAGCTTTGGAACCAAATCCTAGTTATTACACTTAGGAGGAGAAAAAAACCCCAGAGCATCCGGTGTTTTTGTCCACAAATGGGAATACTATTCTTATCCTAGATGGTGAGAGTTTCGATTAGTCCATTCAGCCAGTATTCCTCGGGGCGCCGGTGGTCCAGGTGCTAGTGAAGACTGTGTGAGAGTTACTGGCCTCCTGCCTGAAACGCGGGTGGGAGGGATGTGCTACCACTGGGGGCGGAGGCGTGGGCTCTGTGTGAACGCGGCGCTGGTCTGGGCGGAAGATGCAGCGCAGGCAGGAGCTTGGCTCATCGAAGTTGTGAAAGATGGACTCTGTGGATGGAAATATGAGCACGTGATACACATGGACGAGTTTTGTGAGCCCGTCTCGTTGCTCTGGCCACGTGGCCTGACTTTGTCTGTCAAGGCCACTGTTTTTACTTCTGCTCCTTAATAGTTCCGCACCAGTGGCACCAGTCAGAGATTTTGAGGCAGCAAGGCTGATGTTTTGGTTTATCGAGATCCTCACGAAGCCTGGAGCTTTCTTCCTTCCCAGTAGGCCCCTGGCTCAGCTCTGGGCACCGTGCTCGTGTCCGCTGTTCACATTTGCGGCATCACCATGGATGAGGCTTCCCCCACTCAGGTTTCAGGCATCAAAGGAAGGGGCGCGCCTGAGGGCCTTTGCCTTTTTGCCTCTGACATTCTGTGAGTTCTAAAACTTTCAGTTTGCTACACAGCAGTTAAAACAGTCCAGGTTCATATTCATGTTTTCTCTGCCTTTGGGAGGAGGCAGGTCAACTGAGCCAATTAAAAAAAAATTCACATATTAAAAAAACCCCACTTTCCATACTCCAGTAGGGAAAGGACTTTTGTCCCCCTCCCCCTCTNCATGTTTTCTCTGCCTTTGGGAGGAGGCAGGTCAACTGAGCCAATTAAAAAAAAATTCACATATTAAAAAAACCCCACTTTCCATACTCCAGTAGGGAAAGGACTTTTGTCCCCCCCCCCCTCCCCTTCCACTCCTTAACGATCAGAGTCTGGCCAGCTTTCTCTTTATTCTGAGGACCTGTCTTCTGGAGATGCAGGCCTGCATCCTTGTCCATGCATATATTCCTTCCTTCTCTCAGGGAAGGAAGCCAGATGTTCTCCTTTAGCTCAGCCCTGAGCACAAATGCTTCTTCCAGAAGGTGCAGATAAGGAGGAGTGCTCTCCTTGTAGAACCAGATGATGGCTGTGCCGGGGGGTGGCGCTCACTGACATGAGCTGAGGGAGAAGGTCTGCCCAGCGATAGTCATTGTAGCCAGTCACACCCTCGGTCTTATTTCTGCAGTCTGATTTTACGGCTTGTGTTTAACAGACTGTGTCCAAGGAAGAGCAGCAAGGCATAGGAGAAGGGAGTGGCACCCTACTCCCGTCTCTTGTCTGGAGAATCCCATGGACGGAGGAGCCTGGTGGGCTGCAGTCCATGGGGTCGCTGAGAGTTGGATGCGACTCAGTGACTGCTTTCACTTTTCACTTTCATGCATTGGAGAGGGAGGTGGCAACCCACTCCAGTGTTCTTGCCTAGAGAGTCCCAGGGACGGGAGAGCCTGGAGGGCTGCCGTCTGTGGGGTCGCATAGAGTCGGACACGACTGAAGCGACTTAGCAGCAGCAGCAGCAGCTAAGGGTGTGGGCCCTGGGTTCAAATTCCACCCCCTAAAGCTCCTAGAGGAACTCCACGAGAAAGCCACTTACTTTCCCTGAGTCTAAGGTTCATCTGCTTCAAAATGTATAACTCACAGAACTGTGAAAATCCAAATGATCTAATATTAATGCTATTTAATATACTAATATTAATATTAGCATAAAGTGTTTAGAATAGCACTTGGCCTAGAGTAAATTCTCTCTCAGCTATAATTGCTGTTTGACTCTCGTCTCAAATTTCACACCATTTCTTGAATTTTGACTATCTTTGTTTTGTTTGTGTTTCACTCTCAGAATGGTTTGGAAGCTCTACTTTTCATTAAGGCCATTCATTTTTAATTAGTATACATTCATTTAATATTAAGTATACTGTGAATTTTCCTGTTCATTAAATAGTAATGTCTAGACACTGAGGTTTGTGCTTTAGAGATGCTTTGAATACTACTGAAATAACAACAAAATCTAAGAAGGGCAAGTGGAGAAAATGAGCAACTTTAATGAAACAACAAATCGCCACAACTTCAGAACAGAAATGGGGTAAATATCTGCCAAATACCGTGCCTTTGGGTTAACCCAACATGAAGGCTGCTCACGAGGGAGCCTCCACAGCTCCTGGGCCCAAAGGGTGTGCGCAAGACCACCTAGGGGTCATTACCACCTAGGAGCGCCTAGAGTGACCTTAGACTAGCAGCCGTCTAATCCATGGATGGCTCACAGCTGACCCCGCCCATGTGCATGGACACTTCGAAAATCTGTGGGATCCTGCAGGAGGCCAAGGTCGCCTGTCTTTTCTGCTGCTGATGGTTTGGCTGGTGGAACCCCAGTGCTCCACTTTACAGACTTCCTTTACATGCTGAGAGAAAAGCCGGCACGTTGCCTTTCTTTCTGACAGCTCGCTGCAGTTGAAATGTATTTGTTAGGGATCAATTTAACGTGTCCTTTGTCTTTGCAGGAAGTGTTTTCCTGGTGCGGGCCTTCCTGAGTGGCGTTGCCCCCTGCGGACTGTGGCGCAGCAGATATAACTGTCTTTCACTGAAACAAATGGATGCCCCTCTGGGAGTCTGGATATTATCAAGATGAAAAAGGTTCAGCCCTTTTTTTTCAGGAGCAGTAAATCAGATCCTTTGTGAGGTGTACGTTCAATCTCTTTAACAATCTTTCTTCTAGAAGTGGCTAAGCCAGCCTGAAGCCTTTGTCTTAGCTACTGTGGATGGAGGTGGAGAAAGAGGTCTGTGTCCCCCAGGCCCTCGTCCAGGCCCACAGACCTGCTGGTTCCCGTTTGGCTTCCAAGAGCGCATACATCCATCCGGGGCTACCCCTGGCCTTCAGAGTCCCTCACACACCCTGCATCCCCTCTGGAGCCCACTGGCTTCCTGTGGCTTCACTGCCACATCTCTGTGCTTTGGGCCTTCTTTGCTCTGTTTTACTAGGAAGGAATAAGTGAGGCCTCCTCTGGAGAGCTGGGTAATGTTGGTGCTTTGCCTTCTGATATGTTCTCCCCTCTCAGGCAGCATACCTGGACCCACCATGGCACGTTTCTTTAGGAAGCTCTTCCAGTGCCTTCAGGAGGCCCAGGAGCAGGAGCTAAATTTGTGTTAACTGCAGAGACAAATGCGCAGTGCTAGCATAAACTATCTTTCATCCGGAAGTTAGCTGCGTAAACATCAGATGGAGAGTGTTTTGGAGTTTAGGTGCCACATGGCTTCAGTGGGAGCCAGCATTGCCACGCGTCGCTGAGAAGGAACACTTGTGTGTCCGTGGAGGAACAGAGTGTGGGTCAGAGGAACAGACAGTTCTCCTGTCCTCTGTGCTGGCTACTTGGCCTGGAACTTGGTGTTCTAACTGTCCTTTGCATTAGAGGAAGAACCTTAAAAACAAATGCAGGAGACAGGTTAGCATCCCGGGGAATCTAGAAACCGTGCTATATAGAGATGTGTGGAAACGCTGTGGAATCCAACAGGGCTGTCCAGTCTGAAAAAAATAGAAGACTTGGGAGANGGGAGCCAGCATTGCCACGCGTCGCTGAGAAGGAACACTTGTGTGTCCGTGGAGGAACAGAGTGTGGGTCAGAGGAACAGAGAGTTCTCCTGTCCTCTGTGCTGGCTACTTGGTCTGGAACTTGGTGTTCTAACTGTCCTATGCATTAGAGGAAGAACCTTAAAAACAAATGCAGGAGACAGGTTAGCATCCCGGGGAATCTAGAAACCGTGCTATACAGAGATGTGTGGAAACGCTGTGGAATCCAAAAGGGCTGTCCAGTCTGAAAAAAATAGAAGACTTGGGAGAAAAATGATGCTTGTCTCCAGATGTTTAAAAAGCTACAATGTGGTAGAGAAAACAAACGGGTTCTGAGCAGTCACTATAGGGCAGAGCTTTGATCTGTAGGTAGAAGTTGCAGGGGACAGGTTCCGTTTCACTCTGCGTTAGCAACCCCAGGAGGAGCCTGTGGGAAAGCAGTCACAATGTCACCCTGGGTACCTGAGCCGAGGCTGGCTCCATTTCTCCAGGAGTCAGGTGGGTGCACGCTGGGTCTCCTGCCTCCGAGCACGAGTGTCTGCAGTTTAGGAGCGAGAGGCTATGGTGCCTCACGAACGGCTCTGAGGCATGGAAGGAGGGCGGCAGAACCATGCTGAGCTCACGGAGGGTGCTGGGCCTGGCCTTGACCGGCAGGGGATGTTTGTTCAGCTTTAAGTCTCAAGCTGATGAACCAGGCCTGGAGTTTCACCTGCAGCCCCTCCTGCACTCCTAACATCTGAAGGGAGGCTCCAGTCCCGACTCAGACAGTCCCATCCGTGCCCTGAAGACAAGGGTGAGGGTGACCCAGGTTGGGTTGGCCTGAGGATGAAAAGCAGGGGTTGGGGCGCTGAGTCTCGGGCTGGACTACAGAATGCTGTGTGGAGTATTTTCTCTCCTGGTTTTCGTCCCTGTTAGTGAAGCCCGTTCCCATGAACATCTCAGGCGTCGTCCTCCTCAGCAGGTTAAAACTTAGGCTGGTTTGCAGGAGTCAGCTCCAGTGTTGGCTCAAGTCTAGTGGAATCATTTGCCCTGCCCCCATCCAGCTGACAGGTGTGCAGGATA
>SJYW01009623.1:318122-360475 GCA_006410735.1 Raphicerus campestris | reverse complement strand
CAGGCAGGTTCTTTACCACTAGCGCCACCCAGGAAGCCTGAAGAAGCAGTACTATTACTAAAATGGGATAATACTCTGAGTCTTTCCCCTGTTGGTATTTATTTTCTTCAAAAGCAAAATTCTTCCTTCCATTGGGATTGGGAGTGACTCATCTAATCACAGCCTTACACAGTGGAGCCACTCTCATACCTTATATCTGCTTCCTGCTGTAACTTTGGAAATGTGCAGTGGCATTTTTTGGATTATCATTAGTATTAGGTAGAACAGCACTTCCATATTAATAGCTGGAGTAATGGAAGGCTTAGACTTTGTACAAAGAGCAGGACAGTGTGGCACCACAAGGAAATATCTCACTGGAAAAAAATTATCAGAATGCAACATTCTATGCCACAAAGAGTTATCCTCTATGTATTTACACTGGAGTAGACTTTTTTCACTTCAATCATCTCCATGTTTTTTTTAATAGTGAAAAGAAATTATGGTGAAAATAAAGATTTTTTTTCAAGAGATTAATTTTACCTAAATAAGTCAAGACTGGATCTCAGTAACAATGGTAGTTACCTTTGAAGACACAAGTAATTCTAGCCAGTGGTTGGGTGAAGTGGCAGATATTGTTCAGCATCATTCATCATAGAGAAGTCACATTATGTTGAGTAATTTAAGGAGTAGGCTGTGTTTAGAGGAGCATACTGTGAAGTGACCTGGAACTGGTGGGAAGAAAAGTATGAAGAAGAATATTGCTACTACTAATCTAATGCTGAGAATGGCTTTGTGTTGTCAGAGAACATGTAAAATGTGGATTTAGTGAACAGAGCTTGGTCAGAAGTTTATAGGTAATTTTGAAACAATTTCTTATTGTGAGGCATGGGCAGATGGGATGTTTCCTTTACAAATACTTTTGTGGCAGGCACTGTGATTTACAGATATTTCATTTGACCATCAGTCTATGAAATATGGACATTCATTCACTCAGTAGTAAGTAGTAAGTGAAGGATTTTTGAGAATTACATGGTATGAGTTATACTTTAGGAAGATTAATATGATAGCATGTGGGATAGCTTATTAAGTTAATGAGAAACTGGAGGTGCTTAGTAGATAATGGCCATAGTCCTGCTGAGAAGTAATGAGGATGTAAGCCAGAATGAAGGCACTGGAGACAGAGAAGAGGGGATGAGTTTGGATGAAATTTGATGAGATATAACTGAAGACTGAGTGAAAATAAGTTCATTTTAGACAGTGGATTTGGTTTTATGGAGATGTACAGTCCATGGAATTCTTCAGGCCAGGATACTGGAGTGGGTAGCCTTTCCCTTCTCCAGGGGATCTTCCCAACCGAGGGATCAAACCCAGGTCTCCTGCATTGCAGGCAGATTCTTTACCAACTGAGCTGTCAGGGAAACCCTTTATGGAATTGAGGCAGGGTCTAATCAATTGGAGATGTTTTAACTGAATGTAATTTTTAATGACATGCTGACTGCAATAGGAAGATTTATACATTTGGCCCATCCACCCTCATTCATACTTGGCAGTGGGACTCAGTATATGGAGAGTCAGTAGCTCTGGCATAGATCCCTGTTGGCCACTTTTTTCTGCCTGAATTTGGGCTATTTACTTAGCAGGCACAGCCTTAGCCTTCTCAGCTGCAGTATGCCCATGACAAATGCCTTTTACCTAGGGTCCTTGTGAGACTTAGATATAATTCATGTGCTTGTTAAATATGGAAGCCTAATAGATGGTTATTATTGCTCATGCTATACTTTATTTGCCTTATTCATTCTCATTCTTATATGAGTATGCAGTGGATTTTTCCAGTGACTGCACGATGTGTTGTATTGGGTTGCAATGGACTGAATGGGAAGCAGGTATGAGAATCCAGCTGTCTTTTATTAACCCAGGCACAGAAGAAATTTGTAAAAATTTAAACAATACTACTCTTCTCACTGAATTCTTATATTTGAAAACACTTATAACAGCGAGAGGAAAAAAGTATTAAGAGTAAAAAAAATTGCATGTGATGAGTTCATTATTGTCATTTGTCCATAAATAAATATGTGGAATTTGTGAATAAGTATTTAAATATATCTCATTAAAAATTTTTTAATACAATAGATATTGACAGATATCACCCCCATAACCAAACATCTCTTAGGGGCTGTCATGATTTTTAGGAGTTGCAAAGGGGTCCTGAAACCCCAAAATTTGAGAAATGCTAATTAAGAGACCTGAGAGTGGGATCCAATGGGCTGGTATCTACTTCTCAGAGNATTTAAATATATCTCATTAAAATTTTTTTAATACAATAGATATTGACAGATATCACCCCCATAACCAAACATCTCTTAGGGGCTGTCATGATTTTCAGGAGTTGCAAAGGGGTCCTGAAACCCAAAAATTTGAGAACTGCTAATTTAGAGACCTGAGAGTGGGATCCAATGGGCTGGCATCTACTTTTCAGAGTCCAAAGTCCATTGAAGACTTTAATAATTAGTGTTTTTTNGGGCTGTCATGATTTTTAGGAGTTGCAAAGGGGTCCTGAAACCCCAAAATTTGAGAAATGCTAATTAAGAGACCTGAGAGTGGGATCCAATGGGCTGGTATCTACTTCTCAGAGTCCAAAGTTCATTGAAGACTTTAATAATTAGTGTTTTTTTTCTGGCAGCTGACAAGTAGCTGAAGAGGTGAGCTTCTGGGAAGGAATGATAAGGGGAATTAGGACTGGGGACTTTAAGGGAAATGATGAGCCTGGAAAGGGTGGTTTTAGATAGTGCTAAACCTCTCCATTCAGTTTTTTCTGCCATACCATACTGCTTTCTAAGAGTGCTTTAGGATGAAAGATTGATAGCATATTCTAAGAATTATTTGGTTTATAGACTTTTTATCATGCTTTTGGCATGTCAAGTGTTCACTGGAGACTATTCCTGGAAAGAGTCTAATTATAACTAGAGAAAGTTATGTCACCACTTGACCCTTAATATGGAGGGCTGAGGTTCAACTGACTCAGTTTAAGTTCATTCACGTTCCAAGCAGCTTTAGGATAGAAAATCAGTCTTCTTTGTTTAAAGCTTCTCTCTAAAATTCTGTAGAGGGGACTTTTGTTAATTTGTGGCAAGTTCCTAAAGATTAAAGTGATGGTGTTCTTCCCCTACTCTTTTCCTTTTTTGAAATAGTTTTAGAAAATTTACTAATGTGATTGCCAACTAGTGATCACAAGTCAAGGCATGTGTGACAGTCTGTTTTTCAGTCTGCACATACTAGTCATGGTTTGAGGTATTTACTACTGTCTTTTCCTAGCCCTGATTTTTTTTTTTTTTTGGACAAAAAATCTTGGCAAAACAAACCTTAAAGACTTTAAAAGAAAAACAAACAAACAAACAAAACTCCTAAATTCCAAGGTGTGCATGCTCAGCCTGAGTCTGTCCAACTTTTTGTAACCCCATGGACTGTAGCCCACAGGCAACTCTGTCCATGGGATTATTCTGGCAAGAATACAGGAGTGGGTTGTTATTTCCACCTCCAGGCGATCTTCCCCTCCACCCAGGGATCCAACCTAGGACTCTTAAATCTCATGCATTGACAGGTGGATTCTTTACCACCGAGCTTCATGGGAAGCCCCAAAGTAAAATTTGTGTAATAAAAGAATTCTTTTGCATTATGTCACTTGTACTTTCAAAGGTTTCATTTTAATGCAGTCTGATTCTATTACACCTTTTGTAGTTAATTGGAATAGTCTGCTAATTATTGTTATTCCCTAGATAAAGCTGCCAGATAAACTAAGCTAAACTAAGCTAAGCTAAGTGAAAGTTGCTCAGTCATGTCCGACCATTTGTGACCCCGTGGACTATACAGTCCATGGAATTCTCCAGGCTAGAATAGTGGTCTCCAGGTGATCTTCCCAGCCCAGGGATGGTTGGGTGATCTTCCCAGCCCAGGGATGGAACCCAGGTCTCTCGCATTGCGCAGGCAGATTCTTCACCAGCTGAGCCACAAGGGAAGCCCAAGAATACTGGGGTGGGTAGCCTATCCCTTCACCAGTGGATCTTCCCAACCCAGGAATCAAACCGGGGTCTCCTGCATTGCAGGTGGATTCTTTACCAATTGAGCAATTAGGGAAGAACTGTCAGATAAAATAGAAGGTAAATTTGAATTTTAGGGAAACAATGAATGATTTTTTAATATAAGTGTGTCATCAATATTGCATAGGATAATGGTTATATTAATGAATGATTAGTTGTTTATCTGAAATTTGAATTTAACATCCTAAGCTTTATTTTGCTAAAGTTGGCAACCCTTACCTAAGCACAAACAGGTTCTCTATCTTTACTTAGCATTATACAGAGCAGGTTGTATTTCAAATGGTTTTATAGTTAAAGACAAAAATTTAATTTTTTCAGTGAATGAGTGATTAGTTGGTTATGGTAAAATTGTTTCTTTGTGTAGAACAGAAGGGTTAATTCTCAGAAACAGAGTCCTGAGACTAGTGCCGGTCTTGCAAATCCTGTTTTGCTGCTTAGCTTGGGAAACTGTCTTCTTATGGGTAAGCTGGCTCCACCCAGCTGCAGAGAAAGAGATAGGAGTTGTTAACAAAACCGGAAGTTGGATAGGCTGCCTTTGCTTCTCAAGGTAAGTGTCTCCTATTTTCTTTCTGCCAGAGCTTTTTGCTAGGCGCTTAGGAATTAATGCCAGCTCAGTGACTGTACTGAGAGAGCAGTCGCTTGTGCTAACCCGGGCTGTCGGAGACACAGGATGGATGTCTTATTAACGAACTCTGTTCTGGAGCTTGTGAGCTTGTGTTGAGCTAATGAGTGTTCACTAGCGAGTTAGGTTAATAATATATCCCATGACTTTAACTACGGAGCTTTAATCCCATGAGACATGTTTGGGCTTATGAAAAGCACCGACTTTATTCATGCATCAGTGTTTTGCCCTTAATTTTTAGCAATGGAAACTCCCTTTTTACTTAACCTAATGGCATCCTTTATTTGATTTTTAAAGTGTCTTTTAACTTAGCAATCTTAGCTTCCCCACCTCCAGCTCTGGTGTGCCTTTAGAATTTCAGAGAGGCTCTGGGGTGACTAGGTATTACCTTTGCCTTTAATTTTTTTTTCTTTAATATCTTGTTGTGCTGTCCTAAGGGTAAAAGGGGGAGTTTTCAGTTTGTAAATGTATTATCAGAAATAATTCTTTATAAAGCTAAATTTTTAGTTCAAATATCTTCTTCTTTGAATTAGAGAAAAGGTGGAAGAAAGCTTTGGATGTTTACTTGGATAGTGCAGAGGTGGGAGGCTAAAACTTGGTCTGTTGATTTACTGAAAACAATGAGCTTGACTTTTTGAAGGACTTTTTTTTAATTAAGGGGAAAAGTTCTACTAAATATTTTAATAAGCCAAAGTGTTGATTCTTTTTTCTGACCATACCTTCTGTTTCACACCTGTCTACTTAGGTAATGTCAATTCTCTGGAAATCACACTGTTGCATTGCGTTGAGTGCTATTTTCAAGGTTGTCTGCTTAGTCATTGTGAAAGGAAATCAAGGAGTAGGATGCTTTGCTTCCTTAAGACAAGTCAATTAGTTGTGGCAGAAAAATGCATTAACATTTTTCATTAGCAAAAAACTACAGCTTATGGAGCCTCCCAAAAGAGACAAGTTATTAAAGGTTGGTGGAATTAGGCAATATTCCAAGGAAGAAAGGATTTTATGGAAGATCTGGTTTGTGATAGACACTGTGCTAAATGTTTCACAGAGGTTATTTTATTTAATCTTCACCAAGGCTCATGATATTGGTATTATAATCTAACAAAATAAGAAATTTTTCCCAGTGAAGTTAAATAATTCGTCCAAGGTCAGTCAATAAGGTGGTGCCTGCTGGATTCAAACCTAGGTCTATGCGATTTCAGAGTTCTTACTACACACTGTCTCATAGGACAGAGTGGTTGATAGTGTTTTAAATGGACCTTGAAAGAGGCGTGGAGGTTTTATGAAAACAAAACAAACAAAAAACAGTAAAAGTAATATAGAATATTTGAAAATTGAAAAAAAATTCTAAACATCTTACACTTTATTTACTGTTTCTTTACAGTCTTCTGGGGGTAACCGCTATTGAGAATGGTTAAAGGATGGTGTTTTTTCCTTTCTGTTTTTTTTTGTACATAACTTAAGTATCCTTTTGTAGTATGTTGTTTTCATTCATCACTATGGCGTGAGCATGTCTCCACCTAAGTGCGTGTAGATTCATGTCTTAGGATTTTGTGAAAAGAGTTTATATTTGCAAAGCATTTAAAAGAATTCCTACCTCCTAGAAAGCAGTCAGTAATTATTAGCTGTTATTCTTATCATTATTTACTCTATTTCATTCTTTTAAATGAATACACAGTATTTTATTTTATATTTTATTAATGTATAGTTGGTTTACAATGATGTGTTAGTTTAAGTGTACAGGAAAGTGATTCAGTTATATTTATACACATATATACGTTTATATGTATCTATTCTTTTCCCTTATAGGTTATTACAAAATATTGTGTATAGTTCTCTATGCTATATAGATATCCATTTTGATTACTTAAGTTATACATAATGGTGGGTACACATTATTTTAGAATTTGGGGATAGCATAGAGTAAGGGGCATCCCAGGTGACTTGGTGGTAAAGAATTCACCTGCCAATGCAGGAGACACAGAAGACACAGTTTCAATCCCTGGGTTGGGAAGATTCCCTGGAGAAGGAAATGGCAACCCACTCCAGTATTCTTGCCTGGGAAATCCTATAGACAGAGGATGGGCCACAGTCCATGGGGTGGCAAATAGTTGGACATGACTGAGAGACTGAGCGTGAGCATGCAAGACATAGAATATTTTTGTAAACACCTAAACTGTCTTAAATTTTTGTTATTACAAATAATCCTTGCACAACTGTGTGGACTTTTCTTTTTATTTTTAAAAATTGAAGTATAATTGGCCTACAATATTATATTAGTTTCAGGTATCAGTTCAGTCGCTCAGCCGTGTCCGACTCTGTGACCCCATGGATCGCAGCACACCAGGCCTCCCTGTCCATCACCAACTCCCGGAGTTCACTCAGCCTCACATCCATTGAGTCAGTGATGCCATCCAGCTCATCCTCTCTTGTCCCCTTCTCCTCCTGCCCCCATACAACAGAGTAATTTGAATTTATATAAAATATATTCCACGCTGCTGCTGCTGCTGCTAAGTCGCTTCAGTCATGTCCAGCTCTGTGCGATCCCAGAGACGACAGCCCACCAGGCTCCCCCCGTCCCTGGGATTCTCCAGGCAAGAACACTGGAGTGGGTTGCCAAATATACTCCATACAAAGTTTTTAAAAAAATATCGACTATATTTCCTGTGCTGTTTGTTGTGTGGATTTTTTTTTGTAGGATAAATTCCTAGAAGTGAAAGTCCTCAGTCAAAGGTTAAACATATTTTAGTTCAGTAGGAGATTGTTACATTTCCTCCAAAAGTATTGCAGTGATTTACACTCTTCATTGTATAAGAGCACTTACTTCTCCACATCCTTGTTTATATTGGATATTGCCAGTCTTTTGCGTTTTACATGAAATGATAGGCAACTTCCTTTTTTTTAAACAATGTTCAGATATTTTTGGATCTATTTTTTTCCATTGAACATATTTCTGTTTTTACATGGGTAGAATTTGATGTGTAGCATAATGGAGGTCCCAGTTAGAAGATAGAACATGGGTAGAAAAAAAGTGAAGTACTTGTTCTAGAAACGAGTACAAATGGTACATTGTTGCTGGAGCATGGATTGGGTTGAATACACATTAAATGCGTAATGCTTTTGTCCTTAACTGAATAAGTCCTGAGAAGCTGTAGAAGGTTTTTGGAGAGAGAAGTGATGTAATGAGAATTGTGCCTTAGGGAAATGATCTTGTGGTGTTTTGTAGGACAGATTAGAATGGAGATGCGAAAACAAGGAGGCAATGGAAAGGATTTCACTAATCTAGGTGACTGGTAATGAAAGCTTTTTGCTTGAAGGTCTTCTTGGAATGGAAAGCAGCAGACAGATATAATAGAATAAAAGGTAGAAGAGAGAAGCTGAAGGGATAAGTAGGTGAATGGAAGAGTAGAGGTGGAACCTGCTGAGCTTGTTTGGAAATCGGGGTCCCAAAGAGCATTTGGAGTCAGATCTTGAGAATTTGGGGTTTCAAATCTTGAAAATTTGGGGTTTCAAATCTGTGGACTAGAAATGTTGATAGGCCACCATCAAAATAGGAAAGTCAGATGCAAGAGCTAGTTTGGAGGAAAAAATAATGAATTTTATTTCAGAAAAAAGTGAGCTTATTGTCATCCAAACAGAAATCTATAGATATTTGGAAATCTGAGTCAAAGCATTATGGAGATGTGGGATGGAGACAATTGAAAGATTCGGGAAATATTATTCAGGGGTGATAACTGAGGCTATGGAAGGGACAGTCTGTGGAGAAAGGCAGGGGTCAAGGGAAAAGTCTTGGGGATGGATATCTTCCCAAGTAGCTTAGTGGTAAAGGATCCGCGTGCCAGTGCAGGAGCTACAGAGGATGTGGGTTCAATCCCTGGGTCAGGAAGATCCCCTGGAGAAGGAAATGGCAACCCACTCCAATATTTTTCTCTGAAAAATTCTAGGGACAGAGGAGCCTGGTTGGCTACAGTCCATGGGGTTGCAAAGAGTTGGACACAGCTGAGCAGTCACACACTGTGCATCCAATGACAATGACATCTTCATGTAAGAGAAAAAGCTTTTTGATGATGCTGTGATTAGGGGAATCAGAATTAGATTGGAGAGCTTCTGGTTCTTTTTCTTCAATGGTTTTCCTTTACTTAAACTCTAAATTCTTTTCAACCACTTTAGGTTATCACACCTGACAGATCTCAAATTGACTGTCAATGTGCCATTTTAAAAATGCTCTTTGTTTTTTAGAACCTTTACCAAAAATGTCATAACTCCAACTGTTAATTTAAAAAAATCATTTTTCTCTGTACTTCCTGCTGTGAAAATGGAGTCTGAAACATTTTTATCTGGGGAAGTGGAAATACTTGACCTGGTTTTCAATTTCTCTAAGATTTGAGACTCAGCTATCGAAGTCAGTTTAACTCTTGATATGGAAGCTTTCTATGAAGGTGAAGTTAAATTACTGGCAAGAAGGGGAACACATTTTCTGAAATATTTCAAAAGGCTTGAACAAATTAAATGCAGATGAAAGAAACACATGGAAATCTCAATTGTTTAACCACAATGGTGTTCATCAGAAGAACTTAGCGCATAATGGTGATATGGAAAGTGACTAGTGATAATAAATGATGGCAATTACCATTTATTGATGGTGTTTTTAAGCATTAAACTAGTTGTTTTTATATCCATTGTTTCAGGGGCTTCCGTTTTATGAAAGAAATCGCTACATTGCTTCTCAGACTCCTATAGTAGACCCAACATTCTGAATAAAATAGGCTAATTTTGATTTCTCATTTGTCATAATATGCCCCTACTCACATTGTTTGTTGTGAAATTTGGATTCTCGCTACACCTTCCAGATCCTCTCTCTCCAAGGAGGGAGCAAAGATTTGAAGTGAAGAGAATGCAAATGTTGGAGTTAGATTCGGGTTCTAATCCTAAAAGTGTATAGGATTTTGTGTACATTTCCTGGTTTCAGTTTTTCATCTCTAAAATGATACTTGTGGTAAGGATTATGTTAGATGTAGTCTCNGTGAAGAGAATGCAAATGTTGGAGTTAGATTCGGGTTCTAATCCTAAAAGTGTATAGGATTTTGTGTACATTTCCTGGTTTCAGTTTTTCATCTCTAAAATGATACTTGTGGTAAGGATTATGCTAGATGTAGTCTCTGCTAGTTTATCACCAAATGTATGTTTCTTTTTCTTTTTCACACTATGTCCCCTTTCTTCCCCCCTCTATAGTAAAACTAATCCTTTCCTTTCTTATTGCTATAGAAATTTCATTGCTTTCTGTGTATCTCTTGTGCTTGCTGCTAAGTCGCTTCAGTCATGTCCGACTCTGTGCAACCCCATAGATGGCAGCCCACCAGGCTCCCCCGTCCCTGGGATTCTCCAGGCAAGAACACTGGAGTGGGTTGCCATTTCCTTCTCCAATGCATGAAAGTGAAAAGTGAAAGTGAAGTCGCTCAGTCGTGTCTGACTCTTTGCGACCCCATGGACTGCCAGGCTCCTCAGCCCATGGGATTCTCCAGGCAAGAGTACTGGAGTGGGGTGCGATTGCCTTCTCTTATGCTTAGTCTTATCTGATTTTTTCAGTCTCCTTATCCTTCTCTCATTCTACCTACTTTTCTAAAACTCTTCATGCCTCGCTCTGCCACTGTAAGGCGAACACCTACGGGTGTTTTAACCCCAGTCCCTCTAGCTTTTGGCCATAGGCTTAACAGTTTTGCCCTAGCTCCTAGAAGAAATCCTGAAATTACATGTACTGTGTCCCCAAATTAATTGATCATTCACCTTGGAATTTTAATTTCATTTTTTAATGGAAGCATTACTAAAAAATGGTGGTTCTGTTTCTAGGCCAAAACATAAACAAAAGCATGTTTAACTTATAAGCAAATTGAAAATTTTTATACTTATAACAAAGTAAAAGATGCCATTGTAATTTTAATTAGTAAAATAAAAGCAATTTTGAATAAAAAGTAGTTATTAATTTTAAACATTATGGAATGTGCTTGATGGAAATTCTGAAAGGAGCAGTCAAGTGCTTTAGGGATTGCAATGTTTTTACATTATGGGTATGATGAAATAAATATTCATATTTTATGCCAGACAAGTGAGAGTGAAAATGTTAGTCACTCAGTCATGTCTAACTCTTTGTGACCCCATGGACAGTAGCCTGCCAGGCTCCTCTGTCCATGGAATTCTCCAGGCAAGAATACTGGAGTGAGCTGCCAGACAAGGAACATTTAAACATAAACTTTTTCTCTGCCCCTTTTGGCCACCTATCTCACCTCCAGTGTGCACTGTGCATTTGTATTGTAGGTTAACCAGACAAATACCTCCTCAACATAAAGATCGATTTTTCTTCTGGCAACAGTCATGCTACTCTTTTAAAGATGACATTCCTTTCTCAATCTAGTCAGGAGTTGATTACCCACGGTTGATTACCTTGTACATGCAGACATCTTTAGTGAATTCAGATGGCGAAGAATTCACCTGCAAGGCAGGAGACCCAGATTTGACCCCTGGGTTGGGAAGATCCCCTGGAGAAGGGAATGGCTACCCATTCCAGTATTCTTGCCTGGAAAATTCCATGGACAGAGGAGCCTGGTGGGCTATGGTCCATGGGGTCGCAAAGACACAACTGAGTGACTAACACTTTCACTTTTGTGTATAAAGCCAGGATATTATTTCTCCTAAAGATAGCAATTGATGTAAAACAGACTGGTCAGATGATCTGGGGAAATATTGGTTGCACCTGATGAAAGTCTTTAGCTTAAATACTTATTGATGTCCTTATTAATGTCACTAGCTATATTATTTGTATTCTGCCTATTTTACATGATTCTTGTTTTTTTTTTTCACTACCGAATGTGTCACTGACCTCAGGTAAATTCAGTGATGGTTAGGAAACCTGAAATGATTGACCGACTATGTAGTACTATAAGCTCAACGATTATAACTCTAGCAGTGGGAAGAAGCAACGAAAAGGAACCATTTCTTGGACTAGTAAGACAGGTGGTCTGGAGACTTTTGGCTACTGTTAACTGGGCTTAAATAGCACATTGAGAGCCTATCAGTGAAATCTTTGCTGATCTGGGAATGAGCCTTCTTACTACCGGGGGGCAAATTTGTCACAAAGTGCTTACTAAACCTTGGATGAAGTTAAGACAGAAAGGGAAGAGACTGAAGAGAATGTTGCCCAACTTTAGAATCAAGTCATCAGCTGCTTCAGTCGGTGACCTATGGTATACTCTGAAAGAAGTTCACAGTGAAGATTAGCACGAGGCACTCTGTGCTCTGGCAAAACTGGCAGGACAGGCCTGCAGACAGACGTTTTTAGGGGAAAATTTTATGAACCCAGTTTCTTGCATCTTCCCATACTTAGAGGAACACTAAAACCATTCACTAAGATATCTCCTCCTTGAGAAAAACAGTAAATTTTACCAAGATGTGTACTTGATTGCACATACCCTCCTCTCTAAAAAATCATGTAATACTGATCTCTCCCTTTACCTCTTTGGAACAGTTTTCAGATATCTAAGGAAAGCTAATTTACTAGCCATATTTATAGTTTTTATTCAGGTTTACAAATGACATAATACAGAATCAGACTTTTTTTCCATTGGATAAGTCCATCTCTATCTCCAAAATCCTCCTTGTGGCTTGGCTTATTTGTCTCTTCTATAGTTCTGAGAACTCTCTCTCTCTCTCTTTTTTTTTTTTTTAACTGAAATCCCTGATCCTCCTAAATTAGAACTTTCAAGACTGAACTTTAATGGTCTGGTCTGTATGTGCCGTGAAATAATGTTTTCAAATTGCAGGTTAGAGTCATTGGTAGATTATGAAATAACAATTCAGTTGAATGTAACCAGGGCTTCCCTGGTGGCTCAGTGGTAAAGAACCTGCCTGCCAATGAGGAAACGTGGATTCAATCCCTGGGTCAGGAAGATCCTCTGGAGAAAGAAATGGCAACCCACTCCAATATTCTTGCCTGGGAAGTCTCATGGGCAGAGGAGCATGGAGGGCTATAGTCCATGGGGATGCAAAAGAGTTGGACATGACTTAGTGACTAAACAACAACAACAAGAAGGATGCAACAGGACTCAAAAAAGGAAGGAATAGAAAATATATGAGATTATCATATGTGGTAAAAGTA
Organism: Raphicerus campestris; assembly: GCA_006410735.1. Classification (NCBI taxonomy): domain Eukaryota; kingdom Metazoa; phylum Chordata; class Mammalia; order Artiodactyla; family Bovidae; genus Raphicerus; species Raphicerus campestris. The sequence goes on along the minus strand of SJYW01009623.1, from coordinate 347,634 downwards.
AATGATGGCTCTTGAAATGTTTGTAAGGTCATAAAGATATTTCTTAACTTTGAGTGTGGTAAAAAAATTAAAAATACCCACAAGATATAGCGAAAAAATATTTTTCCCCAAACTTTTATATTTTTTATAGTAAACTCTTCTGGTTAAGTTTTTACTTTTTTGTGACTTTTCATAATTGAGAAAACCTTTTTACTTCATACCTATGCTTTAATTAAGACTCTCAGTGGCTGCACTCATTTCCTGTTTGATGTGGAGTAGGTGTTACTGGCGACTTCCCACAATTTTTTGTGTCTGTATTAACTTTGGAACTCCTTTGATGCTTTTATTGAAAATAAGTGACTGGTAATAAAAGCTAGAGCTTTAATGAAATATAACTAGGCTTGATTAGTTATTTGCCAGCTTACTCATCTCACATGGTTTTCAAAGATGTGCTTTCCTCCATATTTCTTTTTTCTCACATGTTCTTGGAGTAACACAGTTAAAAGATGTTTAATGACTGTTTTATTTAAAAATATCTGTAATTAACACACAATACTTTTTCTTACATGTATTTTCAATTGAATTCTTCTCATTTTATCTGAATTTTACTTTGTTGTAATAAATATGTTGTCTTGATTAATCTCTGTAGTTCACAGTCACAATAATAATTACATATTCATCTAGGTACAAGAGCTTAGTATTTAAATAATAAAGTTTATTTTCATATGAGACATATGTAGAGTGTGGTAAGTGTTAGTCGCTCAGTCACATCCAACTGTTTGCAACCCCATGAGCTGTAGCCTGCTGGGCTCTTCTGTTCATGGAATTCTCCAGGCAGAGATGCTAGAGTGGGTAACCAGTCCCTTCTCCAGGGGATCTTCCCGACCCAGGGTTCAAACCCAGGTTTCCTGCACTCTAGACAGATTCTTTACTGCTGAGCCAACTGAGAAGCCCAGAGCATGTAAAGGCAGTCATTATACCTTTTTACTAAGTACCTGTCTTCCAAGCAAGAAAGAAAACTGTATAAATCTCATCAGGTTTGGTAATTTTTCAGTTAGAGAATCAGGATAATCTCTCTTTTAATCTTTTAAACGAAGAGCTCTGTCGTCTTGGGATGACAAAATCCAAGCCCTGGTATCTTTTCTTTTGTTCTCTATATCATACTCATGGTGGAATGTAAATATTAAAAACATGCAAAAATCATAAAAATTGGTGGGCGTTTTTCCAGTGCTTGAAGGGTGGTCTTGTAATATAATAGTTCATTATCCACCTTCCATGTTTTAGCTTAAATGTTTCCACCTATAACTCTTTATTCTTTTTCATAACTATGCAGTCTTGTTAGCATAGATTGGTAAATGAATTAACATTATTTTTAAAAGGTTGTTCCTTAAATCATTAATTGGAAAATTGTCATCGCCCATTGGAATGAAAATAGACTTTGCCCCGAATGGTCAGTAGCTGACCAAGGACAAAAAAATCACTGTTTTCTATTCCTCTGTCTGACCTTGTTATATTTTCCTGATGAATGACAGCAGTGCGTGGTATCTTAGTCACTTCCCTTTCTCATCTTATACAGTGTGCTCTGATAATTCCTAGTATGCTTTCCCACTTTGCTTTCCTAAAATTGTAATGTTAGGATTGGACCTGGATTTATCCCAGTTCACTTGTTGTGTTTTGCAAATGAAGAAACTGGAACAGAGATTAAATGAACTGATTGATGGTATTCAGCTACTAAACACACGTGTGCTGTAGCTCAGTCATGTCTGACTCTGCGACCCCAGGGACTGTAGCCTGCCAGACTCCTCTGTCCATGGAATTTTCCAGGCAAGAGTACAGGAGTGGGTTGCCATTTCCTCTTCCAGGATATCTTCTCCACCAAGGGATCAATCCTGAGTCTCTTGGGTCTCCTGCACTGACAGGTGGATTCACAGCAGAGACTAAAAATCTTGTTTCCGCTTTTACCTGACACAAAATCAGTGACAAATAAATATTAGTTAAATCAAACTAACTATTCACTATAGCGAATATATGCACAATATTCACAAACTTTTCACTATACTATTCTTTAGGTGAGGCACATTTCTGTATTTAATTTTCATAATAACTTGGCCAAGATCACATGGTTAAAATAATGACCTTGATCCTCTCCAGTAAATCTTGTATGGCCTTAAAAGCTGGTCTGCCCTAAAAAAGGATCTGGAAGCCATGTTTGAACATAAAATTTTTCTATTGCTCCAGCAGTTATTTTATTAAATATTGCTTCCTATAGTAATTAACTATTTTCAGAGTTACTGCAGAGGATGACTATAGCCATGAAATTAACAGACTCTTGCTCTTTGGAAGGAAAGCTATGACCAACCTAGAGAGCATATTAAAAAGCAGAGACATTACTTTGCCAACAAAAGTCTGTCTAGTCAAAGCTATGGTTTTTCCAGTAGCCATGTATGTATGTTAGAGTTGGACCATAAAGAAAGCTGAGCACCAAAAAATTGATGCTTTTGAACTGTGGTGTTGGAGAAGACTCTTGAGCATCCCTTGGACTGCAAAGAGATCAAACCAGTCAGTTCTAAAGGAAATCAATCCTGAATATTCATTGGAAGGCCTGATGCTAAAGCTGAAACTCCAATACTTTGGCTACCTGATATGAAAAACCGATTCATTAGAAATGACCCTGGTGCTGGGAAAGATTGAAGGAGGAGAAGGGAATGACAGAAGATGAGATGGCTGGATGGCATCACTGACTTGATGGACCTGAGTTTGAACAAGCTCTGGGAGTTGGTGGTGGGTAGAAAAGCCTGGTGTGCTGCAGCCCATGGGGTCACAAACAGTTGAACATGACTGAGTGACGAACTGAACTGATTTTCAGAGTTATGCTTTTCCTCTGAGTCTACAGAGAAATCTTTGCTGTTGTTGTTTAGGTGTTAAGTCGTGTCTGACTCTTTGCAGCCCCATGGACTGCAGCATGTCAGGCTTCTCTGTCCTTCATTATCTCCCAGAGTTTGCTCAAATTCATATCCATTGAGTCAGTGATGCTACCTAACCATTTTATACTTTGCTGTCCCCTTCCCCTTTTGGCTTCAATTTTTCCCAGCATCAGGGTCTTTTCCAGTGAGTCAGCTTGTCACATCAGGTGGCCAAAGTATTGGAGCTTCAGCATCAGTCCTTCCAATGAATATTCAGGGATGATTTTTCTTTAAGNAGTGTGCTGTAGCTCAGTCATGTCTGACTCTGCGACCCCAGGGACTGTAGCCTGCCAGACTCCTCTGTCCATGGAATTTTCCAGGCAAGAGTACAGGAGTGGGTTGCCATTTCCTCTTCCAGGATATCTTCTCCACCAAGGGATCAATCCTGAGTCTCTTGGGTCTCCTGCACTGACAGGTGGATTCACAGCAGAGACTAAAAATCTTGTTTCCGCTTTTACCTGACACAAAATCAGTGACAAATAAATATTAGTTAAATCAAACTAACTATTCACTATAGCGAATATATGCACAATATTCACAAACTTTTCACTATACTATTCTTTAGGTGAGGCACATTTCTGTATTTAATTTTCATAATAACTTGGCCAAGATCACATGGTTAAAATAATGACCTTGATCCTCTCCAGTAAATCTTGTATGGCCTTAAAAGCTGGTCTGCCCTAAAAAAGGATCTGGAAGCCATGTTTGAACATAAAATTTTTCTATTGCTCCAGCAGTTATTTTATTAAATATTGCTTCCTATAGTAATTAACTATTTTCAGAGTTACTGCAGAGGATGACTATAGCCATGAAATTAACAGACTCTTGCTCTTTGGAAGGAAAGCTATGACCAACCTAGAGAGCATATTAAAAAGCAGAGACATTACTTTGCTAACAAAAGTCTGTCTAGTCAAAGCTATGGTTTTTCCAGTAGCCATGTATGTATGTTAGAGTTGGACCATAAAGAAAGCTGAGCACCAAAAAATTGATGCTTTTGAACTGTGGTGTTGGAGAAGACTCTTGAGCATCCCTTGGACTGCAAAGAGATCAAACCAGTCAGTTCTAAAGGAAATCAATCCTGAATATTCATTGGAAGGCCTGATGCTAAAGCTGAAACTCCAATACTTTGGCTACCTGATATGAAAAACCGATTCATTAGAAATGACCCTGATGCTGGGAAAGATTGAAGGAGGAGAAGGGAATGACAGAAGATGAGATGGCTGGATGGCATCACTGACTTGATGGACCTGAGTTTGAACAAGCTCTGGGAGTTGGTGGTGGGTAGAAAAGCCTGGTGTGCTGTAGCCCATGGAGTCACAAACAGTTGAACATGACTGAGTGACGAACTGAACTGATTTTCAGAGTTATGCTTTTCCTCTGAGTCTACAGAGAAATCTTTGCTGTTGTTGTTTAGGTGTTAAGTCGTGTCTGACTCTTTGCAGCCCCATGGACTGCAGCATGTCAGGCTTCTCTGTCCTTCATTATCTCCCAGAGTTTGCTCAAATTCACATCCATTGAGTCAGTGATGCTACCTAACCATTTTATACTTTGCTGTCCCCTTCCCCTTTTGGCTTCAATTTTTCCCAGCATCAGGGTCTTTTCCAGTGAGTCAGCTTGTCACATCAGGTGGCCAAAGTATTGGAGCTTCAGCATCAGTCCTTCCAATGAATATTCAGGGATGATTTTTCTTTAAGATTGACTGGTTTGCTCTCCTTGTGGTCCAAGGAGCTCTCAAGTGTCTTCTCCAGTACCACAATTCGAAAGCATAACTTCTTCAGCACTCAGCCTTCTTTATGGTCCAGCTCTCACATCCGTGCATGCCTATGGGAAAAACCATAGCTTTGACTATTTGGACCTTTGTGGGCCAAGTGGTGTCTCTGCTTTTTAATATGCGGTCTAGGTATATACTTCTCTTATGATACAGAATTTTTCAGAAGCTTTTGATTGGTTCATTTGTCCTTTTAGCTTATCTTCAAATGAGAATAATTCTACCTAGCTTCAATGTGTGATAAAAGATAGGGGTATAGAACTGGTTGCCAAGCTACCTAGTTGGTTGCCACTGGTGTAACATGTAGGGCCAGTGAAAGAGTGTAGCTCCAACACAATTTCTTGCGTCTAGCAGGAATTTCTGTAGTTTAGCTCTGGTCCAGTGTGTGGTTATAATTTACATGATTATAAAAGCATAATTTGTTCTAGTGATTGTAAGGGTGTTTTTATTTTATGACCAAAGTTACAGTGTAGAAAGCTCCCATTTCTATGGAGAATGCACTGCCTCTTGAGCTCTTTTCATCTGCAGGCTGTCTCCTCTGTGAACTTTGCTGCCCTATAACATTTCCTACCCATTTACCTCTGTTGTGTTGTGCTGTGCTTAGTCACTGTCATGTCTGACTCATTGGGATCCCATGGACTGCAGTCTGCCAGGCTCCTTTGTCCATGGGGATTCTGCAGGTAAGAATACCAGAGTGGGTTGCCATGCCCTCCTCTAGGCGATATTCCCAATCCAGGGATCGAAGCCAGGTCTCCCACTTACAGGCGGTTTCTTTTACTGACTGAGCCATCCAGGGAAGCCTAAGAATACTGGAGTGGGAAGCCTATCCCTTCTCCAGAGGATCTTCCTGACCCAGGAATCGAACAGGGTCTCCTGCATTGCAGGTGAATTCTTTACCAGCTGGGCTACCAGAGAAGCCCACCTGTCTACCTCTAGCCTTATTAAATACTATGATTTGCAGGTTCTGAATGTATGCACAAAGTGAGTGGTTGATGTGGACTAGACAAGGGTTTTCTGTTAAGCAGGTGGTAAGAGGATGAGATGGCTGGATGGCATCACGGACTCGATGGACATGAGTCTGAGTGAACTCTGGGAGTTAGTGATGGACAGGGAGGCCTGGCGTGCTGTGATTCATGGGGTCGAAAAGAGTCGGACACGACTGAGCAACTGAACTGAACTGAACTGAACTGAAGAGGTAGATAAATTGGATGAGAGAAGAAAATTTTGTTGGCTAATAATTCAGAAGTATCTGGACTATTGTTTAGCTGCTAAGCTGTTTACTGCTCTTTTGTGACCCCATGGACTGTAGCCTGCCAGGCTTCTCTATTTATGGAATTTCCCAGGCAAGAATACTGGAGTGGGTTGCTATTTCCTTTTCCAGGAGATCTTCCCAATCCAACGATTGAACCTGAGTCTCCTGCATTGGCAGGTGGATTCTTTCCCACTGACTCACCAGGGAAGCCCATTTGAGCGATAGGTAATAGAAATACTGTCTCTTGCAATTGGTTGTTATCCTCAGTTTTCAGTGCTACAAATAAAATTGCCGTTATGAGTAGCTTAATGGGAAGTTAGGAGAATTCATATCAAAGATTTATTCAGATTATGATATTTAAATTCAGAAGAAACAGTTCTTATTTGTTTTTTTCTAGTATGAAATGGAACAAAACCTTTTGCTTTTGTTGGATTATTTTATTATTTCCTGATCATGTTAATGAAAGCTAACATTTATTATCTTCCTTTTCAGACTTTTGGTTGTATCTATTATNCCATGGAGAGAGGAGCCTGGTGGGTTAGAGTCCATTGGGTCGCAAAAGAGTGAGACACAACTTAGCAAATAAAACAATTTTAAAATTAAGGTGTAGATACTGTTTTTTAGATATAGTGCTATTGCATACTTAATAGACTACAGTGTAGTGTAAACACAACTTTTATATGCATTTGGAAAGCTCACAATTCTGTGACTCACTTTATTATAATATGTGCTTTGTTGTGGTTGTCTGGAACTGAACCCTCAATATATCCAGAAAATACCTGTATTAGGTTGTATGCCCCTAGTTAGTTACCTTTTTTTTTGTTTTTTTTGTTTGCTTTATGATGAGCCACAATCACGGTTCTTTCTAAGCTCGCTGGTACTGCATTTCAGAGCCACAGTTGTTGAGAAGTACAAAATCTACTGGGTGAAGATTCCTGGTCCTATAATTTCACAACCAAATGTACTTCCTTTTACAACACCTGAAGCTACAATAGCACCAATGCCAACGGTACCTTCNGCATTTCAGAGCCACAGTTGTTGAGAAGTACAAAATCTACTGGGTGAAGATTCCTGGTCCTATAATTTCACAACCAAATGTACTTCCTTTTACAACACCTGAAGCTACAATAGCACCAATGCCAACGGTACCTTCAGTCTCCCATTTAACAAGATCAGTAAGTAGAGTTTTTATAGTTTCATCAAATACAATCTAAAGGATTGGCTTCCTTAGACATTGTGGTTCTGTGCTTGAGGGTGTTTGTGAAGGAGTAGCTGTCCTGGATTATGGTAGCAGGTTTTTGAATGCCTGTCGGGAAATCAGGAGGGAGTCTTCACTGCAACTTTATGACTTATAGGTTAGAATAAGAGGAGTGCAGGACCCTACATGTTCAAGGTGTGGCTGTGACATTCACACGTAGTCTATACTAGCAGTGGATATGTCTTCATTTGAAAATAAATCTGAAGCTGCAAGGTTTAACTTCTTTTTAAAAATATAGCCAAATAGCAAACCTGAAGAGGGAGCTTAAAGCTGAAGCTAATTTAGGTTTCAGCTAAACTGGCAGGGGTGTGGGGTTAGAATCTTCAAACGGTGATATAATTCTTTACTCTTATTTCAACTAAGGCCAATGAGTACTGCAGAATTCTACAGGTTGAACTCTTGCAAGTTCATCATCTAGAATTCTATTTAGGCCCTCTGATTCAAAAGAAGTACAGTTAAAAAAACACGTCTTGGAAAGGGTTATTCATGTTACAAACATTGGAAAGGCTTTACTGAAAGCAATTCTGATGAATGAGACTTCTCAATTCAGAAGTGACTATAACAAAAAATGTCTTAAGGAAGGTTATTACAGTCAGTAGAACGAATTTGGGCCTGAATTCTGATTCGTCTAATTTCTGTTTGAGTTTGGACAAATTACTTAAATCTTACCGTCTCAGTTTTTTCACCTAAAATTGAGAAATAATAATATCTAGTTCTTATGGAATCATATATATTACTGTGAGAACCAAGTAGAATGAATATAAGATTTCTGATTGATTTGTACTTAATAGGTATTTAGTAACTATTAGTTCATTTTTTCTCTTCCTTCCATTTTTTTTTGTCTCTTTATAGCTCTTTTTGCTTATAGGGAAGGCTAAATCTCCTATGCTCCTATATAGTGTCTTGTTTTGCTTACCTTCTTTTCCACATTACGCAATATGTGATGAGCCATTTGATTACATTATTATGAACTTTTGTTTGACCAAACAATTCGATTTGTTGTTTGCAGTAATTCTCAGTTTGTTTAGTCTCAATGTTCATTTATTTTAAAGTTGCTTTAGGGGATTCCCAGTCAATTTGAATCTGAGCTTCCCAGGAGGAATCTGTTAACAATCTAAAAAAAGATTGTTATCTTTTCTTATATTCATATAAAAAGGCATTAGCTCTTGTTGGAATTTTTTATTGTATCTCTGTACCAAGTTTATAATCTCCAGTTATGGAGAGATTCATTCAGAGTCGCAGGATGTTGGCACTTGTAGAGAGCTAGAGAGGCCTCAGGGTCCCTGTTGCATAGTTAAAAATAAACAGACCCTGAGAGATAAATTCTTTAGCAAACATGATGAAACTATGGAGTAAAGGGGAGAACAGAGACAGACTAAATCCTTGTTTCCAGGCTTCTAGTGGCTTATTCTCTCCACTCTACTATACTTTCTCTTTAAGTTCTTGTAAAACAATAAACAAAAATTATGTATATATATTGGCCCCTGCTTGCTTTCTGTTAACAGTTGGCCTTTTGACCCCAGTTCCTGATACAGAGCTGCTAAATCCTTTGGAATTTCCTGAATGATGGGGTATCTTTTGTTCTAGGTGACTCTTGGTGGACTCCTATATGGGGGCTGGTCCCCCAAAACACTGATCCTTGATTGGAAGCTTGCTGCTTTCAGCCCACTGACCCCATTCTCCAGAGAAGGGAGAGAGGCTGAAAATTGAGCTAATAATCCTTCATCTCACATGATAGCGGTGGTGATTTAGTCGCTAAGTTGTGTCCGACTCTTGCGACCCCATGGACTGTAGCCTGTCAGGCTCCTCTGTCCATGAGATTCTCCAGGCTGGAAAACTGGAGTGGGTTGCCATTTCCTTCTCCATCCCACATGATGGAGCCTCCATAAAAGTTCCAAAAGTATAGGTTTCGGAGAGCTCCTGGGTTTGCTGACCACATGGAGGTGCGGGGAGGCTGGTGCCTCAGAGGGGTCATGGAAGCTCTGCACCCGCCCCTTCCTGCAAGCTTTACTCTAAGCATCTCTTCCATCTGGCCGTTTGTGGGTTGTTATCCTTTTATAATATACTGGTAATGTAGTAGTAAGTTAACTATTTTCCCAAGTTCTGTGAGACATCTTTATAAATTACCTAACCCAAGGAGGAGGTGCTGGGAACCTCCAGTTTATGGCCAACAATTCAGAAGTACAGGTGGCAACTTGGGGCTTGTGATTGGCATCTGTGATGGGCATCTGAAGTGGGTGCAGTCTTGTGGGACTGAACCCTTAGCCTGTGGGATCTGACACCAATTTCAGGCAGATAGTGTCAGAGTAGAGTTGAATTGTAGTACACTAAGTTATGTTTGCAGAGAATTGCAGAATTGCTTATTGTGGAAAATGCCCACACCTGTTTGGTGGCCAGAAATATTGCTAGAGTAGAAGAAGTAATGAGAGTTTTTCTGTACAGTTCCCATTATATCTAGTTACTTAAACTCATGTTTAGCTCTCTTCTGAAATGTGGTGTCATACCTCATTCTAACTCAGTATGACTGCTTGTTTGCTCTGTCAAATTGTAGAGCTGACATTTTCCAATAGTTGTTCTTATTTGCAATACCAAGAAGCTCTGAATTAAATCATCATAGATTGTTTTTGCTTCTTCTCCACTAAATTGTTATTACTACTATTGGAGTGGTGGTATATATGGGAGTAACCATTTTTTCTTACATTATTTTAATGTCAAACTGAACTTGAATTCTAGAGGCAGAGTCCAGGATCTAAATATAAAAACTTGCTAAGAGTTTGTTTGTTTGGTTTTAAAAATTCCATCTCTGAAAGCTAGAGGATATCCTTTAGACAAGAATGTCAATGTGGACTTAAATATTCCCTAAGAAATTTCTCAAAGTTTACTCGAAACTTTGCTCCAGACATAATTAATGTGAAGTAGTCTCTGTATTAAAGGGATCTTAATATTCATGTGTAATTATAGTCCAATTAATATTGTGTCTTCCAAATTTTAATTTATATTAATTAAATTTAAAGGTTTACAAACTAACTACTGCTTTGATAATTTTTAATTTGGGATGTGGTCTTTTTCCCCTTGTTTGAATCCTTATTATGAAAATGTATTCTTGTTAAAACCCATACTTCAAGGTAGCAGCTCTTCTGTCACTGGAGATGAATTGCCTGTTTGATAATTAAGAGTCTTTCCCCCCCTGTCATTTTTCTAGTTCAATGCTTCAGACTGTGGGAACAAGAAGTTCTGTATCAGGAGTCCTTTGAACTGTGACCCAGAGAAGGAGCGTGCCTGTGTCTTCTTGTCCTTCACACGAGATGACCAATCAGTGATGGTTGAAATGAGCGGTCCCAGTAAAGGCTATTTATCCTTGGCATTTTCTCATGACCGATGGATGGTTTGTACCTCTCGCTTACATCAGTGGTGATGAAAGGAGAGTCCCTGGAGTGAGTGATAATCAACAGCAGNAGCTCGCTGGTACTGCATTTCAGAGCCACAGTTGTTGAGAAGTACAAAATCTACTGGGTGAAGATTCCTGGTCCTATAATTTCACAACCAAATGTACTTCCTTTTACAACACCTGAAGCTACAATAGCACCAATGCCAACGGTACCTTCAGTCTCCCATTTAACAAGATCAGTAAGTAGAGTTTTTATAGTTTCATCAAATACAATCTAAAGGATTGGCTTCCTTAGACATTGTGGTTCTGTGCTTGAGGGTGTTTGTGAAGGAGTAGCTGTCCTGGATTATGGTAGCAGGTTTTTGAATGCCTGTCGGGAAATCAGGAGGGAGTCTTCACTGCAACTTTATGACTTATAGGTTAGAATAAGAGGAGTGCAGGACCCTACATGTTCAAGGTGTGGCTGTGACATTCACACGTAGTCTATACTAGCAGTGGATATGTCTTCATTTGAAAATAAATCTGAAGCAGCAAGGTTTAACTTCTTTTTAAAAATATAGCCAAATAGCAAACCTGAAGAGGGAGCTTAAAGCTGAAGCTAAATTTAGGTTTCAGCTAAACTGGCAGGGGTGTGGGGTTAGAATCTTCAAATGGTGATATAATTCTTTACTCTTATTTCAACTAAGGCCAATGAGTACTGCAGAATTCTACAGGTTGAACTCTTGCAAGTTCATCATCTAGAATTCTATTTAGGCCCTCTGATTCAAAAGAAGTACAGTTAAAAAAACACGTCTTGGAAAGGGTTATTCATGTTACAAACATTGGAAAGGCTTTACTGAAAGCAATTCTGATGAATGAGACTTCTCAATTCAGAAGTGACTATAACAAAAAATGTCTTAAGGAAGGTTATTACAGTCAGTAGAACGAATTTGGGCCTGAATTCTGATTCGTCTAATTTCTGTTTGAGTTTGGACAAATTACTTAAATCTTACCGTCTCAGTTTTTTCACCTAAAATTGAGAAATAATAATATCTAGTTCTTATGGAATCATATATATTACTGTGAGAACCAAGTAGAATGAATATAAGATTTCTGATTGATTTGTACTTAATAGGTATTTAGTAACTATTAGTTCATTTTTTCTCTTCCTTCCATTTTTTTTTGTCTCTTTATAGCTCTTTTTGCTTATAGGGAAGGCTAAATCTCCTATGCTCCTATATAGTGTCTTGTTTTGCTTACCTTCTTTTCCACATTACGCAATATGTGATGAGCCATTTGATTACATTATTATGAACTTTTGTTTGACCAAACAATTCGATTTGTTGTTTGCAGTAATTCTCAGTTTGTTTAGTCTCAATGTTCATTTATTTTAAAGTTGCTTTAGGGGATTCCCAGTCAATTTGAATCTGAGCTTCCCAGGAGGAATCTGTTAACAATCTAAAAAAAGATTGTTATCTTTTCTTATATTCATATAAAAAGGCATTAGCTCTTGTTGGAATTTTTTATTGTATCTCTGTACCAAGTTTATAATCTCCAGTTATGGAGAGATTCATTCAGAGTCGCAGGATGTTGGCACTTGTAGAGAGCTAGAGAGGCCTCAGGGTCCCTGTTGCATAGTTAAAAATAAACAGACCCTGAGAGATAAATTCTTTAGCAAACATGATGAAACTATGGAGTAAAGGGGAGAACAGAGACAGACTAAATCCTTGTTTCCAGGCTTCTAGTGGCTTATTCTCTCCACTCTACTATACTTTCTCTTTAAGTTCTTGTAAAACAATAAACAAAAATTATGTATATATATTGGCCCCTGCTTGCTTTCTGTTAACAGTTGGCCTTTTGACCCCAGTTCCTGATACAGAGCTGCTAAATCCTTTGGAATTTCCTGAATGATGGGGTATCTTTTGTTCTAGGTGACTCTTGGTGGACTCCTATATGGGGGCTGGTCCCCCAAAACACTGATCCTTGATTGGAAGCTTGCTGCTTTCAGCCCACTGACCCCATTCTCCAGAGAAGGGAGAGAGGCTGAAAATTGAGCTAATAATCCTTCATCTCACATGATAGCGGTGGTGATTTAGTCGCTAAGTTGTGTCCGACTCTTGCGACCCCATGGACTGTAGCCTGTCAGGCTCCTCTGTCCATGAGATTCTCCAGGCTGGAAAACTGGAGTGGGTTGCCATTTCCTTCTCCATCCCACATGATGGAGCCTCCATAAAAGTTCCAAAAGTATAGGTTTCAGAGAGCTCCTGGGTTTGCTGACCACATGGAGGTGCGGGGAGGCTGGTGCCTCAGAGGGGTCATGGAAGCTCTGCACCCGCCCCTTCCTGCAAGCTTTACTCTAAGCATCTCTTCCATCTGGCCGTTTGTGGGTTGTTATCCTTTTATAATATACTGGTAATGTAGTAGTAAGTTAACTATTTTCCCAAGTTCTGTGAGACATCTTTATAAATTACCTAACCCAAGGAGGAGGTGCTGGGAACCTCCAGTTTATGGCCAACAATTCAGAAGTACAGGTGGCAACTTGGGGCTTGTGATTGGCATCTGTGATGGGCATCTGAAGTGGGTGCAGTCTTGTGGGACTGAACCCTTAGCCTGTGGGATCTGACACCAATTTCAGGCAGATAGTGTCAGAGTAGAGTTGAATTGTAGTACACTAAGTTATGTTTGCAGAGAATTGCAGAATTGCTTATTGTGGAAAATGCCCACACCTGTTTGGTGGCCAGAAATATTGCTAGAGTAGAAGAAGTAATGAGAGTTTTTCTGTACAGTTCCCATTATATCTAGTTACTTAAACTCATGTTTAGCTCTCTTCTGAAATGTGGTGTCATACCTCATTCTAACTCAGTATGACTGCTTGTTTGCTCTGTCAAATTGTAGAGCTGACATTTTCCAATAGTTGTTCTTATTTGCAATACCAAGAAGCTCTGAATTAAATCATCATAGATTGTTTTTGCTTCTTCTCCACTAAATTGTTATTACTACTATTGGAGTGGTGGTATATATGGGAGTAACCATTTTTTCTTACATTATTTTAATGTCAAACTGAACTTGAATTCTAGAGGCAGAGTCCAGGATCTAAATATAAAAACTTGCTAAGAGTTTGTTTGTTTGGTTTTAAAAATTCCATCTCTGAAAGCTAGAGGATATCCTTTAGACAAGAATGTCAATGTGGACTTAAATATTCCCTAAGAAATTTCTCAAAGTTTACTCAAAACTTTGCTCCAGACATAATTAATGTGAAGTATTCTCTGTATTAAAGGGATCTTAATACTCATGTGTAATTATAGTCCAATTAATGTTGTGTCTTCCAAATTTTAATTTATATTAATTAAATTTAAAGGTTTACAACCTAACTACTGCTTTGATAATTTTTAATTTGAGATGTGGTCTTTTTCCCCTTGTTTGAATCCTTATTATGAAAATGTATTCTTGTTAAAACCCATACTTCAAGGTAGCAGCTCTTCTGTCACTGGAGATGAATTGCCTGTTTGATAATTAAGAGTCTTTCCCCCCCTGTCATTTTTCTAGTTCAATGCTTCAGACTGTGGGAACAAGAAGTTCTGTATCAGGAGTCCTTTGAACTGTGACCCAGAGAAGGAGCGTGCCTGTGTCTTCTTGTCCTTCACACGAGATGACCAATCAGTGATGGTTGAAATGAGCGGTCCCAGTAAAGGCTATTTATCCTTGGCATTTTCTCATGACCGATGGATGGTTTGTACCTCTCGCTTACATCAGTGGTGATGAAAGGAGAGTCCCTGGAGTGAGTGATAATCAACAGCAGTTTAGCATTTGTTCCAGGGTCAGATTCTCATACTTTAGGGAGGAATGGGAAGGGAGGGCAGAGAAACTAACTTGGATTCTCAGTTAAACAGTGTTGAGTTGAGCAATTTCATATTAATATCTTTAAGGACAAGGCTGTCCTGAGGAAAGTTAGGAACAGCATTTTGTTTCCAGTGGATTTGCCACTTTATCTGTCTACCTCTGCCTCTGCGATAAAGCAGGAAGTGCAGTTAGGAAAAAGTTGCTCTTCATAAAGTCTCATGCTGCTTGTGATGCTCTTCAACTCCTAGTTTTCTCAAGTGACTGCAGCCTGGATCGCTGCTCTTGTTGTCCCCATTTTGATGGTCATGGCACATTTCCCCAACAGGGAATTAAACCTTGTATCTCCAGGCATAAATGGCTTCTTTACTGGGTCTACAAAACGTCCCACTCTCCTTGGGTAGTGCTGAACGGATTAAGAGATTCTGTAGGTGGCAGCCTTGTGCTGTGGTGTGGAAGAACAGAGTCCGGCATTAGCATTCTGATTTCCCAGGAGAGGAAGAAGGCTATAAAGGCCAGGACTTGTGTCTATCCTCTTGCAGCAGAGCTGACTGTGGAGGGGGTTGGCCACAAATGGAGAAAGCCTCTCATTTCCACATTAACATATGCAAGGAGTCTTTTCTTGAGAGTTTTCTTCCTGTTAGGTTTTAAACTTAACATCACTTTTTAAGGAAATCATTATTTTCTAAAAAAGAAAAGGAACTCTGAGATTCTGTGGTAGAACAAATAGTTTCCTTCAAAGTGCATGCTAATCACAGTAATCCTGTTATGCTGGCTGCAAATATTTCAGGGAGCCAGGTGTGACTTTTTTGGGGGGTGGATGATATTGCAATATGTGATATGACCTGTATATTTTAAAATGTAGTTTCACAATGCACTCATTATCTTTTTTCATTCAACTCAGGGTATACCTTAAACCTATGAGATAGAAGATATTTAATAGGCTTCTAAAAATACCATAAAAGAAATTGTGACTCTTTCCCTTTTAAAGTTGTTTTTATGGGAAATTTTATACTTGATCAAATGATGTTGCAATTCTTCAAAACATTTTCCCCATTTTTCCTTTTGTGATTACCATTATACTTACAGCATATCCTTTTGTTCTCAATTTTGGCAAAAATGAACCTTATTCATATGGTGCATGAGGAGGCTGGGTTAAAAATAAATGTGACTAAAAGCTATAAGGAAAGATGGTGGTAGTGCCTGTTATGTGAATGGAACTGGCTATGAAGGAAACATGAAGGAAACTCTGAAGATGAGTCCAGCAGGGGTTAACAATGATAGCCTTGTTGGAATAAGTGTAGGTTTATTGAAGTGCATGTGAAGGTAGAGTACACATTTAGATATGTATTCTAGTCACTTAAATAAAAGAATTCTAGCCAAACTCCCTGCTGCTGCTACTGCTAAGTCACTTCAGTTGTGTCCGACTCTGTGTGACCCCATAGACGGCAACCCACCAGGCTCCCCCGTCCCTGGAATTCTCCAGGCAAGAACACTGGAGTGGGTTGCCATTTCCTTCTCCAATGCATGCAAGTGAAAAGTGAAAATGAAGTTGCTCAGTTGTGTCTGACTCTTAGCGACCCCATGGACTGTAGCCTACCTGGCCCCTCTGTCCGTGGTATTTTCCAGGCAGGAGTACTGGAGTGGGGTGCCATGGCCTTCTCTGAAACTCCCTGCAGTAGTACACTAAAATGTTTCCTTTTCTGGTCACATAAAATCTGTCAGCCAGAGGGAAAGACACTATTGTTACAGAGAGTGTTGTGATGAGGAGCTTACAAGTAGAACAATTAATTCTGTTCTAAGTTGCAGGAATAGATGACACAAAAATGTTTACCTCTAATTCAAGATATATTTATCTTACTTAGAAATCTTATGTTTCTAGTATAGTACTCATCAAACATGTTTATAAAAAGACTTAATTATACAGGTGCAGTTAATTTATGGAGCAAGCCTATTTGATGATTAAAATCATCTGTACACCTGTTTGCCTAAATTGGGGGAAATAAATCCTCACCAAAAATATTTGTAAAGTGGTTGTTTCTATTTTTGATTATTTTTAAATTCTTAGGATGTTTTTATGACCTGTGATTTCTTGTCAGTATGTCATATAAGTTCAAATACCAAAGGTATCTGATGTTATGAATACTGATTAGATAAGCTAAATTATACCTTTTTTTCAATTTGGTTTGTATATTAATGATAGCAGTTCTGTTTTGCTATTAGACCTCATTACTAAAACTCAAAGTACAACTTGCCATATTTTTTCTAACAGAATTTGCTAATATATGAATTTTAACTGAAATTCAGAATATACACATCTCCCTCACCTTAGATTTTTTTTTTGTTCTCTGAGATAAAGTATTCAAGCATACACACTGTATTAGCTGCTGTTCTTTGTTTTCCCTTGCCCAGTGTTGTCTTATTCTGTACATACTTTCTTAACACTCAAATTCCAGAATGCTCCCAGTGCTGGGAGCTCCTTCTCTTGTGTGTCCAGTTTGAAATTTCTAGCTTCGGGGTGGTTACTTCCAGATGAGTGTTCTGGACAACACAGGCCATCATCTACAAACTGAATTTATTATCTACCCTTCTAACATCCTTTTGTGTTTCCCATTCTTGATGATCAACAACAATAGTAAAAAAGTAGCTACTATTATTGATCTCTTGCTTCTTTTCAGATGCTGTCTGGGAAACTTATGGACTGATTATCTCATTCACTGCTGCCACCATCTTCTCTGGTGTTCAAGAAAACTTTGTGACTTAGATTCTTCTCTTTTATTCGTCTCTCAGGTTCTTTTACCCACCATAACTTTTTGTTTTGAAAACTTTTAAACCTATGTGAAAGTAGAGAGACTAGTATAATGAACCCCAGTAAAGCCTTCGCCTGCATTTCTTACTTTCTCTCTCTTTCCCTCTGTGNAAAACTTTGTGACTTAGATTCTTCTCTTTTATTCGTCTCTCAGGTTCTTTTACCCACCATAACTTTTTGTTTTGAAAACTTTTAAACCTATGTGAAAGTAGAGAGACTAGTATAATGAACCCCAGGAAGGCCTTCACCTGCATTTCTTACTTTCTCTCTCTTTCCCTGTGTGTGTGTGTGTGTGTGTGTAGATTAACTTTTTCACTGTATATTAACACACATTTTTTTCCCCTGCACTATTTGAAAATTAAGTTACAGCTATCATGACATTTTATGTTTCCTTTTCAGCATGTATCTCTTAAAGGATATTCTCCTACAATTATCATAATATCACTGTCAAATATATAATAATTTTATTCATATAGTATATGTTCAAATTTCCCTAATTGTCTCAATAAAGTCATATATATATATGACTTTACATATATATATGTATATATGTATATATATACATATATATGTATATATGTATATATATGTATATAATTAGAGATTATATATATATAATCTCTAATCCAGACTAATCAGTTATCACTCAGTGCATTTAATTGTTATATGTCTTTAATCTCCTTTTCTTTAGAAAGTTTACCCTACCTTTTTTCTTGATTTTTTTTTCTGGCTGGTTGTTTTGTAGAATGCCCCGCAATTTTTACAATAGATTTAGGTTATGATTTTAAACCACATTTGAGGTAATCTCAATCCTAGCCCCCAAAGCATTGGTGAACCTTTAGTAGTTACGGGAAAATATTGTTTTCTTTAACATATTTTCGAAACTTTTCAAAGTCCTTGTTGGTATTTTTGGCCTTGTTCTGTATATGTTTTAGCTTTNATGCAAAAGCATCAATTCTTCAGCGCTTAGCTTTCTTTATATTCCAACTCTCACTTCCATACCTGACTACTGGAAAAACCATAGCTTTGACTAGATGGGCCTTTGTTGGCAAAGTAATATCTCCGCTTTTTAATATGCTCTCTAGGTTGGTTATAATTTTTCTTCCAAGGAGTAAGTGTCTTTTAATTTCATGGCTGCCATCACCATCTGCAGTGATTTTGGAACCCCCTGCAAAATAAAGTCTGTCACTGTTTCTACTGTTTCCCCATCTATTTGCAATGCAGTGATGGGACTAGATGCCATGATCTTAGTTTTCTGAATGTTGAGTTTTAAGCCAACTTTCTCACTCTTCTCTTTCACTTTCATCAAGAGGCTCTTTAGTTCCTCTTCACTTTCTGCCATAAGGATGGTGTCATCTGCATATCTGAGGTTATTGATACTTCTCCTGGAAATCTTGATTCCAGCTTGTGCTTCATCTAGCCCAGCGTTTCTCAAGATTTACTCTGTGTATAAGTTAAATAAGCAGGGTCACAATATACAGCCTTGACTCATCAGTCAAGATCATGTATTTCCTGTGTAGGTGGGAAGAGAAAGTGAAAGTGTCCTTTTTCATGTTGTCCCTTCCCTGGGGGATGAGGAGGCAGTCTTTTAATAGAAACATGGGCAAGGGTCAATAAATACCCCTCAAAACAAAATAAAACGAATCTTACCTTTCATTTGTCATGGAGTATGGATATTTGCATATACAGTGAAAGATCAACAAATATGTGTTGAGATAGAATGTGCATGTCTGTTTGTAGAAAAAAGTATCGCTTATTGTAACAGTTTTGACTTTAGAAGAAGATATTCTTGAAACTTCATATAAATTTGTAGCTTTTATGATTTACCTTGTCTAATATCATTTCTCAGTTTTGGCCGGCAGTGATAATCTGCTTTATTTGTTCTCACTACTGATTGTCATATGTCTTGCTCCTGTCTGTCTCTGCCTTTGATTATTCTCTCTCTCTTTTTCCTCTTCTCATGTGGATATTCCTAACTGGAAAACTCTGTCTCCCTTTCAACCAATTCAAGTCCTCCACTGTCTTCAGCACCATAATATCTGCACATATTGCCTGACCTATAGGTCCTACTTTCTGGTGACTATATACGTGTGTATATCTATACTATATTTAGTGACCATAAGTCCTACATACTCTGGGGTAGTTTTGGTTTGCACCAGTTATCCTGGAATAATCCACCATCAGTGCCCATTTTCACTCTCAGTATTCTCCTTGTTTAAATAATGAATTATACATTTTAAATATGTTTCTCTTATCTGTGCAATTAAATCCCAAGCTCCCCAGGAAACAGTACTTTTCTGTTTCCTTGCAGTTTCATTGTATGTAACCAGTTTGCTTGGTGGTGGAACTTAACAAATGTGTTTGGAAGGAAATGAGTTTGGCAAGTAAGTGCTCTCTGTGTGTGAAAATATCCATTCCCGCTGTCTGTGCACGTGAAGTCTTGGCAGATGCTTCTGAGTGATGAGGTTGGCAGCTTAGACTTTTCTTTAAAGTTCAATGGTATAGTAAGATTTTTTTTTAACTGACAACAAATTGTGGTTAGATGTCAATTGAATGGATACCTTCTGTGGATCTCACCCTGTGATCTTCATGGTTATACCAGCTTCTTTCTCTTTTGTAGTTCTCTCTCTTCTCATTTGTCATTTCACTCTTGCAGGTGCATCGAACGCTCATGCTCACTACTTCTGCCCTCACCTTTATTGCTTTCCTTCTGCCTTTTATTTACAGAGGAGGCTGGAATTGGGTAAGTGGATCTTAAACAGAATGTTTTTTATTATATTTATATGTTTAAAATTCATTTTGATGCCAAAGGAGATTGCTGCTTTTTTTTTCTCAAATAATGCATTAAAAGATATATCTTCATGTCCCTCTTTCTCTCCTTTTTAAATCATCTGATGAGTGTTTCACGTGATTGGTGTCAGGGATGGAGTTAGAATATTAGTGCAGATTACTTGGTAGTGGAATGTATTTTTAGACAGTCTCAAATTTTAACTATATCCTGTGTGTTGCTGCTGCTGCTGCTAAGTCGCTTCAGTTGTGTCCAACTCTGTGCGACCCCATAGACGGCAGCCCACCAGGCTCCCCCATCCCTGGGATTCTCCAGGCAAGAACACTGGAGTGGGTTGCCATTTCCTTCTCCAATGCATGAAAGTGAAAAGTGAAAGGGAAGTCGCTCAGTCGTGTCCCACGCTCAGTGACCCCATGGACTGCAGCCTTCCAGGCTCCTCCATCCATGGGATTTTCCAGGCAAGAGTACTGGAGTGGGGTGCCATTGCCTTCTCCTGTGTAGCATTAATGAATTTTTTCGCTATAGAATGGTGAAAGTTGAAAGCATGATATCTAAGGAACATGAACACTTTAAGTGGTTTTCTCTAATACTGTGACTATCACTGTTAATATTAGTTGTATTCCTACTATGTGAGCAGCCATGCTAGGTGCTTTACATGTGCTTTCAAATTTAAACCTCAAATAAAATCATTACTGGTGATAATCCCGTGTCATTAAAGAAGAAATGGAGGCTTATTCTCAAATGTGGATCTCAAGTTTAGACTTTTACCCTGACTTGGAAACTAACAACACATCCAGCTGGCTACTCAGAAACTCAACTTGCGTGTCCAAGACATCTCAAGCAGTTCCCTTCATTGGGCCAAAACTTTGGAATTATTCTTAACTCTGCTCTCTTGCACACCCTGTGTCAATTCCATCAGAGAATCCCATTGGCAATACATGTCAAATAACAGCACTTTTAACCATCACTGGTACTACTCTGTGGATTTGAGCCAACATCATCTTTTTGCCTGAATTGTTACAAAAGGTACCTAACTGGTCTCTCTACTTCAACCTTTGCCCATGTACAATCTGTTTTCAATCAAGAAGCAGAGTGATTTTTTAAAAATGTAAATCAGATTATATCATTCCGATGCCCCAAACTGGTTTCTCTAATGTCTCAATTTTCCCCAAGTTAAAGCCAAAGTCCTCCATGACTGGTTCCCAGTTACTCTCTGGATTGGTCTCCTCTTCCTTTCCTCACCCATAGCTCATTTAACTTCACATTTGGCTAATTCTCAGCACATCACTGATTTGTAGTCTTCATAAAGATTCTTCTTTGTCCTAGGTCATGTGTCCTCTACTCCCTTACCTTCTGCAAGTCTTTGCTTAAATGATAGTTTCTCAAAGAGCCCTGCTCTGCTCTATTTTTTTTCTAAAGAAATGTTTACCTTATGTCATTTAATATAATTTACTTAAATAATGTATTTTTTCTTTTGTCTTCTCACACTAGTATGTGAACTCTATGAGAGATGGAGTACTTGTGGGTATGTTTGCTAGTGTATCTATAACACTCAGATCAGATTCTGGTATGTGACATGTCAGTAAATATTTATCAAATGAATGAATGAGGCTTGTTGAGAATCAGAGATGTACCTAAATTGAGTTTCCCATACACTCTTCTAGTTTAACAGCCAGTCAGAATTTGATATAAAAATTTAATATTTCAATTTGGGCTGTTGCTATAAGGGCAAATATGGATGAATCATGGGTCATAGATGTTGCTAGGAAACCTCATTTCTGCTTTTTAACTATTTTTAGACTGGTCAACCTATTTTTTAAAGGAAATTATGAAGATTTTCTGATATGACTTGAGACATTGGGACTTTATTTTCTCCAGCGTTGCTACAAGTGTAACGCTTACGTTATAGACTTCGTAGCTTGTAGTCTTTGTAGTTGTGACAAGGGTGGTAAAAAGCATAATTCTATAGCTGGATCCTTGGATTTGAATCCTCACGTCATCACTGATTACCTGGGATACCTTGGGCAAGTTGCTTAATTTCTCTGTCCCTCAGTTTACTCAAATGAAGATAGTAGAGTATCTATCTCATAGGCTTTCTGAGGGTTGATAGTTAATTAACTGAATGCACTTAAAATAGTTCCTGGCACATTCTAAGCATAAAAGAATTTTGTCGCTGCTATTACTATTTTTTATTAGATAGGGACAATTTCTATCTCCAGAGTGCAGGTTGTAACTTATCTGCATAACTGAGTCCACAGTTTGAAAGTTTTATAGTGCTTGTCTGTCAACTTTTAGTTCCTAATTTGCAGAAGCTTCCTATCTTGGCTTAGAAACCATATGGCCTTGTTTTAGGTCACAGGTTTTAGAGCCTACCCAAGCATGGTAGTCAGTGACAACAGACTGAGACATCCCTCTATCTAAATGTATCATGGATTACAGCATCTTTGTAATCTTTCTCTTAAGTTTTTAAATGCCATAATTGTGCAAAGTGGTCTAATCCCACTCGCTGTTGATTTGAGCTGACACACATCACTGAGGGAGAGGTGTAGCTGAAACTATCAAGATGTTGCCTTGATGATTTTTCTTGGCTGAGACCTTTGCGTGACTAGGCTCTGTTAAGCCACATGGGTTGCCCGTGCTGCTAAGTTGCTTCAGTTGTGTCTGACTCTTTGCGGCCTCATGGACTGTAGCCTGCCAGGCTCCTCTGTCCATGGGATTCTCCAGGCAAGAATACTGGAGGGGGTTACCATGCCCTCCTCCAGGGGATCCTCCTGACCCAGGGATAGAACCTGCATCTCTTATGTCGTCTGCATTGGCAGGTGTGTTCCTTACCGCTAGTGTCATCTCGGAAATCCAAGACACATGGGTTACAAGGAATCACATAGAATCTTTGGCCCCAGGAAGCACAGAGGTCTGAACAAATAAATATGATACACTGGGTTGATTGTTCCTTAAATGCAGACACTAACTAGTCTTCAGTTCAGTTCAATTCAGTCCCTCAGTTGTGTCTGACTCTTTGTGACCCCATGAACTGTAGCACGCCAGGCCTCCCTCCCTGTCCATCACCAACTCCTGGAGTTTACCCAAACTCATGTCTATTGAGTTGGTGATACTATCTAACCATCTCATCCTCCATCATCTCCTTTTCCTCCTGCCCTCAATCTTTCCCAGCATCAGGGTCTTTTCAAATGAGTCAGCTCTTCACATCAGGTGGCCAAAGTATTGGAGTTTCAGCTTCAGCATCAGTCCTTTCAATGAACACCCAGGATGGATCTTTAGGATGGACTGGTTGGATCTCCTTGCAGTCCAAGGGACTCTCAAGAGTCTTCTCCAATACTACATGCAAAAGCATCAATTCTTCAGCGCTTAGCTTTCTTTATATTCCAACTCTCACTTCCATACCTGACTACTGGAAAAACCATAGCTTTGACTAGATGGGCCTTTGTTGGCAAAGTAATATCTCCGCTTTTTAATATGCTCTCTAGGTTGGTTATAATTTTTCTTCCAAGGAGTAAGTGTCTTTTAATTTCATGGCTGCCATCACCATCTGCAGTGATTTTGGAACCCCCTGCAAAATAAAGTCTGTCACTGTTTCTACTGTTTCCCCATCTATTTGCAATGCAGTGATGGGACTAGATGCCATGATCTTAGTTTTCTGAATGTTGAGTTTTAAGCCAACTTTCTCACTCTTCTCTTTCACTTTCATCAAGAGGCTCTTTAGTTCCTCTTCACTTTCTGCCATAAGGATGGTGTCATCTGCATATCTGAGGTTATTGATACTTCTCCTGGAAATCTTGATTCCAGCTTGTGCTTCATCTAGCCCAGCGTTTCTCAAGATTTACTCTGTGTATAAGTTAAATAAGCAGGGTCACAATATACAGCCTTGACTCATCAGTCAAGATCATGTATTTCCTGTGTAGGTGGGAAGAGAAAGTGAAAGTGTCCTTTTTCATGTTGTCCCTTCCCTGGGGGATGAGGAGGCAGTCTTTTAATAGAAACATGGGCAAGGGTCAATAAATACCCCTCAAAACAAAATAAAACGAATCTTACCTTTCATTTGTCATGGAGTATGGATATTTGCATATACAGTGAAAGATCAACAAATATGTGTTGAGATAGAATGTGCATGTCTGTTTGTAGAAAAAAGTATCGCTTATTGTAACAGTTTTGACTTTAGAAGAAGATATTCTTGAAACTTCATATAAATTTGTAGCTTTTATGATTTACCTTGTCTAATATCATTTCTCAGTTTTGGCCGGCAGTGATAATCTGCTTTATTTGTTCTCACTACTGATTGTCATATGTCTTGCTCCTGTCTGTCTCTGCCTTTGATTATTCTCTCTCTCTTTTTCCTCTTCTCATGTGGATATTCCTAACTGGAAAACTCTGTCTCCCTTTCAACCAATTCAAGTCCTCCACTGTCTTCAGCACCATAATATCTGCACATATTGCCTGACCTATAGGTCCTACTTTCTGGTGACTATATACGTGTGTATATCTATACTATATTTAGTGACCATAAGTCCTACATACTCTGGGGTAGTTTTGGTTTGCACCAGTTATCCTGGAATAATCCACCATCAGTGCCCATTTTCACTCTCAGTATTCTCCTTGTTTAAATAATGAATTATACATTTTAAATATGTTTCTCTTATCTGTGCAATTAAATCCCAAGCTCCCCAGGAAACAGTACTTTTCTGTTTCCTTGCAGTTTCATTGTATGTAACCAGTTTGCTTGGTGGTGGAACTTAACAAATGTGTTTGGAAGGAAATGAGTTTGGCAAGTAAGTGCTCTCTGTGTGTGAAAATATCCATTCCCGCTGTTCTGTGCACGTGAAGTCTTGGCAGATGCTTCTGAGTGATGAGGTTGGCAGCTTAGACTTTTCTTTAAAGTTCAATGGTATAGTAAGATTTTTTTTTAACTGACAACAAATTGTGGTTAGATGTCAATTGAATGGATACCTTCTGTGGATCTCACCCTGTGATCTTCATGGTTATACCAGCTTCTTTCTCTTTTGTAGTTCTCTCTCTTCTCATTTGTCATTTCACTCTTGCAGGTGCATCGAACGCTCATGCTCACTACTTCTGCCCTCACCTTTATTGCTTTCCTTCTGCCTTTTATTTACAGAGGAGGCTGGAATTGGGTAAGTGGATCTTAAACAGAATGTTTTTTATTATATTTATATGTTTAAAATTCATTTTGATGCCAAAGGAGATTGCTGCTTTTTTTTTCTCAAATAATGCATTAAAAGATATATCTTCATGTCCCTCTTTCTCTCCTTTTTAAATCATCTGATGAGTGTTTCACGTGATTGGTGTCAGGGATGGAGTTAGAATATTAGTGCAGATTACTTGGTAGTGGAATGTATTTTTAGACAGTCTCAAATTTTAACTATATCCTGTGTGTTGCTGCTGCTGCTGCTAAGTCGCTTCAGTCGTGTCCAACTCTGTGCGACCCCATAGACGGCAGCCCACCAGGCTCCCCCATCCCTGGGATTCTCCAGGCAAGAACACTGGAGTGGGTTGCCATTTCCTTCTCCAATGCATGAAAGTGAAAAGTGAAAGGGAAGTCGCTCAGTCGTGTCCCACGCTCAGTGACCCCATGGACTGCAGCCTTCCAGGCTCCTCCATCCATGGGATTTTCCAGGCAAGAGTACTGGAGTGGGGTGCCATTGCCTTCTCCTGTGTAGCATTAATGAATTTTTTCGCTATAGAATGGTGAAAGTTGAAAGCATGATATCTAAGGAACATGAACACTTTAAGTGGTTTTCTCTAATACTGTGACTATCACTGTTAATATTAGTTGTATTCCTACTATGTGAGCAGCCATGCTAGGTGCTTTACATGTGCTTTCAAATTTAAACCTCAAATAAAATCATTACTGGTGATAATCCCGTGTCATTAAAGAAGAAATGGAGGCTTATTCTCAAATGTGGATCTCAAGTTTAGACTTTTACCCTGACTTGGAAACTAACAACACATCCAGCTGGCTACTCAGAAACTCAACTTGCGTGTCCAAGACATCTCAAGCAGTTCCCTTCATTGGGCCAAAACTTTGGAATTATTCTTAACTCTGCTCTCTTGCACACCCTGTGTCAATTCCATCAGAGAATCCCATTGGCAATACATGTCAAATAACAGCACTTTTAACCATCACTGGTACTACTCTGTGGATTTGAGCCAACATCATCTTTTTGCCTGAATTGTTACAAAAGGTACCTAACTGGTCTCTCTACTTCAACCTTTGCCCATGTACAATCTGTTTTCAATCAAGAAGCAGAGTGATTTTTTAAAAATGTAAATCAGATTATATCATTCCGATGCCCCAAACTGGTTTCTCTAATGTCTCAATTTTCCCCAAGTTAAAGCCAAAGTCCTCCATGACTGGTTCCCAGTTACTCTCTGGATTGGTCTCCTCTTCCTTTCCTCACCCATAGCTCATTTAACTTCACATTTGGCTAATTCTCAGCACATCACTGATTNGATGGACAGGGAGGCCTGGCGGGCTGCAGTCCATGGGGTCGCAAAGAGTCGGACACGACTGAGCAACTGAACTGAACTGAATTGGATTTCTTGCAAGAACCTAAAGAAATTTTTTGATTCCCAGTCAGATGCTAAGACATAGTAATCAAGTTCTGGGAATAAGAATTTCCTGAACCCATGTATTCTAAATATGTGATTTCTACTGCCACTAATGGCTAAGATTCTGCAAAATAGACTCTCCTTCAGAAAACTAGGGTAAACTTCAAAAAGCAGCTCTAAATGCCCCAGGAAGTGGTGAGAAGCAGGAAGATTTGGATGACGTGTCCACACTCGGAGGAGGAGAATTGTCTAGAGTTCCCTGTTTTCACTGTTTTTAGCCTCAGAACAGTTGAAGTCAGTTGTGTGTGTGGTGTTGAATGGCAGGGGAAACTACAGAGTCCCTGGCATAGAAATCCAGAGGACTGATGGCTGGACCAGTTGTAGCTGTCAGGGAGTGGGATGAGAGGAGGAGGGTTCCTTTCCTGAAAAGGAAAACACTAAAGAATCCCAGATCCTGTTTGCCCACAGCTCTGATGAATCCTTGAGTATGTTCACATGCATAAAGCAGACGCAGAGCAGCTAGATCAGATGAAAAAAGCTGGCTTGCGATTGGAGCTGTAGCCTAAGTAACAAGAATGTGCAGTCCAACCCAGCCATTGCCTGCTAAAACAAAAGAAGCAACTTTCACTGGGGAAAAATAAATGAGGATCCAGTGTTTTACTTTATAATATACAGATAATAATCCAAAATTACCTAATATAAGTAGAATCAAGAAACTCTGGCCCATTCTCCAAAGAAAGGGTTTGCTAAGTTTTTCTTTAAGGGGATTGATAGAAAATATTCTGCGTTTTGTGGCCCACCTATGGTCTCTGTAGCATAAGCTGTTTTTTTAAACAGTCCTTCAGAAAATGTGAGAAATCATTTTTAGTTTCTGGGCCATACTAAAACAAGTTGTGGGATGAACTTAGCCTTTGGGCCATAGTTTGTCAACCCTTGCTCTAAAGAAAGAACAATCAACGGAGACAAATTTTTGATATTCCTTACATGATTAGTTTCAGGAGATAGGAATTTTAAAGTATGTATTATAACTACTCTCAGCTATCTAAAAAGAAACTTGTTTGCTATAAATAAAAATGCATAGAAATAGAAACAATACAAAAGGACCATATGAAAACAAGAGAAGCTAAAAATTTACAGTATTTGAAATAGTTCAGGAAAGAATGTCAGAATGAAGATGACAGGAAATAAGAGCCAATGAACTTGAAGATAGATCAATGGAAATTAACAGAATAAGGAAAAAGTTTTGAAAGAGAAATGACCAGAATACCAAGGCCTGTTAATGATAGCATCTTTAGTATGCTCTCAGGAGAGGAGAATCTAAGTTAATAATGACTGAAAATCTCCCAATTTACTAAAGGCCTAACTTTACTGATTCATGATGCAAGAAAACAACTCAAGCAGGAGAATGTTGACAGTTGTGCTTATACAAATCATCACCAAACTCTTGAAAGCAAAAATTACAGAGCAAGTCTAGAAAGCAGAAAGAGAAAAATTAAGCATTCCAGAAAGGGGAACAATGGTTTGGTTAACATTTGATTTCCCTGGTGCTCAGGTGTTAAAGAATCTTCTTGCAATGCAGGGGACCTGGGTTCAGTCCCTGGGTTGGGAAGATCCCCTGGAGGAGAGCATGGCAACCCACTCCAGTATTCTTGCCTGGAGAATCCATGGACAGAAGTGCCTGGTGGGCTACAGTCCGTGGGGTCACAAAGAGCTGGACACAACTGAGCAACTAAGCTCAAGCACAGCACAGGGCTCTTACAGAGCCCAGACAGAGTGGAATAGCATCCAGAAGAGAAAAAGAGCCAAAAAGAGTTCTAGTTGCAGAAAAAAATATCCTTCAAGAATGAAACAGAAATGAGAGGATATTTAAGAGAATTTGTTAGCACGTATGCACTACAAGATGCAAAAGCTTCTTCAGACTGAAGAGAAATGACAGCTGGACCCTAGGAAAGAAATGAAGAAAACTCAAAATGATAAGCAATTAGTAAATAAAAAATCCCTTTTGGACTTTTACGACCTAAGTTCTTTATGATAAATATGTCTGATTAAAGCAAAAAACAGAGTCTACTTTGTGGGGTTTATAATATATGCAGATATAATGCATATAACAAGTTAGCATAAAGGATGGCAAGAGATAATGGACTCATACAGTTGAAAGGTGTCTGCATTTTATATGAAGTTATACAATGTTAGTTCTAAGTGAAAAGCTCAAGATGTACATTGTAATTCTTATAGAAATAAAAAGACATATATAAGAAGTCAGTGGAAAAATGATATAAAATCTTAAAATTATTTGCTGCTGCTAAGTCACTTCAGTCATGTCCGACTCTGTGCAACCCCAGAGATGGCAGCCCACCAGGCTCCTCTGTCCCTGGGATTCTCCAGGCAAGAACACTGGAGTGGGTTTGCATTTCCTTCTCCAATGCATGAGAGTGAAAAGTGAAAGTGAAGTCGCTCAATCGTGTCCGACTCTTCGCGACCCCATGGACTGCAGCCCACCAGGCTCCTCTATCCATGGGATTTTTCAGGCAAGAGTACTGGAGTGGGGTGCCATTTCCTTCTCCCTAAGATAATTTAATTTAAAGGCTAGAAAAGAAAAATACAAGAGCAAAAAGCAAAAACAAAACACAGGATAAAGAGAGAACAAATAATAATAAAGTAGGCAAAAACTCAACCACAATAATTACATTAAATGTTAATGGACTAAAAACTCCAATTAAAGCAGAGAAGTTCAGATGGATAAAAAGGTAAAACCCATGATATGATTTATTAAAATATAAAGGGACGAATAGGTTGAAAGTAAAGAAATGGAAAAAAGCATAGCATGAAATAATAATCTTGAGAAGGAAAAATGTCTGTTTTCAGCCAAAGAGTAGCATCAGAGATAGACTTTACTTTTTTTTTTTTTT
>SJYW01009623.1:295436-313021 GCA_006410735.1 Raphicerus campestris | reverse complement strand
TTTTTTTTTTTTTTAAAGAAATAAATTCTGGAATGTTGTGGTTGTGGTAACAATTCATAACTGATACTATTTTTGTTTTTATTGTTTTCCTATCTTTGGAAATCATTCTTGGGGACATAGGTAAACTATGGCATAAGTTTTTGAATAAATGATTCAAACTCACTTTAATTCCTACTTGGTTATCAGGATTTTGGCTCAAATGTGTGTTAAGTGATATTCATCCCCCCTACCTCCTGCCCCAGTACAGGCTGCAGTGGGAGAAGACAGACGCAACAGATGCCAGCTAGGAAGGCCTGGGGGGGGGGCATGTGAGTTTTGACTGAAGTTCTATGTCTCTATATATTCTGGTGAAGCAGGAAAAAACAAAACAAAACAAAGGTCCTTGTTTAAAATAATCCATTGTAGATGGGAATGAAAGAAAGATTTCTTCTAAACTCTTTTCAAATCAGATTAGGTTACATCCTGTCACTCTGCACATCCTGTTTCTTTCCTCCTTGCCCAATATCCACTGGGCTCCTCTCTTCATCCAGGTCAGATGGTCACCTGCCTGGAATCCCCTTCTGTTCCCCTCTTCCTAGAAAAAACTATTTTATTAAGTTCTGGCTCAAAATCTTTCTTGTTTTTGGAGCCTTCTTGACTGTTTCTTCTACATAGGTCTCTCCTGACCTTCCTTATAAAGGGTGGGTTGGAAGGCTAATCCTGTAACTACAAAGGACTGGGAGTTTGGGAGTGGAATCGGAAGACCTGAATATATACTTTTGGTTTATGAGACTCATGTCGTTGAGCAAGTCGCTCATCTCTGAACCTCATGCCTTCATCTGTAAGGCCCATCTCACAGGGAAGTTGTGAGGAAGAAATGAAGCGGTGCCAGCAAAAGATACTGTGAACAGGTTGTTGATGATGTCATTGCTTTTGATTACAGTGTTAAACTTTGGTAGCTTTTAAGCTATGAAATGTGTAGTTTTTATTTGGTAAAAGATTTGATGTTTACCTTGAAAGCATAATGCTAAGTGAAATAGCCAGACAAGAAAGGACAGCTAATATGTAATTTATTTACTTGGAGTATCTAGACTAATCATATTCATAGAGATATAAAATAGAATGGTGACTGCCAGGGGCTGGGTTGTGGGGAGGGAGCAAAGGGGACTTATTGTTTAATGGATACAGATTTTCTGTTGATGATGAAATTGTTTTGGAGATTTACAGTGGTGATCTTACTTGTGATGATGACATTGTGAGTAGTATCCATGCAACTAGTTAAAATGGAAAACTTTGTGTTACATATATATTTTATCACAATAAAAAATTGATGTTTATAGGAATACTATTCATAATTGTCAAAGGATAGAAAGAGCCCATCTGCAGATAAATGAATAAGGAAGTTGTGATACATACATTCAATGAAATAGTATTCAGCCATAAAAAATATATGAAATACTGATATGTGCTGTCACATGGATGAATCTTCAAAACATATGCTTCTCCATGGCTACCAGAGATGTCGAAGGACTAGAATAAGAGGAACAACAAACAAACAAACAAAAAACCATTATGCTAAGTGAATCAGACACAAAATGTCACATACTATGATTGTATGAAATATCCAAAATAAGTAAATGCATGGAGACAGCAGAGTAGTGATTGCCAGGGCCTTGAGGGGAGGGAACAGAGGAGGAAGTGGGGAGTGAATGCTTAATGGATATAAGGTTTTATTTTGGGGTGAGGAAACTGTTTTGGAGATAGATAGAGGTGGTGGTTGTACAACATTGTAAATATAAGAAATGCTACTTTAAAATGCTTACTCTATCTTTTGTGAATTTCTCCCCAGTAAAACAAATAATTTATCTAATTACAACTCTTGGATTATACCTTTTGCTGGCCTTAAATTTGGTATCAGCTTAATTTCTTATTTCATTATCAAATAAGTTAATGTAATTTTATATTGTACCTGATTATATAGCTTTAGTTTAAAGGAGAGGTAGTTCCTAGAACATATCTTTAGAAGTATATTGTCTTCATATGATATTCTTCTTATTCACGTGTAAAATAAATTCATATTACATTCACATGTAAAAGAATTCACATTAATATGTCTTCTTATTCACATGTAAAATAAATTGTACTGTTCTCTGGGTTTCTGAGTTGCTGATGGACAGGGAGGCCTGGCGGGCTGCAGTCCATGGGGTCGCAAAGAGTCGGACACGACTGAGCAACTGAACTGAACTGAATTGGATTTCTTGCAAGAACCTAAAGAAATTTTTTGATTCCCAGTCAGATGCTAAGACATAGTAATCAAGTTCTGGGAATAAGAATTTCCTGAACCCATGTATTCTAAATATGTGATTTCTACTGCCACTAATGGCTAAGATTCTGCAAAATAGACTCTCCTTCAGAAAACTAGGGTAAACTTCAAAAAGCAGCTCTAAATGCCCCAGGGAGTGGTGAGAAGCAGGAAGATTTGGATGACGTGTCCACACTCGGAGGAGGAGAATTGTCTAGAGTTCCCTGTTTTCACTGTTTTTAGCCTCAGAACAGTTGAAGTCAGTTGTGTGTGTGGTGTTGAATGGCAGGGGAAACTGCAGAGTCCCTGGCATAGAAATCCAGAGGACTGATGGCTGGACCAGTTGTAGCTGTCAGGGAGTGGGATGAGAGGAGGAGGGTTCCTTTCCTGAAAAGGAAAACACTAAAGAATCCCAGATCCTGTTTGCCCACAGCTCTGATGAATCCTTGAGTATGTTCACATGCATAAAGCAGACGCAGAGCAGCTAGATCAGATGAAAAAAGCTGGCTTGCGATTGGAGCTGTAGCCTAAGTAACAAGAATGTGCAGTCCAACCCAGCCATTGCCTGCTAAAACAAAAGAAGCAACTTTCACTGGGGAAAAATAAATGAGGATCCAGTGTTTTACTTTATAATATACAGATAATAATCCAAAATTACCTAATATAAGTAGAATCAAGAAACTCTGGCCCATTCTCCAAAGAAAGGGTTTGCTAAGTTTTTCTTTAAGGGGATTGATAGAAAATATTCTGCGTTTTGTGGCCCACCTATGGTCTCTGTAGCATAAGCTGTTTTTTTAAACAGTCCTTCAGAAAATGTGAGAAATCATTTTTAGTTTCTGGGCCATACTAAAACAAGTTGTGGGATGAACTTAGCCTTTGGGCCATAGTTTGTCAACCCTTGCTCTAAAGAAAGAACAATCAACGGAGACAAATTTTTGATATTCCTTACATGATTAGTTTCAGGAGATAGGAATTTTAAAGTATGTATTATAACTACTCTCAGCTATCTAAAAAGAAACTTGTTTGCTATAAATAAAAATGCATAGAAATAGAAACAATACAAAAGGACCATATGAAAACAAGAGAAGCTAAAAATTTACAGTATTTGAAATAGTTCAGGAAAGAATGTCAGAATGAAGATGACAGGAAATAAGAGCCAATGAACTTGAAGATAGATCAATGGAAATTAACAGAATAAGGAAAAAGTTTTGAAAGAGAAATGACCAGAATACCAAGGCCTGTTAATGATAGCATCTTTAGTATGCTCTCAGGAGAGGAGAATCTAAGTTAATAATGACTGAAAATCTCCCAATTTACTAAAGGCCTAACTTTACTGATTCATGATGCAAGAAAACAACTCAAGCAGGAGAATGTTGACAGTTGTGCTTATACAAATCATCACCAAACTCTTGAAAGCAAAAATTACAGAGCAAGTCTAGAAAGCAGAAAGAGAAAAATTAAGCATTCCAGAAAGGGGAACAATGGTTTGGTTAACATTTGATTTCCCTGGTGCTCAGGTGTTAAAGAATCTTCTTGCAATGCAGGGGACCTGGGTTCAGTCCCTGGGTTGGGAAGATCCCCTGGAGGAGAGCATGGCAACCCACTCCAGTATTCTTGCCTGGAGAATCCATGGACAGAAGTGCCTGGTGGGCTACAGTCCGTGGGGTCACAAAGAGCTGGACACAACTGAGCAACTAAGCTCAAGCACAGCACAGGGCTCTTACAGAGCCCAGACAGAGTGGAATAGCATCCAGAAGAGAAAAAGAGCCAAAAAGAGTTCTAGTTGCAGAAAAAAATATCCTTCAAGAATGAAACAGAAATGAGAGGATATTTAAGAGAATTTGTTAGCACGTATGCACTACAAGATGCAAAAGCTTCTTCAGACTGAAGAGAAATGACAGCTGGACCCTAGGAAAGAAATGAAGAAAACTCAAAATGATAAGCAATTAGTAAATAAAAAATCCCTTTTGGACTTTTACGACCTAAGTTCTTTATGATAAATATGTCTGATTAAAGCAAAAAACAGAGTCTACTTTGTGGGGTTTATAATATATGCAGATATAATGCATATAACAAGTTAGCATAAAGGATGGCAAGAGATAATGGACTCATACAGTTGAAAGGTGTCTGCATTTTATATGAAGTTATACAATGTTAGTTCTAAGTGAAAAGCTCAAGATGTACATTGTAATTCTTATAGAAATAAAAAATAAGACATATATAAGAAGTCAGTGGAAAAATGATATAAAATCTTAAAATTATTTGCTGCTGCTAAGTCACTTCAGAGATGTGTATAAGAGACAGGTGCTGTCACATGGATGAATCTTCAAAACATATGCTTCTCCATGGCTACCAGAGATGTCGAAGGACTAGAATAAGAGGAACAACAAACAAACAAACAAAAAACCATTATGCTAAGTGAATCAGACACAAAATGTCACATACTATGATTGTATGAAATATCCAAAATAAGTAAATGCATGGAGACAGCAGAGTAGTGATTGCCAGGGCCTTGAGGGGAGGGAACAGAGGAGGAAGTGGGGAGTGAATGCTTAATGGATATAAGGTTTTATTTTGGGGTGAGGAAACTGTTTTGGAGATAGATAGAGGTGGTGGTTGTACAACATTGTAAATATAAGAAATGCTACTTTAAAATGCTTACTCTATCTTTTGTGAATTTCTCCCCAGTAAAACAAATAATTTATCTAATTACAACTCTTGGATTATACCTTTTGCTGGCCTTAAATTTGGTATCAGCTTAATTTCTTATTTCATTATCAAATAAGTTAATGTAATTTTATATTGTACCTGATTATATAGCTTTAGTTTAAAGGAGAGGTAGTTCCTAGAACATATCTTTAGAAGTATATTGTCTTCATATGATATTCTTCTTATTCACGTGTAAAATAAATTCATATTACATTCACATGTAAAAGAATTCACATTAATATGTCTTCTTATTCACATGTAAAATAAATTGTACTGTTCTCTGGGTTTCTGAGTTGCTGATGGACAGGGAGGCCTGGCGGGCTGCAGTCCATGGGGTCGCAAAGAGTCGGACACGACTGAGCAACTGAACTGAACTGAATTGGATTTCTTGCAAGAACCTAAAGAAATTTTTTGATTCCCAGTCAGATGCTAAGACATAGTAATCAAGTTCTGGGAATAAGAATTTCCTGAACCCATGTATTCTAAATATGTGATTTCTACTGCCACTAATGGCTAAGATTCTGCAAAATAGACTCTCCTTCAGAAAACTAGGGTAAACTTCAAAAAGCAGCTCTAAATGCCCCAGGGAGTGGTGAGAAGCAGGAAGATTTGGATGACGTGTCCACACTCGGAGGAGGAGAATTGTCTAGAGTTCCCTGTTTTCACTGTTTTTAGCCTCAGAACAGTTGAAGTCAGTTGTGTGTGTGGTGTTGAATGGCAGGGGAAACTGCAGAGTCCCTGGCATAGAAATCCAGAGGACTGATGGCTGGACCAGTTGTAGCTGTCAGGGAGTGGGATGAGAGGAGGAGGGTTCCTTTCCTGAAAAGGAAAACACTAAAGAATCCCAGATCCTGTTTGCCCACAGCTCTGATGAATCCTTGAGTATGTTCACATGCATAAAGCAGACGCAGAGCAGCTAGATCAGATGAAAAAAGCTGGCTTGCGATTGGAGCTGTAGCCTAAGTAACAAGAATGTGCAGTCCAACCCAGCCATTGCCTGCTAAAACAAAAGAAGCAACTTTCACTGGGGAAAAATAAATGAGGATCCAGTGTTTTACTTTATAATATACAGATAATAATCCAAAATTACCTAATATAAGTAGAATCAAGAAACTCTGGCCCATTCTCCAAAGAAAGGGTTTGCTAAGTTTTTCTTTAAGGGGATTGATAGAAAATATTCTGCGTTTTGTGGCCCACCTATGGTCTCTGTAGCATAAGCTGTTTTTTTAAACAGTCCTTCAGAAAATGTGAGAAATCATTTTTAGTTTCTGGGCCATACTAAAACAAGTTGTGGGATGAACTTAGCCTTTGGGCCATAGTTTGTCAACCCTTGCTCTAAAGAAAGAACAATCAACGGAGACAAATTTTTGATATTCCTTACATGATTAGTTTCAGGAGATAGGAATTTTAAAGTATGTATTATAACTACTCTCAGCTATCTAAAAAGAAACTTGTTTGCTATAAATAAAAATGCATAGAAATAGAAACAATACAAAAGGACCATATGAAAACAAGAGAAGCTAAAAATTTACAGTATTTGAAATAGTTCAGGAAAGAATGTCAGAATGAAGATGACAGGAAATAAGAGCCAATGAACTTGAAGATAGATCAATGGAAATTAACAGAATAAGGAAAAAGTTTTGAAAGAGAAATGACCAGAATACCAAGGCCTGTTAATGATAGCATCTTTAGTATGCTCTCAGGAGAGGAGAATCTAAGTTAATAATGACTGAAAATCTCCCAATTTACTAAAGGCCTAACTTTACTGATTCATGATGCAAGAAAACAACTCAAGCAGGAGAATGTTGACAGTTGTGCTTATACAAATCATCACCAAACTCTTGAAAGCAAAAATTACAGAGCAAGTCTAGAAAGCAGAAAGAGAAAAATTAAGCATTCCAGAAAGGGGAACAATGGTTTGGTTAACATTTGATTTCCCTGGTGCTCAGGTGTTAAAGAATCTTCTTGCAATGCAGGGGACCTGGGTTCAGTCCCTGGGTTGGGAAGATCCCCTGGAGGAGAGCATGGCAACCCACTCCAGTATTCTTGCCTGGAGAATCCATGGACAGAAGTGCCTGGTGGGCTACAGTCCGTGGGGTCACAAAGAGCTGGACACAACTGAGCAACTAAGCTCAAGCACAGCACAGGGCTCTTACAGAGCCCAGACAGAGTGGAATAGCATCCAGAAGAGAAAAAGAGCCAAAAAGAGTTCTAGTTGCAGAAAAAAATATCCTTCAAGAATGAAACAGAAATGAGAGGATATTTAAGAGAATTTGTTAGCACGTATGCACTACAAGATGCAAAAGCTTCTTCAGACTGAAGAGAAATGACAGCTGGACCCTAGGAAAGAAATGAAGAAAACTCAAAATGATAAGCAATTAGTAAATAAAAAATCCCTTTTGGACTTTTACGACCTAAGTTCTTTATGATAAATATGTCTGATTAAAGCAAAAAACAGAGTCTACTTTGTGGGGTTTATAATATATGCAGATATAATGCATATAACAAGTTAGCATAAAGGATGGCAAGAGATAATGGACTCATACAGTTGAAAGGTGTCTGCATTTTATATGAAGTTATACAATGTTAGTTCTAAGTGAAAAGCTCAAGATGTACATTGTAATTCTTATAGAAATAAAAAGACATATATAAGAAGTCAGTGGAAAAATGATATAAAATCTTAAAATTATTTGCTGCTGCTAAGTCACTTCAGTCATGTCCGACTCTGTGCAACCCCAGAGATGGCAGCCCACCAGGCTCCTCTGTCCCTGGGATTCTCCAGGCAAGAACACTGGAGTGGGTTTGCATTTCCTTCTCCAATGCATGAGAGTGAAAAGTGAAAGTGAAGTCGCTCAATCGTGTCCGACTCTTCGCGACCCCATGGACTGCAGCCCACCAGGCTCCTCTATCCATGGGATTTTTCAGGCAAGAGTACTGGAGTGGGGTGCCATTTCCTTCTCCCTAAGATAATTTAATTTAAAGGCTAGAAAAGAAAAATACAAGAGCAAAAAGCAAAAACAAAACACAGGATAAAGAGAGAACAAATAATAATAAAGTAGGCAAAAACTCAACCACAATAATTACATTAAATGTTAATGGACTAAAAACTCCAATTAAAGCAGAGAAGTTCAGATGGATAAAAAGGTAAAACCCATGATATGATTTATTAAAATATAAAGGGACGAATAGGTTGAAAGTAAAGAAATGGAAAAAAGCATAGCATGAAATAATAATCTTGAGAAGGAAAAATGTCTGTTTTCAGCCAAAGAGTAGCATCAGAGATAGACTTTACTTTTTTTTTTTTTTGAGATAGACTCTTCTTAATTGATTATAGCATTAATATATTGAGAACTCAATAAGTAACTTAAGAGTAGTGTAAACATCCATGAGCCCATACTGATTTAAATCAATGATTGACTAAATCAACAAATGAAGGAGAATAGACAAATCTGTACAGAAGAATTTGAAATAATTGATACAGATACTCTGTCCTCAAGGAAAGTGAGCCTAACTTCCTATTACTTAAGTGTGGGCTCTGCATAGTGACTTCCTGCCAATGCAGACAGCAAAAAAGAATGATTTTACAGTGAAGTAATCTGACTAAATTATATTATTAAATTAATTAAAACTAAATCCATCCACGGGATTTTCCAGGCAAGACTACTGGAGCGGTTTGCCATTGCCTCCTCCGGAATAAACTATGAGACCTTAATTAATAATAATGTATCATTTTTGACTCATAAATTATAACAAATGTACCATACGAATGTAGGATGTTAATAATAGGGGAAACTGGGTGAAGAGTATATGGGAACTTTATATTATCCTCTGAATTTTTCTTTTAATCCAAAGCTGTTCTTTGAAATAATGTTGAATATAATTGACTGTAGATAAAACAACTCTGGAGCATGTGTCTCCTCATCTCAGGGAGAAGGTAAGTTCTTTGTATAAAGGATAACAGCCTCTTATTAGATGGAAACAGTTGTCTTTTTAGTTGCTTGAATGGTTGAATACATGTAGAAGGATAAACATGGAAGCTGAGTAGAAAAATGGCTGAACGGTGCCAGTTTAACGCCTCATTTTTATCTTCATCATTTAATGCCTCATCTCCACATCCACCTTCTTTATCCTGTTTTGTTATGTAGGCATTTCTCCTTTGCTGCTGCTGCTAAGTCACTTCAGTCATGTCCGACTCTGTGTGACCCCATAGATGGCTAGCTGAAGCAATTGTAGAAGGTGTGAAATTGTTAGTTGCTCAGTTGTGTCTGACACATTGCTACCCTATGGACTGTAGCCCCCCAGGCTCTTCTGTCCAAGGGATTTTCTAGGCAAGAGCACTGGAGTTGGTTGCCGTTCCCTTCCCCAGGGGATCTTCCCAACCCAGGGATTGAACTTGAGTCTCCTGCACTGCAGGCAGATTCTGTGTTGTCTGAGCCACCAGGGCAGCCCAATGTTACACTTTGTCAATAGAGAGTACTGGAGGGATGCTGCAAGGGCAAGAAGGCACTTCCATTTTCCAGCTTTCTTTCCTTTTCACTGAGTACAGGGACCAGTGGATTGGTATGTGGATGGCCCAGTCTCACCTCAGCAGCTCTGACTGACTAGCTCCAGCTTTGCACGCAAGTCCCATCCTGCCCACCTGGCAGCCAGTTTCACAGCAACTCCAGCTTCCTCCCCAGGCAAAAGGCCAGCTCCTGCCTCCTACACCTTCTGGCTATACTGGGCCACTTCTACATACAAGCCCTGGTCCATGACTCATGGTAAGTGGCTAGATGATCTGCCAGTCAGATTCTGGCTCACGTTGCCTGAGACCAACTGGTGTTACAAAGCCTCCACCTGTAGGTTACATCTTCCCCCTTCTGAACTGTTTTACTCATTCATTTGTTTGTTGACCACTTCCTTGGTGCTAAGCAGTGTTCTAATAAATTTTATGTACAAAAGCAAAACCCAGTGATTTATTCACAAGGATGACAGAGCTACAAAAGAATGTACAGATTTGACAGGTTATTTATGCTAAAGCCAAAGGCATGAAAGGGAAAGAATGGTGCCCTTGGACCTGGGATAGGGGTGTTTCTGTGAAAGTGCTTCTGAAATTTGACCCTTGAGGTTTCCCAGAACAGTTCAGGCCAACTGAGGAGCTATCTCCTCTTAGAGAAAAACTGCCCTTTGCAAACAGATCATCTGAGGCTGATGCTCCCCAGGTAAATTCTTGTCCTCATCAGGATCTGCTTTTATTGCTTATTACCTCCACATCAGTAGCTAACATAATTTCATCATGGACTTACCAGGGAAATTCAGTGTCTTCCCTGAAAGAGAAAAACAGACTATTCCCTGAAATAGCCTGCCAGACTTGGCAGGACCTGGGTAATTTGCACTGGCAATCCAAGGGAAGATGTGTTTGAGTGGATTTTGGAGGCTTGTTGGATGGAAGACAGAATAAGAAGGTAGAGTAGGAGAAAACTGTTATGGAAGTATCCTTCAAATCATGATTTAATATCTTGGCATAAATACTTAGGAATTAAGTGTGGTATACTTTATTAGTAAGTTTTAGCATTAGGATTCTGCCTTATTTATAAGAACTGGTCGAACATTAGACCAGATTTGTGTTGAGGCATTGGAGAAGGAAATGGCAACCCACTTCAGTGTTCTTGCCTGGAGAATCCCAGGGACGGCGGAGCCTGGTGGGCTGCTGCCTATGGAGTGGCACAGTGTCGGACACGACTGAAGCGACTTAGCAGCAGCAGCAGCAGCAGTGTTGAGAATTTAAGAAGTCCTCCATCCAACAGCCTTGGCCCATAATCAGTCACTGTACCCTGGAATTCATATCGAAATGAATGAAAGAAGATATTTCAAGAAGAATGAACATATTGGTTATCAACTTTAAAGTCATGTACACGAATAAGATAATCCAAATCCAGTCCCCAAATAGGATAATTATTACATGCACCTTTGAAATGTATGCGAAGAACTTTAAGTCTCAACTGAATTGTTCCTTAACAGGGGATGTAGTTGCCTGAGTCCTTGTTGACTTGGGATGGCATGTTTACTTCTCAGAGTTGAAGATGAATATTTCTGTGGTAAGGCACAGTGACTTCCTATAATCTCTCAGTCTTTGTGTTAGCAAAATTACAATATCAGTTAATAAAATATAGTTGGGCTATTTTAAATAACTTTATTTGTAAATTTAACAAGCTCTTATTAGAAATGCTTTGGTATCAATACAATAAAAATATGTTGGTTTCCCTTCCACTGAATCATATCAAGTAACTGGAAAAGTTAAGCATTTGTTCTCCCCAGCAATTTTTTTGGATTTTTTTCAAATAACGACTACTGCTTATCCTCATGGCATAATATGGCTATAATTATAACTTTTTGTATCTTAGGAAAAAGAAACAAAATATCCAGAAGATAAATCTGCAAATGTTTCTTAGTTTCTTCTTCAATGGATGTTTAGGTAGATGGTACACCTCTCAGATAACCTTTTTCCCCAGCTTTGCCATTCTCATCCTTAGTGCTGTAAAATAAAGAAAAAAATAGAGAGTTATAAAGAGCTTTAATTTTCACTCTAAATGACCATTTCATAGATTGCAGGAAAGTTTGCAACATACCTCAGATGATTTTATCCAACAATGTGAGCATTGTTTTAGTAGCATAAAAAGATAGTAGAAATAATAAGCTATGGTTAACTTAGGGAAGAAGCAGGTTCAGAACTAGAAGGAACCTATTTCTACAAATATTAATAAAGTAAACACAGCATAAATTGAGTAAATACAGGACTAGTGCACATTAATACCATTAGCCATAGATAAATAGCTATAGGTCGACAACTGTGTTTTGTGCATATTTCTGAGCTATGTACTACTAAAGAGAAAAAGGCATTGATATAAGCCCTAATTCATGATGGGTGGGTTATTTTTTAACTCATCAAATCTAGTTGTTGAAAGGGGCTTCATCCTTA
The DNA here is from genome assembly GCA_006410735.1 of Raphicerus campestris. NCBI lineage: Eukaryota > Metazoa > Chordata > Mammalia > Artiodactyla > Bovidae > Raphicerus > Raphicerus campestris. The sequence goes on along the minus strand of SJYW01009623.1, from coordinate 301,073 downwards.
GGTATAGAATGGCAAAAATAAAATTTTTAAATAATGAAACAATGTGAACTAGTAATTAGGAGTTGGAGTCATTGTGAAATGTCTTTGTCAAGATATAAGTACTTTCAAATGGCAAATTTATCTTTTTGAGAATATTTCACTGTTAATGATGTATTAGATATACAAGCCATTTTAAAAATATAGATTTAAAATTCATAACACTGCTCTTAATAGTTAAGACCTGATTATAGCTGCCTCAGTCATGTTCCAAAAGTTGAGAGATGCTTTCAAGGCATCAATCATTACATTCATGTGTAATATTGCCGAAGCACCAGCTATTTAGCTGTTTGAAAATTTTGTTTAATTAAAAAAAGCAAAAAGGAAATCATATTCTCTCATTTCACAGTTATATATTAGTTCTGTATTGAAAAATGAAGTGACCCTACTTCTAAGAAGCTTTTTTTCACAAATATGGGAAAGTTCGGGATCCAACACTAGAACAAGACCATGGCCAATTTTGTTGTCACTATACTTATATGAAATGTAGTCATTAAATGAAGCCAAAGAGCTTTATTTGCCTGGGAACTTTAAGGGAAATGATTATTTTCAGTGGCAGGATCAAGAATATTTCCTTGAATTTAGGACCAGCTGAGATACTTTTCCTTTGCTCTGTAGATGGTCCCAACTGCTGGGAGATGTGGGATGGTGAAACCTAATGAGAGGAGTGTACCTCCACACCAAGAGGCAAACTGAAGGCGGAAGGCAAGTCTTTATAATTTTTACTCTGAGTCTTTGGACCATTACCTTTCCCTCACCAAATAAGAGCAGGGGAAAAGTCCATTTTAAGGGACTTTTTGAGGTCTCTTTTAAGGCAAGGGCAAAGTCTCCTCCCTATAACTACTCCTCAACTTAAATTCAGTAAAGTGGGCCTACCCAGTTGCTGTAGACCTTCAGTGAATTATTAAAGGACATCCTGGATGTCTGCATCCTCAGGAGTGAGGCAATCCAGTAGCTCACTGTCCCATTTCTTAAGGTTAAAAAAAAAAGAATTCTAGGTTGTTAGAGTCTGCTATTTCTTTCTTTAGGCTTATGGTTAGTAGACGGTGTGAGTACCAAGCAGCTGTGTGGGGACAGGCAATGAGAAAGCCCATTGGTATAGCTGCTAAAAAATCTGAGTTATCACCTCTCTTTTTCCTTTTCCTTTCTATTCTTCTCTGATCTCTATTTCCTCTCCCTATGGCAATCCAGACATAGTTTTGATTGTTTTTAACTTGACAGAAGAGAGCTTGCTTCCTTACTTTCAGTATCCCTTGGCTTATAATGGTTGCCACATGTTGGCAATTCTGGCACCAATAGCTTGTGAATCCCTTGCAGCTGAGGTTCCCTACCTATTTATTCTGAAATGCCACTGACATCTATAAGAGGGGAGAATAGAGCTAGAAGTACAAAAGTAGGTAGGTGAGGATTACCAAAGGGAGCCAATTGTTCAGTTGGTGGGGCTACTAATAAAGTCCCAGTAAAGCGTTACATGGCCACACATTGGTGGATGTATCTGGCATTGAACCAGATATTTTGAACATGACCCTGTTATACTTTAGCAAATGGACTTAACTGTGCCTAAATTTTCTTGTCATGTCTCATCCTGTTTAAAGTTTTAACTAAATCTGGTCTTTAGGATCCCCAGGTTACACTTTTCTCCATCTTTCTTTCTCCTTCATGCTCTTTTCCAAGTTAAAAATTACTCTTAGATAAGACTTTGATAATAACATTTGCACAAACGAAAGAGGTTTATAGTTCTTAACTATTACTGTGCCTACTGGGAATGTTTATATTCAGTAGGGCACCTATACCATAAATAAAGGAATTGAATTAAATGGTGGATTTCCAAGTATCAATATGCATTTTGGGGGAAGGGGGATAGAGAGAAGCTTAACCTACTTGGTGTTTGCAAAATTAAAATGCATGAGTGGCTATAAATTCTATGTATATGGATGATCTTGAGGTCAATATGATATACTTATTTTTAACACCCATTTAAAAATATCAGTTCTGTAATCCACATGCTGAATTGGAAAACAAGAATGTAAAACAGTATTATGATAGAAAGCAAGGAATTTGGAGGATTCTGTTTATAAGATGCTTTGATTGATAGAACATAACTTTGTATTGTTACTTTGTCTGGAAAAGTCTTCCTGTTTTCATTATTTTAGCTCAGTGGCATGATTAGTGTTGTCTGGAAACATTAGTCACTTCCTATATTTTTCTGTGTGGTAAATGTGTTGACACGAGTAGGGGAGAAGGAATAAGTGTGTTCAGGAGGAACTGGCTAACATCCAAGTTAAAAAATAGGAGGTTTTATAGAGGGTAATGTCACTGCTCTTGACCATAAAGAGTATGTTCCTCTTTTCTAAGTTTTCTGTGTTATTCTTGAAAAAATGGATTTAAGATGCAAAATGTGATCAATAAACAAAGCTCATTCTCAAAACAGAGGAACTTTTAGTTTTGGTAGGTTTCTTTTGTGGAGACACACCATTAAACTCTGATTTAGGGAGGTAGTGTAAAAGGAAAGGAAAGTGAAGTTGCTCAGTCGCGTCCTACTCTTTGCGACCCCATGGACTGTAGCCTACCAGGCTCCTCTGTCCATGGGGTTTCCCAGGCAACAGTACTGGAGTGGATTGCCATTTCCTTCTCCAGTGGATCTTCCCGACCCAGGGATGGAACCCAGGTCTCCCACATTGTAGACAGACGCTTTACTGTCTGAGCCACCAGGGAAGTCAGATAATATAAGTGTACACTTACCAATAGGTTAGAAATTCTTCAGATAATCAAATTTACAATTGGTATGCCTAATTTAACTACTTAATAGAAGGGGAAGAGGTCCATTTTATTGTATCATTGGCAACCTAAGACTAGGTTGCTGGGTTACAGAGGAAAAATCCTTTCTGAATTGTTCTACCAATTAGTTCCTACCACAGTTCTACAAGATTATCAGGTTCTTTGATTGCTAGATAAGCTGGGACTTAATAGTTACTGCTTTTTAATGAGAATTCTCTCATTAGAACATTTAAAATTACAATCCCTTTCACAGATCCAGTACTTATGCCTGGATAATTTGATTTATGTCTTTAGGTATGGTACAGCTGTTATAATTAGTTTAATTATGTTTTTATTTATTGTTTCTGAATAAGTAGAATACAATATTCAAGTGATAATAAAGAATATAAAATTGATGAGCTATCAATTTTGTAGAAAAAGTGTTATTTTCTATTCAATACTAAAAAAGCTAGATAGCTATAAAACTTTACAGGGAATGAGAATGTATGGAATGCAAATATTTAGAAAATAAAAAAATAAGATATCTAAGCTAGGGAAGATTATGTGACATAAATATTACAATGTAGAATAAACTGATACCTTTTGTAAAATGTAGAAAAATGAAGGACATAAAGTTCATAAAATTATAATAAGAGAAACAAGATGTAGCAAAGTAATAAAATATCACGCTAAAAATAAAATTTGTTTTGTGTTTTTTTCCTTGCAAAATTAAGGCAATTTGTTAACTTAAGTAGGAAATCTAAACCACAAAGAGGCACAAAATAAGGGCTGGCTTCATTTCTTCTGGGAAAAGATCTAATATTGATGACCACGTGGTAGTGATTCAAACACATCCATACACAGTACCATACCATGGTCGAAGACGAATTTCAAGTCACCAAGGTCAATCAATGCAATACCTAAATAAGGCAACAAATTTTTGTTTCATGTTCTTTCTCTTTTGAAGTGACTTATTCACTTCGCTTATGATGATAATAACTCATATCAACACTGATAAAAAAAAACACCTTAGCATCTGCTAGTCTATGAAGCGTCAGGAAAAGCTGAGAGCAAGAAGGCTTGGTAACAACACAAAGAGGAGATTGTCACATGACTAAACAGCAGTGACAAGCCTTGTCATGTTTGTTACCTGTTAAGGATGGATCCTCAGTCCCATCGCCTGCTATCTGAACGTCCAGTGGAGAATGGTGGATGGGGCTCCCTAAGCTTTCTTCTTGTTCCTTCAGAGATATGGAGTTTTTATGGGGAGATTTATGGTTTGTGTTTTCATGGGGATTGACTTCTGGTCTCTTTCTCGGGAGCGGTGTTGGCTTGGCAGGCTGGAAAACCTGACTGTGGGGAGCTATGGGATGGTAGGCTGGTTTCTCAGCTTCTCCTTCACCCTCCTCCTCATCATCTATCACAACCAGCTCAGCGTGGATGATCCCATCATACCCAGTCAGAAGCTTCTTTTCTTCCTCGTTGTCTTCTGCCCGCTGATACCCCATGAAAATCATTGTCACGGGCTCTTTCTCATCCAGGTCAGAAGGCAGGGAATGAACAATATTATATCTAATGTCTTTCTCATCCTCCTGGCAAGGGGATGAAGAACCCTGGCGTTCTGACTTCTCAACTAGTGCTCCGCTGGGACTCAGTTCTGCCTTTGGAGAGGGAGTATACTTGTCCTGCATTACATTTGGTTCTTCCCAAGGAGTCATCAGCCTCTTTTGTTGGATGTGGGGCATCTCCTCTGCTTGTTGAATCATTGATCGGGGATGAGGTATCGGCCGAACTGGGCTGATGTGATTGACATTGTTACCTCTCTCCTCTGCAAGTCCATTGTCCATGTTGTGTATGGATCCATTCACACCATTACCCAGTCCATTAGCTTTAATTTTTATCCTTTCTTGAAAGTTTGGTCCAGGAGTTACCTTCTCTCTCTGTGGAGTTGTAGGTCTGCAAAATGGATTGGCATATACAGGTTCGTGGTATTCTGTTGGGGATTTAGAATTTCTCTCTGAAGCCTGTCTTAAAAGTTCCTCCACTTCAACTGGTGCCAGGCCGTCGGTGCCATTGTATGCTGCACTGTGATTAGAGCTTACTGCATAGACTGACTTTTGCCCGTCGTCATAAACTTTTATCCCTGTACCTTTAAAGTCATCTGATGGGAGAGGTATTGAAGACAGGACTGTACTTTCTCCGGTCTTCAAGTCTTTTTCAACTTTGATTTCCATGGCATACAAAGCTGTTGAGAGACAAATTTGATCTCCGATTTAGTCAATTTTTCCTGTTGTAAAGTAACTTGCTTTCATAGTGTTTATGTCCAGTATACCTGCTGACATTCTTTTATGAGAAATCTTTTTAAAATTTATGATTTATTCATTAAATATATAAAGGCTAAAAGTTTAATGACATGGGATTTTGTGCAAGGATGTATGAAATTACTAAAACATGGGAAAGACTGAAGAAGGGAAGCTGATTATTCCAAATGGTAAGGATTTTCACTAGGAAACCAAAAGATGTTCCCTTTCTAATGAGAAAATCTGACAAAACAGATTTACATTCTTTTATATTGCTCAGTAGGAAGAATCAGAGTTTTCTTTTTAATAAGGAAGAATATGTTACTCTGTGCATTATTGTTGGTAAAGGCTGAGCAAGGTGTATTTTATTATGCTACATCCTTGCTGTACAGCCCTGCAATGTGTTGAAATTAGAGAGGTGTGTTCTAAAGTTTTCACAGCCGGGAGGTGGTTAAATGTTGAACTGGTACTGAAGAGGCAGGAAGAAGGCTAGAATCACATGCTTTTCATTTTGCCTTATGTTTTTTTTTTTTTTTTTTTTTTT
>SJYW01009623.1:265936-295266 GCA_006410735.1 Raphicerus campestris | reverse complement strand
GGGGACAGGCAATGAGAAAGCCCATTGGTATAGCTGCTAAAAAATCTGAGTTATCACCTCTCTTTTTCCTTTTCCTTTCTATTCTTCTCTGATCTCTATTTCCTCTCCCTATGGCAATCCAGACATAGTTTTGATTGTTTTTAACTTGACAGAAGAGAGCTTGCTTCCTTACTTTCAGTATCCCTTGGCTTATAATGGTTGCCACATGTTGGCAATTCTGGCACCAATAGCTTGTGAATCCCTTGCAGCTGAGGTTCCCTACCTATTTATTCTGAAATGCCACTGACATCTATAAGAGGGGAGAACAGAGCTAGAAGTACAAAAGTAGGTAGGTGAGGATTACCAAAGGGAGCCAATTGTTCAGTTGGTGGGGCTACTAATAAAGTCCCAGTAAAGCGTTACATGGCCACACATTGGTGGATGTATCTGGCATTGAACCAGATATTTTGAACATGACCCTGTTATACTTTAGCAAATGGACTTAACTGTGCCTAAATTTTCTTGTCATGTCTCATCCTGTTTAAAGTTTTAACTAAATCTGGTCTTTAGGATCCCCAGGTTACACTTTTCTCCATCTTTCTTTCTCCTTCATGCTCTTTTCCAAGTTAAAAATTACTCTTAGATAAGACTTTGATAATAACATTTGCACAAACGAAAGAGGTTTATAGTTCTTAACTATTACTGTGCCTACTGGGAATGTTTATATTCAGTAGGGCACCTATACCATAAATAAAGGAATTGAATTAAATGGTGGATTTCCAAGTATCAATATGCATTTTGGGGGAAGGGGGATAGAGAGAAGCTTAACCTACTTGGTGTTTGCAAAATTAAAATGCATGAGTGGCTATAAATTCTATGTATATGGATGATCTTGAGGTCAATATGATATACTTATTTTTAACACCCATTTAAAAATATCAGTTCTGTAATCCACATGCTGAATTGGAAAACAAGAATGTAAAACAGTATTATGATAGAAAGCAAGGAATTTGGAGGATTCTGTTTATAAGATGCTTTGATTGATAGAACATAACTTTGTATTGTTACTTTGTCTGGGAAAGTCTTCCTGTTTTCATTATTTTAGCTCAGTGGCATGATTAGTGTTGTCTGGAAACATTAGTCACTTCCTATATTTTTCTGTGTGGTAAATGTGTTGACACGAGTAGGGGAGAAGGAATAAGTGTGTTCAGGAGGAACTGGCTAACATCCAAGTTAAAAAATAGGAGGTTTTATAGAGGGTAATGTCACTGCTCTTGACCATAAAGAGTATGTTCCTCTTTTCTAAGTTTTCTGTGTTATTCTTGAAAAAATGGATTTAAGATGCAAAATGTGATCAATAAACAAAGCTCATTCTCAAAACAGAGGAACTTTTAGTTTTGGTAGGTTTCTTTTGTGGAGACACACCATTAAACTCTGATTTAGGGAGGTAGTGTAAAAGGAAAGGAAAGTGAAGTTGCTCAGTCGCGTCCTACTCTTTGCGACCCCATGGACTGTAGCCTACCAGGCTCCTCTGTCCATGGGGTTTCCCAGGCAACAGTACTGGAGTGGATTGCCATTTCCTTCTCCAGGGGATCTTCCCGACCCAGGGATGGAACCCAGGTCTCCCACATTGTAGACAGACGCTTTACTGTCTGAGCCACCAGGGAAGTCAGATAATATAAGTGTACACTTACCAATAGGTTAGAAATTCTTCAGATAATCAAATTTACAATTGGTATGCCTAATTTAACTACTTAATAGAAGGGGAAGAGGTCCATTTTATTGTATCATTGGCAACCTAAGACTAGGTTGCTGGGTTACAGAGGAAAAATCCTTTCTGAATTGTTCTACCAATTAGTTCCTACCACAGTTCTACAAGATTATCAGGTTCTTTGATTGCTAGATAAGCTGGGACTTAATAGTTACTGCTTTTTAATGAGAATTCTCTCATTAGAACATTTAAAATTACAATCCCTTTCACAGATCCAGTACTTATGCCTGGATAATTTGATTTGTGTCTTTAGGTATGGTACAGCTGTTATAATTAGTTTAATTATGTTTTTATTTATTGTTTCTGAATAAGTAGAATACAATATTCAAGTGATAATAAAGAATATAAAATTGATGAGCTATCAATTTTGTAGAAAAAGTGTTATTTTCTATTCAATACTAAAAAAGCTAGATAGCTATAAAACTTTACAGGGAATGAGAATGTATGGAATGCAAATATTAAAAAATAAAAAAATAAGATATCTAAGCTAGGGAAGATTATGTGACATAAATATTACAATGTAGAATAAACTGATACCTTTTGTAAAATGTAGAAAAATGAAGGACATAAAGTTCATAAAATTATAATAAGAGAAACAAGATGTAGCAAAGTAATAAAATATCACGCTAAAAATAAAATTTGTTTTGTGTTTTTTTCCTTGCAAAATTAAGGCAATTTGTTAACTTAAGTAGGAAATCTAAACCACAAAGAGGCACAAAATAAGGGCTGGCTTCATTTCTTCTGGGAAAAGATCTAATATTGATGACCACGTGGTAGTGATTCAAACACATCCATACACAGTACCATACCATGGCCGAAGACGAATTTCAAGTCACCAAGGTCAATCAATGCAATACCTAAATAAGGCAACAAATTTTTGTTTCATGTTCTTTCTCTTTTGAAGTGACTTATTCACTTCACTTATGATGACAATAACTCATATCAACACTGATAAAAAAAAAACACCTTAGCATCTGCTAGTCTATGAAGCGTCAGGAAAAGCTGAGAGCAAGAAGGCTTGGTAACAACACAAAGAGGAGATTGTCACATGACTAAACAGCAGTGACAAGCCTTGTCATGTTTGTTACCTGTTAAGGATGGATCCTCAGTCCCATCGCCTGCTATCTGAACGTCCAGTGGAGAATGGTGGATGGGGCTCCCTAAGCTTTCTTCTTGTTCCTTCAGAGATATGGAGTTTTTATGGGGAGATTTATGGTTTGTGTTTTCATGGGGATTGACTTCTGGTCTCTTTCTCGGGAGCGGTGTTGGCTTGGCAGGCTGGAAAACCTGACTGTGGGGAGCTATGGGATGGTAGGCTGGTTTCTCAGCTTCTCCTTCACCCTCCTCCTCATCATCTATCACAACCAGCTCAGCGTGGATGATCCCATCATACCCAGTCAGAAGCTTCTTTTCTTCCTCGTTGTCTTCTGCCCGCTGATACCCCATGAAAATCATTGTCACGGGCTCTTTCTCATCCAGGTCAGAAGGCAGGGAATGAACAATATTATATCTAATGTCTTTCTCATCCTCCTGGCAAGGGGATGAAGAACCCTGGCGTTCTGACTTCTCAACTAGTGCTCCGCTGGGACTCAGTTCTGCCTTTGGAGAGGGAGTATACTTGTCCTGCATTACATTTGGTTCTTCCCAAGGAGTCATCAGCCTCTTTTGTTGGCTGTGGGGCATCTCCTCTGCTTGTTGAATCATTGATCGGGGATGAGGTATCGGCCGAACTGGGCTGATGTGATTGACATTGTTACCTCTCTCCTCTGCAAGTCCATTGTCCATGTTGTGTATGGATCCATTCACACCATTACCCAGTCCATTAGCTTTAATTTTTATCCTTTCTTGAAAGTTTGGTCCAGGAGTTACCTTCTCTCTCTGTGGAGTTGTAGGTCTGCAAAATGGATTGGCATATACAGGTTCGTGGTATTCTGTTGGGGATTTAGAATTTCTCTCTGAAGCCTGTCTTAAAAGTTCCTCCACTTCAACTGGTGCCAGGCCGTCGGTGCCATTGTATGCTGCACTGTGATTAGAGCTTACTGCATAGACTGACTTTTGCCCGTCGTCATAAACTTTTATCCCTGTACCTTTAAAGTCATCTGATGGGAGAGGTATTGAAGACAGGACTGTACTTTCTCCGGTCTTCAAGTCTTTTTCAACTTTGATTTCCATGGCATACAAAGCTGTTGAGAGACAAATTTGATCTCCGATTTAGTCAATTTTTCCTGTTGTAAAGTAACTTTCTTTCATAGTGTTTATGTCCAGTATACCTGCTGACATTCTTTTATGAGAAATCTTTTTAAAATTTATGATTTATTCATTAAATATATAAAGGCTAAAAGTTTAATGACATGGGATTTTGTGCAAGGATGTATGAAATTACTAAAACATGGGAAAGACTGAAGAAGGGAAGCTGATTATTCCAAATGGTAAGGATTTTCACTAGGAAACCAAAAGATGTTCCCTTTCTAATGAGAAAATCTGACAAAACAGATTTACATTCTTTTATATTGCTCAGTAGGAAGAATCAGAGTTTTCTTTTTAATAAGGAAGAATATGTTACTCTGTGCATTATTGTTGGTAAAGGCTGAGCAAGGTGTATTTTATTATGCTACATCCTTGCTGTACAGCCCTGCAATGTGTTGAAATTAGAGAGGTGTGTTCTAAAGTTTTCACAGCCGGGAGGTGGTTAAATGTTGAACTGGTACTGAAGAGGCAGGAAGAAGGCTAGAATCACATGCTTTTCATTTTGCCTTATGTTTTTTTTTTTTTTTTTTCATTTTCACTCCCACTTTTAAGAAGAAGGGCTAAAAATAGAGCAGTATCAGCTGTATTAAAATAACTGACCTGGGGGGAAATGGTTGATTTGGGGGAAGCTGAAATCTGTTTCATGGCCCTGGCAAGATCTTGATGCACGTATGCGTGCTCAGTCGCTCAGTCGTGCTGACTTTCAGTGACCCCATGGACTGTAGCCCACCAGGCTCCTTTTCCATAGGATTATCCAGGGACGAATACCAGAGCGGGTTGCCATTTCCTCCTTCAGGGAGGATCCTAATGGCCAGGATGGTGACTGGCAGAGTAAAGCTAATGGGATCCTGGGCGACATTACAATGTGGCACTGACTGTCTTTGTGTCCTCCATCTTCCTCTTTGGAGACATCTTGCATTTCATCTCTCCCCCCAGCCTGGTGGTTCTTGGCCTTCCTTGGCTACCCAACTAAAATTGTAATACTCTCACCCACATGTGCCCTTTCCACCTTCTCTGCATTATTCTTCTCTTTAGCATTTTTGCTTCCTAATATATTTCATTTATTTACCTAATTTTTATTCTATTGTCTCAGAATGTCAGCTTTTATTCTCCCTTAGAATGAGGGCAGAGATTTTTGCTGTTTTATTCATTACTGTATTCCTAGTGTGAAAACTGAGCTTGGTATTGAGCTTGGCACTGAGTATTTGTTGAATGAATGAATGATTGCTCCCTGAAGGTAAAGTGTCACTTCTCTTTCACTCTAAAATTCAAAGGTTTCCTCTCTGCCCCTATACAAGCCTTAGTTTCCCCTGGGCCATTGACATTAGTTTCATGCAACCATTTTCACATAGGGGTAAATAATGCCTGACCTCAGGGAGAATACTTTTGTTCATTCATTTAATCTTATTCTAATGTCTACTACACAGAATATGTTGGGAGAGATATTTTTGAGCAAGGGAGCTTTGTTTCAAGAGCTTCTTGTTTCCTTTAGGTCTTTATCTTCCCTGTCCTTACCTAGTTTGCTGAGGAATAAAATGCATGAAAGAAATACTGTAACCCCATTGTTGCTACTTATACAAGTGACTTACCTCATGGAACTTTGTAAAATGGACCATTACTTAACCTGGAAGGATAGAATGTTATAGCAAGTTGCTAATATTTGATATTGTAAAATATGAATTTGAGATCCTACCATTGAAGACAAAGTTTTCATATACCTTTTCTGTTTTGTTCATCATCTTCTATTCCTTCATTTCTTTCCTTCCTTAACCTGGAAGGTATGTAGGATTTTGGAAGGTCGGGGATATTAGCATAGATGTCTTCAACTGACTCTGTAAAATTCATATTAATTCAAAATACATTTAGAATATACTTACAATAGAGAAAAATTTCAGCAGGCTAATCAAAAAATATCTTAGTTTGACATAATATAGACCGCTTAAGACATACCTCCTGATGTTTCTTCCTTTTCCACTTTCACAGACTATAAGAGAAAAGAATTCTCCATGATTAATAGGGTTTTAAAAAAATTCTAAATGTGAATATACTTTGAAGAATTATATACTATTTGTGGAATCATTTTGGGAGGGAGTCATAATTTTCAAATCAGCTAATGCTCACCCTTATTATGTCTTCTGTCGTCCTCTCAACTGATTTCAGTTTCTTTAAAATTGCTTCTTCATTGGTTGAGATTTGCAGTTCAGCCTTTTCAAGATCTTGGATCTCTTTCTCAAGTCTGAACAAAGATATACTTTATATTGTTTAAAACAATACAAACACGGAGCTCTCAAGGATATAGTTCCCATATACCAACTTTACTTGGAATATTGCATGTAAGTATCCAGATACCATATAAGAACTTAGCATTACACCAAACATCACATTAAGTACATAGAAGATGCCCAATACCTGACTTTGACTTACTTTTCAAGTTGTTTTTGACAAGGGGGATTCTCAGGTAAAATATTTGACCCTTGGTCCCATTTTCTTCATTACAACTACTAACGTTACTTCCAAATGAAATTGAGAGATTTCTCTTACAAAGAGACATAAGTTTAAAGTTGGACCAAAAGGAACGGTCCATCTGTCATTAATACTGTAGATTGTCAATTTTTCTTACCCAAGTTTTCATAGAAATTACTTGGAGAAACATTTTAATTTTATTTTCTAGCCAAGCAACACATTATAACATCATAATTATTATATTTGATTTAAAAATCATAACTATTTAACACTTAAAACCCCTGCATATCCTAACACTGAAAATAACACTTCACTTTAATTTTAGTTTTCTAAAAGTTGCTATGTTATAGTGAGTGGTGTTCTATTATAGTGAGTGAAGAGATGAGAGATGGACACAATCTAGTACAGTGGCCTCAGTTGCTGTTGTTTATAGAGGCTACGTTTCCTAGATTTAAAAAAAGTTATCACATGGTCTAACAAAGTGTAAGGGAACTCATTGGGACAGAAACAGACATTTGAAATTGGACTGTCACATCCTGAGCTGGTATCTTACTAGTTTAGAGCTGCGTGTCAGATTCAAGTTAATTCTAGGGTGTGGCATCATGACCTCTCTCCTGAATAAAAGCGCACCACCACTGGCATTCACAAAATTAGAAAAGCTGGCCCTTGGTATCCATGAAACACGCATCATTTCTCAGGCAAATACTCAGCTCTAAAATCAGCTGCCTCGGTGGATGGCCGCTTAGACACAGCAGCTAGTTCAGGAGATGACAGCTGCGGGTATTAGTGTCAGCTAAGATAATTGTCAGTTTTCTTGACTTCTTTCTTTAAGATGATCATGCATCTGGCAGCTCAAAATCCCTGTGCTTTTGTCACACCAATAAAAGTCCAAGATATGGTCAAGCAGATCATTCTACTTATTGCTTTCATTTCAAAGTTCTGACTTGCCTGCTGCCTATAACTGTTGGTAGTTGGCTGTTTATAGCTGAGGTGCTCTTGCACATCATAAAACTCCAAGTAAAATGCAATACTTCTGGTTTCTTAGAAGTTAGTAATGTGTGATGCCAATCTCTTAAAATCCCTCCATATCCACAGTAGTACAGTTGCCCCTCAGTAGAGTTGTTGGTTGGTAGAATGGAAAGTTGAATACTAAAAGTGATAGATCTGGACTGTTCTGTGTCTGCTACTTACTACTTGTAAAAGCCAATTCTTTAAACTTTCTTGAAACTCAGTTTTGCAATGAGTTTGCAATGAGGATGTAGTATACACCTTACTTGATGCAAAAACTTGGTAAAGCTAAGAAGAGGTGATGTCTTTGAAAGCACATTAAACATAGTTGAGGGACTTCCCTGATGGTCCAGTGGCTAAGACTCTGTGCTCCAGTCTGGAGTTCAATCCCTGCTCAGGGAACTAGATCCTGCATGCCACAACTAAAGATCTTACATGAAATAATAAAAATGGAAGATCCCACATGTCGCAATGAAGTCCCACAGGCAAATAAATATTTAAAAGTAAATATAATTGATATCAGATGTAAATGTTATTTTGGTGTAATTATCAAAGCTTTTCTGCAATACATCATGTCTCTCTTCCATTGTTTTGTTCTGGAAATTCTTTTACCTGATAACATGTTAGAGATAATTTGATGCGGAGCCTTTGGGTAGAAAAGAAGGCTCAAGTCATTGCTGCATATAGCTCTCAGACTGCAGCTGTGGAATCAAGTGGACCTGGGCCTGAATTCTGGTTCATCTATCATGTTCCTGGGTGACCCTGGACAAGTCACCAGACCTCACTAAGGCTCATTGTTTTCATTCATTTAAAAATGTTTGTTTAGCATTTACTTTGTACCAGGCACTATCCTGCATGCTGAGATGTAATGGTGGACACAGCACTTCTGCCCTCAAGGACTACATTCTAGTGGATAGTATATAGGAGCTGGCAACCTTTTCTTATAAAGGCCAGATAGTAAATACTTTAGGTTTTGCAGGCCACATATGGTTTATATTGCTTATTCATCTTTATTTTTTTTAACTTTTATAATATTTTAATAGTGTAAAAAACATTTCTAGCTCATGGCTATGCAAAAAGTTGGCCATGGCTAAATTTGCCAACTCATTAAAATGTATATATGTATGGCTCCAGATCAAATCTAGCCCTGAACTTTAAACACACACACACCTCATATATTTACTTATAAATATACATATACACATATACACACATATATACATAATAAACAAATGCATATATATATACATATATACATTTATTTACAAAGAAAAATATTTCCTTGAAAAAAGAAGCTAAGGGTTATAAACAAAAGAATATAGGAGACAGAGGGTGCCTAGGAAGGGTGTTCTATTTTAGCTAGTGTGGTGATGGAGAATCTCTGACAAGGTGTCATTTGAGCAGAGACATAAAGGAATGAGGGAGAGACACACAGGAGTGTTAAAGGGAGTGTACTTCACAGAGAGGAAAAGTGACTTCAAAACCTGAAATAACAGCTGAGAGATTAAGGAGGCAAATGATGAGAAATGAAGTCAGAGATGGAGTGGCCGCCAGATCATATAGGGCTTTCTGCATGGTAATGCCTTTGGGAATTCTGAGAAGAGGAAAAACCTGCCAGGACTTGAAATTTAAACCATTACATTGGCTGCTATGTGGAGAATAAACTGGAGCAAGCAAGCACGGAGGTCTCAGTTGTTGTAATAATTCAGATAAAGATGGCTTAATCCAGGGTCCTTGCTGGTTGAAGAGTGAAAAGCAATTGGATTCTGGAAACATTTCAAAGAAAGAACTGCCAAGATATGTTGATAGATTACACGTGAGATGTGAAAAAAGAGAAATGTCCAGAGTGATCTGAACAATTGGAAAACTGTGAATGCAAGTAGTCAAATAGTAATCTGGGAAGGAGAAGGAAGGAGATTGGTGGGGGATGTGTTAAATTTGAGACAGTCAAATGGTGACATGGAGAAGACAGATATAAGTTAGGAGCTTAACTTAGCCTGGGTATGAAGATATAAATTTAGGAGTTGGTATTTATAGCCTTAGGAGTGGATGATATTTTCTAGAAAGTCAGGGATTCCAAGGGCTGAATCCTGGGGCAATTAAACGTTTAGCGATCTGGGCAATCTTAAGTACTTTGTAGGGTTTGTGTGTGTGTGTGTGTGTGTGTGTGTGTCACCCAATCGTGTCCGACTCTGACCCCATGGACTGTAGCCTACCAGACTCTTCTGTCCATCGGATTCTCTGGGCAAGAATATTAGAGTGGGTTGCCACGTCCTTTCCTAAGGATCATCCCAACCCAGGGATTGAACCTGGATCTCCTGCATTGTAGGCAGATTTGTAGGGTTTAATAAGGAATAAAAGCAATAGTGAACACTGGGCTGCTGCTGGTTTTCTCCTGTCTCTGTCCCTTTCTGTTCCTGGGGTGCAGAGACAGAGCTCTTGGTCCGCCTGTGCAGTCACATCTCGGGGAGTGTGAAAGGCACTGGTGTTTGCAGTTGCTTTCCTCTGTAAAGAGGCCCATGGATAATGTAAGGTCAGGCAGTATTCATGAATATCTTTAGATTAATATGGTGAGAATATGAGGTTGAAAGCCTGTCAGCATCATCAGAATAACTGCTAATGAATGTTTCGGGAGGTTTTCAAGTCTTTAGTAAAAACTGCATTAATATGACGCTGCTGTCAAATGACACATCACGATGCATGCATGAAAACAAAATAGATGCAAACACACACACTTTTCTCTCCTTTATCACTTAGTTACAACCAACTCTCTGTAAAACAGAATAATAAGGAAGCATCTTGGTGCTAACTACTTGGAATTGCAAAATTCTGTAGTAGATGCTTACTTTTACAGAAAATTTCTTAAAATTCTCACTTTAATATTTTTTATAGGTTGATGTGATACCTTTGTATATTATTTGTGGACAACATAAATATAATTAAGGGATAAATGTTACAGGTTTTTTTTTTTCTTTTGAAAAAGTTTTCTAAAAGATTAGGATGTCAGTGGGAGTAATGGGAAGCCCAGGGTAGGGAACCGGCTTCTCTCCCATGGTTCTTCTCACAAGATCAGAGCTCTGAGGGGCAGGTGCTGCAGTAGCCCAGCAGTAGAAGAGGAGGCCTCCTAAGCTCCATGTCAGATAATGGATCAAGCTTTTGAGGAATGAGGTTTCTTAAGAAATATACAAATTATAACTGGTAGGTAGGCGCTACTTTGTATCACCAGTACAGCCGGTCTCAACTGAGGGCGATTTCTTTCCTGAGGGCATTTGGCAACGTCTGGAGACATTTTTGGTTCTCACAACTTAAGAAGTGCTACTGGCATCTAGTGAGTAGAGGCTGGGGATGCTGCTGAACATCCTATAATACAGGGCACAGGCCCCCGCAACAAGGACTTACATCATTCAGGTGGTCAGTAGTGTGGAGGTAGACAAGCTGTGACGCCTAATGCATTGCCTAGTCTAGTATAGGTGCTTGATACATGCTTTATAAAGGATGTTGAAGTATTTGTCTTTGGGATATTTTTACTTTTTCCTCATTATTTTTCTCTTCCACTTAGCCATAATATAGGATCCAAATTTATTCCTTGTTGAAAAGAATTTGATCATCTTATTTTTATTTAAAATTATTAATTGGGTTAACTTGCTTTTCAAGTCTCTTTCTGTCTATATATATAAATTAGTCTGTGTGTTTGTGCTCAGTAGTGTCTGACTTTTTGCAGCCCCACGGACTGTAGCCTGCCAGGTTCCTCTGCCCTCTAGGCTGCTCTGTCCATGGAATTTTCCAGGCAAGAATACTGGAGTGGGTTGCCATGTCCCACTCCAATATATATATATATATGTACATATAAATATATATTTATTTATTTCCTGACTCAGTGACTAGTCATAATTAAGCGGATACTTAACTCTGATTTGAAGCTCCAAAAATGCAGGGTTTACATTAAGGCCTCATATCCAATACTTTTCCAAAGATTTTGGTGGAGAGAAAATTTATCAAGTATAAGTGAAGAAGTGGAGTAATATTTGTGTCTATATCTGTATGTATGTGTAGATACATTTGTATATGCACATTTATGTGTACATCTATGTCTATTTTTTATGTGTGCATAAAATTTTAGTTTTACATGTAAATATGAATCTATGGTATATACACATGTATATGTAAAACTAATTTTTTTTTTTTAACTTGGAAAGCTTTGGGTAGATCACGGGGGATAACTCTCTAACCTTCACTTGCTTATCTTTCAGTTGATGGGTTAGAATTTTCATAAGTGCTGCCATTCCCATCTTTAGAAGGTATTACTTTTCTCAATGGGAACTGAGTTCATAGAAATGCTGATTCAGTTTGGTGAGAAACAGGCAGCAGAGAAAGAGAAATGTCCTTCCTGGTGCCTCCTGGGCTGTTAGGTGGGGCCTGATGGATGAGTTAGTACCTTTCTCCCTCAGTTTCTGAGAGATGTTAAGCAGGTATTGTGTGCCAGTTTAGATAAGCAAACTACCCGAAAAAGAATTTGTAATGCTATCCATTATTGGAATTTTTCCTCTCCTTATTTGTTGGAGAAAAATAGTGTTATTTTCAAGAACTCTCTAGGTGAAAGCAGGTAGCTTTCGTTTCATGCACTGTTCTAGTAATAACTTCCCTTAATCATCGTGAGATAATGTCCCCAATTCAATTCCAATGTGCAATTTTTTTGTGTTAGAAAAAGGACAGCACAGAAATGCTAGATACACCAAGAAAGGGTTATTTCAGAAGGCAATTTTTTCTGCTGCTAAGGAGTCCATTTATCTCTTTCAGTTTTTGGTGGCATTAGCAAGGACCAACAACCTGATAGAGTTTGCTATTAGGGGCCAAAGGAGAATTCAGAGAAAAAAAATTCTGAGAATCTGTGCCCTACCTTACAGCACTTCACTTGTTAGCAATTACAATACCATTTAATATGTATTGAGTATACTTTACCAGGCACTGGCCTAATTAGTCCTCATAACAGCCCCCATGAGTACTATTATTAGTTCCATTTGACAGATGAGCAAGCTGAGCCTCTAGAAAGGCAACTGATCTTTTCAGACAGCCTGTGGCAGGATGGAATTTGAAATCAAGTCTCTGCCAGTAGAGCCTGAGCTCTTAACTCCTTGCTAATTAGCCACTGTGGGAACAAAACTTTTTAAAAAATGGATTCTTATGAACTTACAAGCAACATTCATTTGCTAATCAGTATGAAAGGATTTTTTTTTTACTTTCCATAATAATAAAGTGAGGACTGAAATGCTAGCTGGAGTCTACCAACTTGTAACAATGTTGACTCATTACCTCTAAAGGTAGTATTACCTTCCTGATCTTCATTAGAATGATTCTGCTGTGCTGAGAATGTCTCTGCTTAGTGGTCTAGTCAGTACAACCAGGATTAAAGTCCAGGCTTCATCATTTTTCTCTTTGGTTGCTTGAGTTTGGTTTTTGGTAGGAGTGCTTAGAATATCCTTTTTCAAAGAGTCTGAAGTTTCATAAACTAGTGCTACTTTATACAGACACTTTATTTGCTTGGTTATAAGATTATTGTTCAAAGTAATGGAAGCTTTAGGTCTTAAATATAAAACCAGTTATGCAATTTGATTATAATACCATGGTTTGAATGTAATCACCAGTGTTATGTTTGATATTAAATTTATGACTGGCTTTAGCTATTTACTTTGAAAGGACAGATGAATTACCTGTGTCTTGGTATCACAAGCTCTATTATTAAAAGTAGGACTATACCCAAAGAGAGGTCCCAATTGACACTTCTCTGGGACGGCCTGAACCAGCAGGTCTTAGATCCAGGCCAGGCCACCACTGATGTACCTCTGAGAATAGTTGATAGAAGTGCTAGGACCACCTCTCCGACCCTACCCCAAGCTGGATAAGGAAGAATCAAGTTTCTTTTGGGAGTCCCAGGCTCTCAGATAAGTTTGCCTCCAACAAGGTATTGAATTCAATAAGGAGTGGTGAGCAGTGTCAACCGTTGACTCTTCCCTTGGGCCATAGGTTCTGTCCTTCCTCTGCACTGAATCTTGGGAAAACAGGAGGTGGCTCCTGGTTTACCCATGCTTTGGAGTTTTTAGTGTGTGAAAGTCCACTTTTTCTCTTCCAGCCCTGCTCATGGAAATAGAAAGTGAGCTCTTATCAAAACTAACACACTTGGCTTATACATTAAACCCCTCCAAGCTTCAGTTTTCTCATTTGGGGAATAATAATAGTATATACAAAGGGTTGTCTTAAGGAGGTAAATGAGATAATGATGTTTGTAAGTTTTTAGCACAGGGCTTGGCATAGAGAAATTCCTCAATAGGGCCTCCCAGATGGCGCTTGTGGTAAGGAACCTGCCTGGCAATGCAGGAGATATAAAAGATGCAGGGTTGATCCTTTAGCGGGGAAGATCCCCTGCAAGAAGGCATGACAACCTACTTCAGAATTCTTGTCTGGAGGATCCCACGGACAGAAGAGCCAGGCGGGAAATGGTCCGTAGGTTCGTGAAGAGTCAGACATGACTGAAGTGACTTAGCAACAGCAGCAGCAGCAGCACAGGGTTTGACGTAGAGAAATTCTTCAATAAGTGTTAGTTACCCCTCTCTCCTCCTCAGTTTTCTAAGGAGAGGAGGGCCATCTCTGACAAATCTAGTGAAAGAGAAAATCTACCAGGTCCATTTTTAGATTTGATCTTCAGCCTTAATATCAATTATTTTAGAGCAAGCATTGTGCTACTGTAGCTTCAGGGACACATCCATTCCTGAAAACACGGCTCTAGTCAGAAAACAATAACAGTGCCTCAGCATTATTAGAATATTCATAATATTTATGGGGACAGTGTCTAATAAATGATGTCTAATTCATGAAAGAATGTGTTAGTCTGCCTTGACAACCTGCAGATTCTGTACCCTCACCCCAAGTCCATTCCTCCTGTTCTTTTCAGTAATAGAACTCCCTGAGTTTTATTTGTCTCTCTGCTGCTCTGCTGCAGATTATATTTCCCATTCTTTGCATTTAAATGATATCATGTGACTAAATTCTGGCCAATAAGATACTAGCAGGAGTGACCTCTGCAATTTTCAGGTCATATCCTTAAAATAGAGCTATTTGCCCTCCATTTATCTTCCCCTTCCTAAGCTGAAATGCAGACGTGGTGAGGTCAGCTTCCTTTGATCTTGACCAAGGGCATCTCTTAGACGGTAGCAAAGCAACAAGACAGAAAGAAACAGGGTTTCTTGATCATCTTACATAACGTTGCTGCTCCCCTCCCTTGAATTTCTCCCAGCTAGAATCAGTATGTGTAGGAGGAAAATGAGCCTTTCTAATATTGTTTAAGCCACTGTTCTTCTAGAGTCTTTTAAGCAATAAAACCAGTATGCAAATTATTACATAACCTTATGGAGGATGAATCTTGATGTGACAAATTTTATGAATTTTTTCATAACTTTTTTGTTGATTTGCAGAATTAGTCATTAGTATATTACACTTTAGGTAGTTTGCCAGTAAAAATAGAAAATAAATCAGTTTTTGCTCCTGGTAGTTAAAGAATTTACGTGTGTCTAAATGACACATCAAATCTGACATGGTTTGTGTTGGCAATAACTAGTTAATACTGAAAGGCTAAGGTTTGCAATGATAAAAGGAAATCTTATTTTATCTTTTAATCATAACTGATCTAAAAATAGCTCAAATTGCAATGGATACTGTTGAGTATATACAGCTGATGACTTCAGTCAGATATTCTTGACTATAGTATGTTGATCACATGTCATGGGCAGCTACATTGTTATAATGGGTCAGAGATTATAGATATTTTATCTTTATAGATAATGTGGCCAGTGAGAATGTCAAGCTGTATTTTCTCAATAAAATTAAAGGTATGTAATCCAGATGAATATAGGCTGTTTTATTTTTAAAGTTGAGGTCCAACAAATTTCATCAAACATTTAACAAACTTTTAAATGTCAGGCATATTTTATTCACCAAGCTGAAACAAAAATATATCAAAAAAGATAGAGATTACCCCTCTGCATGGACATAGGAGAAGAATTGCCTTACAATCAGCCCCTGCTCAAGAGCATGGGTATAATAAGAAAGCTCTAACCCACCAGTGCAAATAGTCACATGCCATGGGTAAGTCTGCCAGAGAATTAAAGGGCATTTGGCATACAGCAAACACTGTTTTCCCCAAGCCAGATCTACTGCCTCTAATCCTGAGCACTGAAGAACAGGACGAACAAATACAGCACAATAGCTTCAAGATAACTCCAGGCAGAGAGCTGGCCTGACAGGGACATTGAAACAAGTGTCAGTTTGCTCTGATAACTGGGAACAGAGTAGATATTTAGAAAAACAATAATTTATACTTACATGCGGGCAGTTTTTGCATGGGTGAATATCATCTCCTAATATAACTCTATAAATATTAACAATTATCTTATGGGCAGACAGTACTCCCATGATTTGAAACTGCCTGGTAGGCAGGTAATGTCAAAAGAGAATGACTTAGCAGAAAAGCAAACCCTCTTACTCAGAATATTTTGTAAATTAAGGGTTGCATGTGCCATGAAAAACAAGACACCAAACTGGTTTTCAGAGAATCAGGTGCTTTTATGTCCAAGGTACAAATGTAATTTTCAAATGAACGCAAATAAATCCACACCCTGGATGTTGGTGTGATACGGCACATTGGTTACTTTTGAGCTTCTCAAATGTTCTGCCAGACAGAAGCAGGGTGTGTGGTTTTAATTAGAGCCTGGAGAGAACCTTGCAGGACATGCCAAACACTTATTAAGAGCTGAATAACTATAATAATAATTCAAATTGACCTCTACATAGGTGGCATGAATTTCCTGAGTGACCTTCAAATACTGTGGTAGCTAGGTCATGGGAAGTTAACTGCAAATACACTTTATCCATGATTTTGGAAAGTTTTTTTCCTTAAAAAAATAAGTCATAAGGGAAAAATATTTTAGTGAATATACTACTTGTATATTATAAAATAACAAAACATATTCAGTGATATATATAGCCAGTGACTGTCTCCATTCAGAAATAATTACTGACTTTGTGTCTTGTAACCCTTAACATTTATCTCTAAAAGTATTATAGAGAAGGCACTGTATTTTTCACTTCTATTCACTTCATTTTTACTTTGCTCCTAGTGTTAATTGTTCATACTTGATGCCAAGAACAGGACTCTTATTATTTGAACACCAAAAATATAAATCCCAACCGCAATATAACATAAAATAACCAACAAAGACCAGTTAGCCTTGGGTGGTCTAAATGAACTAAGTGACATTTGCTTTATGTCAGACAAAAGAGGCATTGCGAGGGGGTGGTGTGGAAGTTTTCTGAGCTGTAAATTTAGTCTCTGGGGACTCTCCTGGGGAATGGGGAGGCTTAGGCCTCATGATAACATAGAGCCTTTCTCTCACATGAATCTCTGCTTCTGAACCTTCTTTCCTCATGCCCACCACCTGGAAGATGGGTAACTGAAACAAACGCTCTTCGCACTTTCCGGGTTGTTCAGCTGTTTCTTTGTTCTTTCTTTACTCACAGTCATAGTTCTATGACATCCCTGATAACAGCCTTAAATTTGTGTTTCAAGTTACTGAATATTATTTTGAATGGGATAATTAATGTCAAAGTTCTTTGAAAAGTTAAAGAATGTAAAGAGAGGTAAACACAAATAAAGAGAGGTAAACACAAATAAAAATTTGCTTTGAGGAGTTTATGATTCTTGAATTGCTTCTGGAAGAATAAAGACATATGTGGCAGATTTTTAATAAATGCTCGTTATTTATTAAATAAGGAAAAAGCAGTGTGAAACATGATGGACAAGGTCTGGAGTCAGAAAGATCTGTGTGTGAATTCTAGCTCATCTGTTAAAAGGTTCATGGCTTTCTGTGCTTTAGTGATCTTATGTGTAAAACAAGCCTAATTAGATTTCCCCCAAAGAATTGTCATTCTCAAAATGATGCTTATTATGTAATATGTATTCCATAAAGGATATGTTATTATTGAATTGCAATCGGGTGATGGGAGCACTCTCAGAGGTGACTCTAATCTGCCTTTTAGCCTACTATTGTTGTGGGGGAGTGTTGATTTTAGGTGAACCTTTAAATTCTTGTTTCTACTAACATATAAATGAGATTGGCAAGTATGAGCAAAAGAGAATGCTGGGAAGTGAATATAAGAAAATAAAAAGGTGCATTAAAAAGGGGAAAAGGTAAGAAGGTAAAATGATAAGATGGTGAAACACGCCATCAACAAGTGTCTCAGATCCAAGGACACTATTTTTTTTAATTCAAAGCTTTCCTTTTTAGTTTATTGATGTCTAAGTTACTGTCTAGTCTTGAGATGGTCTTCTCATATATGTAGTATTTTCAAGTCCATCCATCCATCCATCATCCATCATTCATTCATTAAGCTATGTAGTCATAGATATTCTTACTATGTGCTAGGAGTTGTACTTTTTTGTGGGGGAGATAGATTTTTCCCTTTTTTTTTTTTTTGCTGAAAATCTGGTTAACAGCTTCTTTTGTTAAATTTAAAAAGCTTTTGCGTTAAAAATATCAGAATATCTGGGCAATTGAAAACAACAAGAGATGAACTATTACAAATCTGTAAGCCAGTTAGTCAAATATGCGGAGTGAAAAACATGCTTGGAATGATTTCAACTCAAATAATTGCCTCAGAATAATTTCCTGTTTCCAGGCCACAGCAAATTTAAGAAGAAACAAATGGTGGGGATTTTTCCCTCCCTTTTTGCCATTTTTTTCCTTTTTAATTTCGCTCTTATGTTGTCACAGAAGAGTGGCTTGTCTGTCTCCCTGCAATGTGATATTAGATGTGGCTGGCTGGGTCAGAGCAGGAAGGCAGAGATATTTAGCAGGCAATATTTTCCATGTAGCATGTATCAGTGTGTTGATGAGACATTCATTTCATTAAGGGATAACTGGTTTGCATAGGGAAACAAGAGCATTAGGTAGGGGTTAAACTTGGATAGAAATAATAATGAGCTAAGCTTTGATTAACCATAACCAGCAACATTTGCACTCGTCTCACACACTAGTAAAGTAATGCTCAAAATTCTCCAAGCCAGGCTTCAACAGTATGTGAACTATGAACTTCCAGATGTTCAAGCTGGATTTAGAAAAGGCAGAGGAACNAATGGACTGCAGCCTACTAGGCTCCTTCGTCCATGAGATTTTCCAGGCAAGAATACTGGAGTGGGTTGCCATTGTCTTCTCCTAGATCTTTGAAAATACATCTTTTTAAGCCTATTCCTTAAACAATGCAGTCTGCTGTTAGGTGTTTTACTGCTTTCGGAGCATTTATTCCTACAGGTCCCTATTAATTTGACAGCTGGACAGCATTGAACTCAACTTGTTTTGAGACCTAAGTCTATCCTTTACTGGCTCTGTGATCTTAAAGAAGTCCCTTATCCTCTCTGAGTCTATTTCCTCATCTATGAAATGGAAGTGTTGATGCTTTCATTCTAGGATTGCTGTGGATATTAAATGACTTAATGNGGAAGTGTTGATGCTTTCATTCTAGGATTGCTGTGGATATTAAATGACTTAATGGAAGTCCAAGTGCTTCATAATTGTACAAGGCTATTTAAGAACCAACAATTACTGCTATTTTTATTTATACTTGAGGATTAAAATCATTTGGTGTTAATAAAGGAGCTGCTGCTGCTGCTAAGTCGCTTCAGTCATGTCCAACTCTGTGCGACCCCATAGATGGCAGCTCACCAGGTCCCACCGTCCCTGAGATTCTCTAGGCAAGAACACTGGAGTGGGTTGCCATTTCCCTCTCCAATGAGTGAAAGTGAAAAGTGAAAGTGAAGTTGCTCAGTCGTGACCAACTCTTCGAGACCCCATGGACTGCAGCCCACCAGGTTCCTCTGTCCATGGGATTTTCCAGGCAAGAGTACTGGAGTGGGTGCCATTGCCTTCTCCATTAAAGGAGCACCAATGGGTTAATGACATTCTAAAGATCTAAAATAAAGCCTCAGTGAGATGCCAGAAGTTGGATAATAAAGAGACATTTAATTGGTAATTCAACGAAAACATTAACTGGGTGCAGAAGAAGGTCCCAAGTGTTGTAAAGGCTTTGTAGAGAAAGGAGAACCAAGGGACATTACATGCTTCAAAAACTTCCAATAAGATCACGCCTTTTCAGTTCACAGAGGTTGCTGTGTGCCATTATTTTATAGGCAGCAGTGGATGGTTTCTTATTTTGCCACTTCCTAACAGTGTGAGTTCTTTAATCTCTTTTAAAAAAGTGAAGATTATAACACCTGCCTTACAGGGTTATGAGAATTAAATGGGATGATATATGCAAAGGGCCTGGTGCATAATATGACTCAGCAAATACATTTTCCTTCTTATGCCTCTCGCTTCTCTCCCTCTTCCTTCTTTTTCTTATTCTTTCCTTCCTTCCTCCCTCTTCTCCCTTCTCTCCACTTCCTTCCTTCCTTATTTGGTCACATAGGAGCTGTAACTAGGCAAGTCACTACCAAAACTACTAGAAGCTCATGTGCTTCTCAGAGCATTCAGGCAAGGCCTGAAAGCAATCAGGAGAGTCCTAGTAAATTCTCTGGGATTACTCAGAAAGCAGCCAAACTTGTTAATGGAGTTTGAATATACGTAGCCACTTCAATTTCATCAGATGCAGAGAAAGTTGGAGGTGTTCAGTATGTGGAAAGACTTCAAAGAAGGTGCTCTGAGGGAAAGCAAGGAGGTATCTGTGCAGGATGAGGGTTTACAGGGATTAAATTCAGGGTTCCTTCAGAGATAAGGACTGTGTATGGAGGAATGAGGAAAGCAATCAGCAAAACCAGACTTGTTAGGAAGCTTTTGCTAAGAGATGCTTTACGAATAATCAAGTTTTCCAAACTGTAGAATTCATTTATTGAATTATTTTCTGAGGTATATCCTATCTGCCATTCAGAAGCAGATGTATCTTTGAATAAACAGCTAAGAGGTTTATAAATATAAACATTTCAGTGACAAGATATAACTTTAAAAGAATTTTTAATTTAAAAAACATCTGAATAAAAATGAACTGTAAATGGTTTTAGCTATTAAATACACAAGTGTATGAAATTAAGCTAGTAAAATAATAATCAGTTGAGAAAAGAAAGTTCTTTTCCATGTTGTCAATTTTAGGCCTAATGCAATCTGATTGCACAGTGTGGTACGTTTGGACAAAAAGTAGTTATAGCACAAATACTGGATATTTTTATTTTCTAGATCTTTCCTATGGTCCTTACTAAAGATAACAAATTTGTAGTGAGTAAGGTTTTGAAAGTTACCTATGTTGTAAAGATGTCTAGGCTTTAAATTATTGTCATTTTTATACCACAAAAAAAAATTCCATCTTTTTTCTATGTGTGGGTTAAAAAATGATTTTTGACATTTTTCACATCTCTTTCTTTTATCTTATTTATATTTTGTAATAATGTTAATAATCCCATCTCATATTTGAGCTCTCCAGTTTTTTTTGCTGACACTTTGCTATTGATAATTGTAAATTATGGGCAGGGAAGGACATTGAGAAGTGAAGTCAACCCCAATGACCAACCAGGGAAGCAGAAGAGAGAAAATGTTAGTGAAATAGTCTTGTAGTTTCTTCTCTTTCAAAGTAGCATGGTTGTGACTGGGGAGGGCCTGGGAAGAGGTGATAAGGCGGAGTGTGTGTGCACACGCCCTTATAACTGGAGAAGGCAATGGGAACCCACTCCAGTACTCTTGCTTGGAAAATCTCATGGACTGAAAAGACTGGTAGGCTACAGTCCATGGGGTCGCAAAGAGTCGGACACGACTGAGCGACTTCACTCCACTCCACTCATCCTAAAGTGAGAGAGAAGGTTGAGGCTGTGAAGAATTGTTTTTTGATCTCTGGCTGAGTTCAAGTAGCTGCTAATAGTTTNGGGTCGCAAAGAGTCGGACACGACTGAGCGACTTCACTCCACTCCACTCATCCTAAAGTGAGAGAGAAGGTTGAGGCTGTGAAGAATTGTTTTTTGATCTCTGGCCGAGTTCAAGTAGCCGCTAATAGTTTAGCACATGCATTTTTCATCTGTTCAATAATTCTGAAAGATAGATGTCATTAATACCATTTTGTAGATGACAAAATGGGCCGAAAGCTATGAGTAAGTCACCCAGATGTATTTAAAAAATAAGTTTTGTGGTGCTATGTGTTGGGGACATTTATAGCAAAATATATGTTGTTGCTTTGTGGTGTGTTTTCATAGTCTTTATCAGAATTTCAAATGGAAGGTCTGATTATGTGCCTAAAAAAAGAGAATGGCGCTTATACATTCAATCTGGGACAAAGTCAAGTTAAAGGTAGCTGTGGAGAACCTCAGAGAGGGCCATACCTGAGGATACTTTGTTCTAGAACCTGGATCTGGTGCTGGTCTTGTTGATTTTGCTTCTTCATCTCTTCCTGCTCTTTTCCACTGCTGATTCCATCTAGAAGCCATTTCTCCCTCAAAGCCTTTTTCTGATATCAGGAAACATAAAGAAATTTTCTTATATCAATCAAACATTCCAAAATCTCCAAAGGCAAATTTCAATGCTTTCAAACTTATTATTTTTAATAGTAGAAATATTAAAGAGAATTTTTTCCTCTCACTGCCTTACCTGAATAAATCTGATAGTTTCCTACTTTGCACCCTTCTTGACCCTCTTATAAAGCCAGTGTTTATGTATCTAAGTCCTATGCATATTCTAAGGTCTAGCTCAGGTCCTATTTCTTTATGGAGATCTCTTTCCTACCCCTGCATCCCTCCCTCTGTGACAGACCCACTTCATCCTCAGAGAACTCTTTCTTCAGAATCATATGCTGCTGCTGCTGCTGCTAAGTCGCTTCAGTCGTGTCCAACTCTGTGCGACCCCATAGACGGCAGCCCACCAGGCTCCCCCATCCCTGGGATTCTCCAGGCAAGAACACTGGAGTGGGCTGCCATTTCCTTCTCCAATGCATGAAAGTGAAAAGTGAAAGTGAAGTTGCTCAGTCATGTCCAACTCTTAGGGACCCCATGGACTGCAGCCTACCAGGCTCCTCCGTCCATGGGATTCTCCAGGTAAGAGAACTGGAGTGGGGTACCATTGCCTTCTCCAATATTTACATCTACTGTATGTTTACTGTGTGTTTAACATTATATAGGAAACATCATGGTAGTGCCTTAATATTATTTGTTGGGTTGATGGATGCATATCTGATGTCAAAGTAACAAGTTCCTTGAAGCCATTTGCTATGTATCCCAGTGACAATACACAGTGACTGCTCAAAAAAAAAAAAAAAAAAATCTTTTGTGGAATTAACTGAATTGGTGGGCAAAACAAGAGATGGCTTTGTAAAGAGAGTCCTTTGTAAAAGGACTTCCCTGGTGGCTCAAACGGTAAAGCATCTGCCTGCAATGCAGGAGACCTGGGTTCAGTCCCTGGGTTGGGAAGATACCCTGGAGAAGGGAATGGCAACCCACTCCAGTACTCTTGCCTGGAAAATTTCATGGATTGAGGAGCCTGGTAGGCTACAGTCCTACCAGGGTGGCAAAGAGTCGGACATGACTGAGTGATTTNCCCTGGGTTGGGAAGATCCCCTGGAGAAGGAAATGGCAATCCACTCTAGTACTCTTGCCTGGAAAATTCCATGGATTGAGGAGCCTGGTAGGCTACAGTCCATGGGGTGGCAAAGAGTCGGACATGACTGAGTGATTTCACTTTCCTTTCCTTTTTTGTGTCTTAAACTAATTCAGTGATAGTCTCTGTGGTTGACATTTATTGTTTTACCTACCCAGCATCCTTTCGTTTTTCTGAGAACCTCTTTAGGTTCTAGATATCCCTTCAGTTCAGCCCCCTACTTGTCCCAATAATATAATCCACAAAATTCATCAATCTGTTTAAATATTGGGGAGTTGAACTCCTGTCAACTTGAACAAAACAAAAAAGATTTATGTTTCATCAGATGGAAAAAAGTCTCCTTGATTTTGCATGAAAGAATTACATTCCTGGACTTGAGCTTCAGAAGACAAAGCAAATGAAGACCTATACATTTCAAAGAAGTTTTAGCTAGCTTCTTGTCCATGTCTCAAGCAAAAACTGTTAAATATTATTTTCAAGGAGTTTCAGTTTCTCTTTTTCTCCCTGAAGAAAAGNTTGCATGAAAGAATTACATTCCTGGACTTGAGCTTCAGAAGACAAAGCAAATGAAGACCTATACATTTCAAAGAAGTTTTAGCTAGCTTCTTGTCCATGTCTCAAGCAAAAACTGTTAAATATTATTTTCAAGGAGTTTCAGTTTCTCTTTTTCTCCCTAAAGAAAAGTGTTATCACTATATATCTAGTCCACTTTAAAATTATTTCTTCAATGATTGTTCCCTGGGATCGTACTGTGTCTAAAATGGTAAGGAGAGAAGAATGAGAATTTTCCTTATTATTTTGAGACTTCTTTCTCTAACACCACAATTAGAATGAAAGCAAGTAAGATGAATTTTTTTAATGCTAGAATTAATACAACTGGATTACAAATATCTCTGAATTTAAAAGAAATTTAAACGAGTCAATTGGGTTAGATAGTTACCAAGGGACATTAAAAAATTACACTGATTGTATTATTTGGAATTACAATTTATAGAGTAAATGAAATGTGGTCTGTTCTAGTTGAAGCAGTGAGAGGGCCTGGAAGCCTATAAAGGTTATAATAGCCTATAGAGCCTATTATTAAGTCAATAATAACTTCACCCCAGATCATCATATTTGTGTTGGCTTCTTCAAAGTTTCAAGCAATTGCATGTGGACAGCACACCCTGTAAGAGCAGTTTGTATTATTGCAATTTGTAGCCAGATTCTTTCTCCCAATGTTATCTTTTCCCTTAATTATGGTTGTTTAGTTGTTTATAAAAATATGTTCCCACAGACACAGTAAGTATTATTAATAAAGGTCAAAATTTATCTCCTGATAATATGTCAAGAAAATCTGAGTATATAAGCACTTAAGAATTTACCTTGATTTTAGTTTATTTTTATTTGATGAAGTATGATGATAGCTAATGCACAGTAAAGAAGATAGCTGACAACCAAAGTAAATTACAGTTCTTACAAACCACCTATAAGGATAGTTTCAGTCAGTTACCTCCACATCACTATAAGAAATACTCAATGGGATGGTCTCATGATGCCAAGTTACAGAGGGTGGTGAATGGTTCCTGTGACAGAATTAGGTTATCTTGGGCTACATTCATGGTTCTCAGTCTGGTTAGGACTAAAAGTAATTTTAATTTTACCCTTAAAAACTTAATTCATAATTCAGGAATTATCATTTAACTCTGGCAGAGAATTTTTTGTATCTAAATATAAAATATGTAATTTGGATGGGCAACAAAATGATATGGTACAAATTGTAGTAATCACAACAGTTATTTTGCTTTTATGTCACAATTTAGACTTACACTTCAGTCTGTGAGGCTGATGAATAGAATAAAATCTATTTCACAGCAATGACATTGAGGATCAAAATCTATAGTAACTAAATGAAAATATAAGTGACATGCATATTGTAAATCTTTTGGCAATTTTTCCCCAGCACTTCTATATTCCACACAGCAGTTACAGAGACTTTAGGAATAAATTAGTTTTTTATACCATTTAAATAGATTTCCAGATAAGACAAGTTTTCTAGGTTGAGTATGCTTAGGTTAGTATGTTTCTAGGTGGCATGAGATTGTGATCATGGTACTAAGCAAGATGATACCTAGTGAACAAGCCTCAGGAATGTTTGAATGTGAGAATGCTGATAATGGCCCTGGAAACTCCTTTCCAAGAAAGTCACTGGTATGAATGTCAAGTTCTGGACCTATAGATATTAGAGTGAATTCCCACAACTCTTTTGAAGTGTGTGTGTGCCCTTGATACAGAAGGAACACTTTGAAAATGTTTACACTTGTCTTTTTTAAAATGGGTTGCTGAAGTCTAATGAAATAATTTGCAACCAGGAAAGTGCTGAGGATGGTCACTGGCATGGAGACAAGTAGATGAAGAAGAAAATGAAGGACTGGTAATTGCTGAAGCCAACAGAGCTTTTTTGAGTTGGTGAACATATTTTAGAATCAATTTTTAAAATACTTCTGCACATTTTTGAATCCTGTTGTGGAATTATGCCTAGTTGCTGTTTGGAATAGCCAACCATTTTCTGCAGAACTTGGAAGAATATGATTACTGGAACAGCCACTCTCTCTATGTTCCCTTTGCAGTTGATGCCTCATAGTGTTCATCACAGTATAAATATAAATGTCTAGCAGTTCAGGTGTCTGTTACCATTTTAAGGGTGCAGATCAAACACATTTTATATTCTTAATGCTCAGCTTAGTGCTTTGCACGTAATAGGTGCTTATTTAATAAATGCTTATTGATCAAAAAACTTTCTATTTATCTATTAAGACTCAGGTTAAATCCCATACCTTTAACAGAACATTTTTTGACCGTCCCAGATTTAAAAATTGCTGTTTATACTTATGTTTAAATTTAAAAAAACATCATTTAACTTGTCCTAATTATTTATTTAACCTTGAGTTTCCCACTAAGTTGCAAGCAGAAGGGCTGAAACTCTCAGGACCACTGCTGTTCTCTAAGGCATGAACATGCAAATTAGGAAATGGTACAGCTCCCCACTCCTCCCTGGCCAGGTCAGTGCATGGCTTGGGAAGGTGGACTGCACTTTTGTGCNCACTAAGTTGCAAGCAGAAGGGCTGAAACTCTCAGGACCACTGCTGTTCTCTAAGGCATGAACATGCAAATTAGGAAATGGTACAGCTCCCCACTCCTCCCTGGCCAGGTCAGTCAGTGCATGGCTTGGGAAGGTGGACTGCACTTTTGTGCACAGAGAAAGAAACTTTGTTCAGACAGAAGTAGCCCTATGCTAGGGTGCACAACTGTGCAGGATTTCAGCACCCTTGTGTCTCAGGTATCTTTACACAGTATACAATCTGCACAGCTGTGTACTGCAGTCCAAAGCATAAAACATGCTTTGATGACTGAATTGTATTAGAGGAGATCTCCTGGGTTCCAGAAGGTAAACCTATAGAGAAGATTATAGATTACTTTTCAGACTTTTTTTGGTTAAGTATTGAAATGAAGCATCAGCTCAGAAATGGACCTCTCGGTGTGTTAAGAGTTTTCCTGTGTGAAATTTACTTCCTACAATGAACAGAGGAGATATAATAACCTTTTCTCCTAATGTGAACTCTTCTGATGTTTGGCTACCCATTCTGCAAGGATAGAAATTATTCAGAAACAGTAATTAGTTTCACTGTAAGATCCAAAATACGTGTATGTGTGTGTGTGTGTGTGTGTGTGTTTGAGAGAGAGAGAGAAAGAGGGAGAGAGAGAGGAAAAAAGATTTTGCAGTTAGAAATTGCCTATCTCAAATATTGTTATATATATATATTTGACTTCATTTGACTTGTACCAAGATAACTTGGTAAAATCTGTTATTTCATTGATTTTTCTGGGAGTACACATTGCATTTCTTGACTATATCTCCTACTCAGGTAAATTCAATGTGATATACTGTAAGGATAGCAGGCTGACTATACTTTGAAATTATTCATCAAACATTGGAAATGTTAATTTGTATAGGAGTGAAGAGCGACTTCACTATCACTTTTCACTTTCATGCATTGGAGAAGGAAATGGCAACCCACTCCAGTGTTCTTGCCTGGAGAATCCCAGGGATGGCGGAGCCCAATGGGCTGCCGTCTGCGGGGTCGCACAGAGTCGGACACGACTGAAGCAACTTAGCAGCAGCAGCAGAAGAAGAAGCAAACAGAATCCAGAGAAATAAAGCTAACTGGAATCTTAAATTGTATCTCTTCTCTCAAGAGGTGATTACTTGATCCATCAGAAAGATGGATTTAGCAGAATTCAACAGGCTTAGCAAAAGACTGTAGACCCCATGAATATGTGGCACTGTTTCATTGAGGGACTTACTATGTCCACTGATAGAAGTCCTGCCAGATAAATAGTTTCCTGCTTAGGCCTGTTCACAAGGAGCTCCTGTTTGTCATTGAGTTGCATCCTGTGACTAAGCTACATAATAAAATGTTGAGACTCAATGTGCTTTTATTACATAATGACCACACCCATGAAAGATGTAAGGTCTGATTTTAAAAATGGAGATTTATTTTTGGTTATGATCTCATGTTTTGTCAAAACAAAATAAACAGTACCTTGAACCACACTCAGATAACACTGAGTCCTCTGCACTGAACTCTTAAATGTGAAAGTCCTTGAGCAGGCTAGACAGTTATTCTTTACACCCCCTGGGTAAAGGCTGGCCTTTCATTGATTTCAAAGGAACTTCCCAGGTGGATCCACTCCTAATGGATAATAAGCAAGATTGTATTTAGGGCCAAAGTGTTAAGATTGAATTCTTAAGGTTACCAAGAAAATGAGGAAATGCAATAATAAAGGATAAAAGTAATAAAGCCATATTTTCAATTTTCCACATTTGCCAGAAGGTGTTAGTCTCCTATGCAAATAATACTAGCTTGTTGCTCTTCCCCTATGGTTCTTAAGGTATTAGTATAAGTCTGTTGGGATTTTTTTCCTTCCTTAAAGCATCTTTACTATTGAAATTTGAGTGCAACTAGAATATTTGAATCAGAATCACTGAAATGAAGTTAAAGTCATAATTACCTTCAAATACTGGTGCTTTAATTTTTCTTCCTCTATTTTCAGACGCTTCTGTGAGATTTCTTCCTGTATTTTTCTTTTATCCTGAAATAAAAAACATTCCAGCATGACCAGTTTTTTTAATTTGCTTAAGTATGTTTCCTGGGGATGTTGTCATTATTGAATGGCTGGCCAGTGGTATGCTCTTGGCATTGGTATGAAGCTGCTTTGGAAACCCTCATTTCAAAGCAAAAGAAAGTGAAGTGGGATACGCAAAGCATCTTACTGATGGAAAATGATATAAAGAGCTTTTTCAAAGAGAATTTAAAAATATTTTAATACTTTCCTTCCCCCTCATCTTTTCTATATTCCCTATTGAGTCTAGCAAGATTGAGCTACTGAATGATGCAATGGAAACTGTGAATTTTAAGGTGGGAGTTTTGAAATAAGCATGAGGAAATATGAGGAGAGACAGTGTTCTTGGCACAAGACTGAAGAAGCTGCTGGGTAAAAGGGCTGCTTATATGTGAAAACAGGATAGCCTACAGAGCATTAGTACACTAGGGAGCTAGAAAATGTGGCGGTTTCTTCCTGTAAACGTTGCTATGGGAAGAGAGAGAGATAAAAAGACCAGATAATGCATGTTAACACTAAGAGGACTTCTAGCAGAGGTTAAAAAAATTCATGGAGAGATATAGTATCTTTCACCACGTTTCTTATTTTTAATTTTTATTGGGTATAATTGATGTGCAGTCTTGTGTTAATTTCATGTGTACAGCAAAGTAAATCTGTTATATATGTATATATATATGTGCATATATATCTATCTATATATCTATATCTATATCTATATATACCCACTCTTTTGTTTTTTAGATTCTTTTCCTATGTAGATCATTACAGAGTATTCACCAGTTTCTTGTGCTACACAGTAGGTCCCTTATTAGTTATCTGTTTTACATATAGTTCTGTGTATGTGTCAATCCCAATCCCAAAGGGGAGTTTGTCCCTACTACCTTACACCTGCTAACCATAAGATTATTTTCTACATCTGTACCTTTTGAACTGTGGTGTTGGAGAAGACTCTTGAGAGTCCCTTGGACTGCAAGGAGATCCAACCAGTCCATTCTGAAGGAGATCAGCCCTGGGATTTCTTTGGAAGGAAT